>CM031601.1:40544655-40547155 GCA_018398815.1 Conus ventricosus
AATTAGTAGAGAAGGAGAAGGAGAAGCCAGAAGAGGGGGTGGACGATAGTAGAGAAGGAGAAGGAGAAGCCAGAAGAGGGGTGGACGATAGTAGAGATGGAGAAGGAGAAGCCAGAAGAGGGGAGGACGATAGTAGAGAAGGAGAAGGAGAAGCCAGAAGAGGGGTGGACGATAGCAGTAAAAAGCGTGGGAAGAGGGCAGGACGGACAAGAAGAACGGAGGGGTTCATTGAAAGTGCAGATAGATTTGACCACGGGAACAAGTGCGTGCATGTAAACGAATTGATCACCGTCCGTACGATGCCCGTAATGGATTCTTAAGCGTGGGAGAAACTGATCTGGTCGCTTTTATGCTTACCCGCACCAGAATTTGTTTTTATTTTATTTTTTTCCAGCGGGGCTAGCAGTAGAGTGGAGGGGTGGGGCTTGGGGTGGTGGGGGAGGGTGAAAGGGTTCGAAAGGATTTCGAAGCATCGAATGCGATTTTCAACACCGTCACGGTGAGAGCAAACTTGTGTTCGCTCACAATGGAGAGATATTCTGTTGGATATCTATCGCGTTTTAACGGTCACGTTTTCTGAAAACTCTCTCTCTCTCTCTCTCTCTCTCTCTCTCTCTCTCTCTCTCTCTCTCTCTCTCTCTCTCTCTTCGGCGCCCCTTCCTCGACACTTCCACCTCGACCCCATCATGGAGATAACTGGATGTGGTATTATCACTCCGTACAAATGTATGAAAATACGAACAATGTCATAACTAGTGCGTGTAAATCAAATGTGTCTGAAGTATATTCTAGTGACCCAAAGATGTATGATGACAATTCGATCTTAGATCAGAAGTGTGCATGCAGTAAGGCAATGATAATTGTCGTTTGCCAAAAGCTTTGCACATTTAGTCACCAAAACGTTCTAATGCACCAAAGGCTTTTCCGTACTTGTTCGTTAACTTCCATTAATCATGACGAAAACGTTTTTTGTTTGTTTGTTTGTTTTTTGTTTTGTTATGTTTTTTTTTCCCTTTTTCGTCTCAGTACATTCTATCTGTTCTATATTCTAGCACATAAAATCATACCAACAAAAATGGGAAATGGTATTTGTGAAAAACAGATACATTGTAAATAACTCTCATTTGGTTGGACAGTTTCCTGTTGCTGAATTAGTTATAACAACATGATCACCAGTGATGCACAACTTAGGGTGAAAATGATTTATCGGTGTTGCCCTGATCTGTTTTCATCAAAGCATGCAAGCGATACTGAAGATCAGATTACTGTCTACAGCTTTTACAACTCTCTTGAAACAAATAAACGCAATGTGTTGAACACTCCAGGTTTAAGTACTTTTCAACATTTGTTTCAGTTATCAAATACATACAATTCTTTCAATTCTCCGATTGTAAGATATCGCAAAGGATTTCTTTTTTTTTCATGTCGGCACTGTTACCTTGACAGATGAACATCTTTTTTTTGTTTGCTTCATTGCATATAGTTGAAGCCACTTTTCATGTCAGGAAATCGTTTTGAGAAGATTTGAATATACATTTTCTTACTGGTAAAGGGGGAAGGGGGGGGGACACATAGTTACCCGTGGTACATTACACCCATCACCTCCACCCCACCCCTGCCTCTCCGCCCTCCCCCTGCTCCTTTCTCTCCCTCTTCTTTCCATTCTTTTCCGCGCGTTTCCCTCCGGGATCCATCCACATTATCTGCTCCTTGTACGTTTCTATATCTAAAAAAAATCACCTTTCTTTCCCGGTCCTCTGTTTGTCTGTCTGTCTGTTTGTCTATCTCTGTCTTTCTTTTCCTGTCTCTCTCCGTTTCTGTGTGTGTGTGTGTGTGTGTGTGTGTGTGTGTGTGTGTGTGTGTGTTGTGTGTGTGTGTTGTGTGTGGTGTGGTGTGGTTGTGTGGTGTGTGTGTTGTGTGTGGTGTGTGAGAGAGGAGAGAGAGAGAGAGAGAGAGAGAGAGAGAGAGAGAGAGAGAGAGAGAGAGAGATTATCCGCGTTCAAAATGCATCGAGTGTCGGTAGAGACTAATGAATATTGATTCGGGGACGGGGGGAGCGGGGAGAGGGAGGCGAGGGAGGGAAACTCACTCGAAAAGGATGCTTATTACGTCAGTAATCTAGGTACAGAGTAATCCAGGGGAGTATACAAAGAAAGAAGACAAAACACCAACAATTAATCGGTTTGGTCTCCACTGCTTTACAAATCAAAGATGAACCAACAAACAAATCATCGGAAAGTGATTATTTTCAAAATGAAGCGAGCAAAAAAAACAACACACAAAAAAAAACAAAAAACAAACAAAAAAAAAAGGAAAAGAAAAACCCGACCAGCAAACACATAAACAAAGTAAAACAAAAACCAAACAGAAAACTGAGACGAGTGGTGGGTGGTGTAGGTGAAGGGGTGGTGGGTAGGGTGGGGTGTCGGGGGATATTTCCAGATAAACCTTCACGCAAATAAAGCCAGGGGTCAACCCACCCGATTTCCATTGAGCAAGC
>CM031601.1:40562155-40564655 GCA_018398815.1 Conus ventricosus
TAATCTTTACTCCATTCTCTTACACCCACCCACCCCTTTTTCAAATCCTGTTTGCAGTCTTCATGCGTTTACTCCGTACTGATAATTCTTTGCCGTTAGTGATGGAGGAAATGCTGGTGTCACGAGTTTGTCACGAGGCCTATGACGATTGACCCATCTGGGGTGGTGGAATTGTTTATTTATTTATTGTCGTTGTTGTTGTCGTGTATCCGTCCCCTAATGTGGCTTGTGGTGCGTTTGCACCTTAATGTCGTTCAGCTCAGGTTAGGTTTACTTTCTCTCTCTCTCTCTCTCTAATTCCACTGCCCGTGCAATTCATTCTGCGGGTTTACGGGTGGCTGGTACCTTTCGCTTGAACTAGCTGTCTCTATCGGCCTCTCGCCTGTCTTTAACCTGCCGCACGTGCATCATTCCTCTTAGGCTTGAGGTATTCTCACCATGACGTAGCGTGGCATGTTGGCTGCCATCGTTTAGGCAGGTTTTCTCTTCACTCGAGCGGAAGATGTCTCTGGGAGCGCCTGCTCCAGTCCTGGTTCTTCACCACTTCGTCGAAGGTACAGTCGGTACCTTCATTCCTACAGTCGGCCTGTAGGGGAGGGACATCACGTCATCTCTTTTCCGCATCTGCTCTGCTGTCCTCTCAACTGGACAGAGGGCAGAGAGTCGCTTGACCCGCCACTTGGGTCAACCACGGGTAGCTGGTAAGCATCAGTTTCGTGGTTTGTTTGTTGTTGTTTTTTTGTTAGTCGGCTAATTCTTCTCTTTTGCGCAATTTCTTTTGGTTTTCAAAATTATAAAAGAAATATTGTTTGAGACCACTTTTTCTGGTTAATTCAATCTTTAACCTGGCCAGTCAAAATTATATCTTAAAGTCTTTCTCCTTTTTATGCATCTGGTGATGCGGTAGTCGGCGGGGATGGGGGAGAACCTGGTGATTCAGGGTTGGTACTTGCTTGGTCTCGCTCGTCCGCCCTGTCACAATTGCCGGTCTCGCATTCTTCGGCCACCGTCTGTTTGTGCGTGCAAGGGGAACGAGAGTTTTATGTTTGCGAGCGTGCGTACGCATGATTAGTCGTTTGGATGCGTGGTTGGAGAATTGTGTCATTTTGAAATGTTGTTATAAAATGTGTGGATAATTGTGCCATTGAGTTATTATTATTTGCAAATGTGGTGGCAGTTATAGAGCAGCGGTTGCTGTATTTGTTCAGTTCCTAAGAAAGGAAAATGTTGAACGTGAGTGAAGGAAGGATGAAGATATAAATTGATATTTGTTTGTTTAGCCTGTTAATGTAACCTCTTACCTGCTTCGTGTGAGGAGACCTTTAGCGAACGTTCCTCGTTTGGTTTGTTGACTGTTATGCTCAGGTCTGTGTTGAGCTGATGTTATTAATTTAATTAGCAAACACCTCCCCTCGCCCATCATGCGAGTGGCTGTTAGGATTGAGCAGCAAATATCAGACCGTACTGACTGCGGGGTTCCAGTACCCTTCTTTCTCCTTTCCTTCCAGTTCCTTCCTTTATTCTCTCCTCCCTGGGGCTCCACCCGATGCTTGCGTCGTTGGGGCCGCGCACTGGTTGAGGAGCACGTGGGCTTCACTGGATGTTCCTGGCCCTGTCCGGGACTTTCCGCGGCGGCGCCTCGTCCCACCGGAGGCGTTCTCCACTGCCCACGGACCTCCTGCAGCGCACGTGACCGGGTGTGGTTAGCACTGTGTCGTGCCATTTGGGGGTGTGTGTGTGTCAAGGGTGTCGGCCTTGAAAGACTATATTCAGGAACAGACCCGGTCTGGGGTGCCTGAGTCGACCCGGTGCTCCCGGAGGACTTTGGAGAGACAGAAGTGTGGGGGAACCACATGAAGCGTTGAAAGGAATGCGTGTGTTGGGATGGTTGATTGTGATTGTGCATGTTGTGTGTGTTGGAATGCTTGTTTGTGACTATGTGTATGGTGTGTGTGTTGAAAAGCTTATTTGTGATTGTGCATGTTGTGTGCGTTGGAATGCTTATTTGTGATTATGTGTGTGCTGGCGTGAATAAATGGTGTATTGTATCGTAATCTTTCTTGTGTGGTCTCTTGCGAGGCGTGTGAGGTCAGTCACTCCCTTCACTCCCATCTAGACCGATCCTGTCAGGGCAGACCTTCAGGGGTCGGTCGTGACAGCTGGTCTGTGCTTTTTTTCACCACTACTCATTTGTTCAACACACACACACACACACACACACACACACACACACACACACACACACACACATAGCAGGAGAGAGAGAGAGAGAGAGAGAGAGAGAGAGAGAGAGAGAGAGAGAGAGAGGATTAGGAGGTAGAGGACAGCCCAGAAGAGAGAAGAAGACAATGACGGGGAAAGGGGACGGGTGGGGTAAGGGAGGAAGTGGATTAGGAGCGTTTTTTCTTTTTCTTTTTGTGTGTTGTTCAAAGCGTGTGAGCATATTGCAAGACTGCAGAAATGTATAAAGCGCATAACGTTCACAGAAAAGACACACACA
>CM031601.1:40569655-40582757 GCA_018398815.1 Conus ventricosus
GTGACCGATGATGTGATAGAGACGCTACAAAAAACGACAAGACAGTGAACAAAATGACAAAGGCTTACTACTACAACACACAAACGGGGCGATTGACGCGGACCTCGAAACAAAATAATACAAAAGACAGAACAACCCGGCTAAGGAGTGCTTCATGCACAAATGCTGCTTTAAAAACGCCAGACAACACTTCGAGAGGTCACAGCTCAAAGTGGAAAACGAAATGAATTATAGGGATTCGGCCAGGCTCATGTCATGCGAGACATTCGATTTATGACATATAATATCGAAGGTCTTTCTCGGGTTTATGATCCTGAGCTCCGATCTTACATTGCTGAGTTTGATTTCTGTCTCCTAGTTGAACATTTGCTACTAGATTCCCTGACCATTTGTTCACCAACCACCAGATCGTTTGTCATACCAGGCATTAGACTGTCAGATGGTGTCACATCCAGACTGTCGGGGGGGGACTTGCGCTGCTAGTGAAAAAAGAGCTGACCAAATATATTGAAAAAATCGATGTTGAATATGACAACATTATTGTGCTGAAATTGTCAAAAAAATTGTTTGGGACAGACTCACCAGTACTTTTGCTTGGTGTATATGTACCCCCTTTCCCTCTTCTCCATATTATTGTGATACAGACCAAACAAATGGCATTACAGTTTTAGAGCAATGTATTATGGACGTTGTGGAATATCTTGGCAACTTACCGGTTTTGTTGTTCGGTGACTTCAATGCACGTACAGGGGGTGAAATATGGTACAGAAGCAGATGATGATGTCATAGTCATTTGTCCTTTGCAGGAAGACACTCATGACAACGTTTTACTGCGAACTTCAAAAGATAAGATACAGATGATTTTTGGTAAATGCTTGTTGAATGTCTGCAGTTCTTTTGATCTGTTCATCCTTAATGGTGCCATTAAAGATGATATTGACTTCGGTCACTTCACCTATGTGTCACCAACAGGATGTAGCATTGTTGATTACGTAATTGTGTCTAGATGTCTCTTAAAATATTGTGTCTCTTTGAATGTTCGGCCAAGAATAGAATCAAAACACATGCCAGTTGAAGCTGTATTCAGTACTAACGTGTATGTAGCTAATCTACAGAATCCAAAACAAACATTTAAACTTGAAAAATATTGTATGGGACCAAGAAAAAATTGATGAATTCAAAGGTAAATTGATGGGTGATGAGTTTCAGGAAAACATGGAAAGGGCAACTGACTTAATAGATACCGATGTTAATGAAGCGATTTCTGTGTTTAATGAGTCATTAATTGATGCTAGTAGTTGTATGAGAAAAACAATTACAATTGGCAAAGAAAGAACAGACCCATGGTTTGATAAGGAATGCAACCAAGAAAAAAAGCAGCTCCGCCAAACTTTGAGACAGTACTACAGACGGACGGACGATGACGAAGAGATCAGAATTATGTATAATCAAAAGCGCAGAGATTATAAAGAACTTCTCAGACTAAAAGAAAAACTCATCGAGAAAAAGTTGTAAAGACTTTACATGACAACATAAACGACTCTACGAAATTTTGGAGCAAATTAAAATCTTTATCGTGTAAAAAATCAGTTCAAAATGACATTAGCAAGGATGATTGGTACCAACACTTTTCAGAGGTCTTTCAGTCCAACTTGACTACCGATGAACAAAAACGTGTCTGTTGACGAGCGAGAAGTACAATCGATAAAGAATCAAATCACTTCAACACAGACATTCTAGAACATGATATCTCAGAAAGTGAAATTTACGCTGCAGTACGTTCATTAAAGAACGGCAAGGCCGCAGGCCCTGATGGTATTGTGGGGGAAATTTTCAAAAATTCTATTACAGTAATTATTCCGTATTTGATTCTTTTGTTCAATAAACTGTTTTCTACTGGAACTTATCCTTACAGTGGTCAGAAGCCATTATCCAACCTCTGTTTAAAAAAGGTGATGTGAATGTAGCCGATAATTATAGAGGGATATCATTGCTGAGTGTGTGCAGTAAGTTGTACAGCCGTATACTAAACGAACGGCTGAACAAATGGATTGAAGAAAATAATGTCATCAATGAAAGTCAGGCAGGATTTAGAAAAAAATATAGTACTATTGATCACGTTTTTACACTGTTTGCTATAGTTCAAAAACAATTATTGCAAACACAAGAAATTGTACGTTGCCTTATATCGATTTTTAAAAAGGCCTTTGATTCCGTTGTTCGAGCAAACTTGTGGGATATTCTAAAGAAAAGGGGGATAAATGGAAAAAATGTACCGGGCTATTACTAGTATATATAACACGGATGAAAGCGGAGAGTTAGAGTTGGTAACGATTTAAGTGAAGCCTTTTCGTGTCCTCTCGGTTTAAAACAGGGGGAAGTGTGCAGTCCCGTTCTGTTCTCCATTTTTATCAATGAGTTGGCTGTAGAGATAATTGAAAAGGGAAAGCATGGAATCCAACTTATCCCTGATTTTCTGGAAATTTTAATTCTTATGTTTGCAGACGATGTTATCCTCCTCTCTGATTCAGTTACTGGTTTGCAAAATCAGTTAAACGTCTTTACAATTCAGCTAAAAGACTAGGTCTTACAGTAAATCTGAATAAATCAAATATAGTGATATTTAGAAATGGTGGCCTATTTCTGAGCATGAACAGTGGTTCTTTGGTCAGAATAAGATGAATGTTGTAAACATGTACAGATATCTAGGAATCATAATGTCAACTAGACTCTCCTTTCCACTACCCTCTATGATATGTCAAGCAAAGCAAAGAGAGGCGTCATAAATATTTTCAAACTTTTGTGGTCTGTGGGAGAAAAATCACCTACTGTATTCTTTAAGTTGTTCGACACTCAAATCCAGCCAATACTTAGTTATGGGGCGGAAATCTGGGGCATATTTGGTAATCTTGATATTGTAGAAAAGTGCACCTCTTCGCCATGAAAAGATTTTTGAATGTGAGCATCAGAACTCCTAATGTTATGATCTATGGAGAATTGGGTAGGTTTCCTTTGCATGTCAATTTATTTTTTAAAAAGTATTAAATACTGGCTGAGAATTTTGAAAATGCCACCTCATCGATTACCATATAAAGTCTACAAAATGTTGTTATATTTTCATGGTACGAATAAGAATACTTGGGCATCTAATGTCTGCTTTTTTCTTCATAAGTATGGATTTGAAGAAGTTTGGGAGAATCAAGGGGTTGGGAACGAAACGGAGTTTTTGAAAGCGTTGAGAAGTAGATATTGAAATAAATCGGAGTGACCGCTTCCAGCTTTACAGGACATTTAAGTCTGATTTAACTTTGGCCACCTATCTGCAATCAGTTAGCCATTTAAAGGCTAGAATAGTTTGATTAGAATGAGGTTAGGAGTTGTCGCAGTTAAATGTACACAAAAATGCGTTTCAGGAGAAACCTAATGGAACAAGAACTAATGTGCCCGCTTTGTGAAAGCCAAGAAGAAACTGAAGTCCACTTTGTATTGCAATGTCCGGCTTATCAAGAATTAAGGGAACAATATATCCCAGCCAAGTACTACAGTGTCCCTCCCAGTTTAAGTTGACAATGTTGTTTGCATCTGAACACAAATCATTGAATGTACGCCTGGCACTTTTTCTAGACAAGGCTTTGAAGATGCGCCACAGTATTTTGAACCAAGGGTGAAATGTTTGGAATTTGAGTACAACACTTGTGTTATTCATGTCATATGTCCAATAGTTCTTTTGCTATATATACTTTGTGACCGCCCACTATGACATGGGCCAATGGGCCTATTCATTTAAAACATTCTGCGTTCCGAGTTCAGAGTTCAGAGTTCTCTCTCTCTCTCTCTCTCTCTCTTCTCACTCTCTCTCTCTCTCTCTTTCTCTCTCTCTCGCTTCTACTCTCTTTGAGTGGTGGGGCGATGCGCGGAGTTGTCTACAATTCATTCTGAAAGGACCAAAACCACGGAACTGCAGAATAAATACTCTGTTCAGAGACACCATAAAGGCAAGCAGTACGCATCTCGTTTTTGTTTGTAAGCCCAGCCTACTGCAGGGACCACACCAGTTCTGATAGCCGAAACAATCCAGGATAAACACTCACGTCTACATTTAGTTGCACAGTTCTCATCTTCCTGCAATTTTAAAGCCTCACACATCATACAAACACAAAAAGCAAAAAAACAAAAAAACGAGCATCTGCTCAACAGAAATGCATGCTTAATTTATGGTTACGCCGTGCTTTATGTTCGTGATGTTTCAAGCTGAGTGTGGTAAAACTATTTGCTCGCTCATGCAATGAAGGATAGGGGACTATCCCCTTTATGACTGTGCTTGTGTATGGAAAAATATCCCAGCTATGGCAAAGTGTCACAGCATGCTGTAATGCTTAATTATCTAATGACATGGACCATTCTCTGGAATTTGAAAAAAAAATCAAGATCGAAACCAGAGCAGGGATCTGGGTGTGAATTCTAAAACAAGTATTACATCGCTTTTGTCTACATTTTGTTTTAAAATATGCAACCAACTATCAATATAAGACGATCTGCGCAAACAACACACACAACCAACACACCACACCACTCACAACACACACACACACACACACACACACTCAACACAACACACACACACACACACGGGGGGTGGGGGGTTGGGGGGGCAGAGGAGACAGAGGAGAGAGAGAGAGAGAGAGCGAGAGCGAGGAGATGAGAGAGAGAGAGAGAGAGAAAAAGAGTGAGAGAGAAAGAGAGGGACAGACAGACGACAGAAGACAGGCAGGCAGGCAGGCAGACAGACAGACGGAGGTAATGGGGAGAGAAAAAAATAAGATTAAAGGGAAGAGAAAGAAAGCCAGAGAGAGAGAGAGGGGGAGGGGGGCGGGGGAGGACCGACCGATAGACACAAGACAGACACATTACACAGGCAGGCGGCAGGCAGACACAGAAGACACAAACACACACACACACACCACACACACACACACACACACACAACACACACCACACACACACCACTCACACAGAGTCAAAGGAGCATTAGGGGTCGGCAAAGCAGGTGGGTGGGTGGGGTTCGTGATTAATGAGTGCTGCTATTTTGTGCTCGTTACTAAGGGGATTACTTAGTGCGTGCCAGTCTGCGTCTCCTGAATGTGAAGGTACCTTGTGTTGACGGTATTGTCTGGCAATGTGATTAGATGCACGTGATAAAGCGTCATCAGCGACAGCAGCAAGAAAGTTGATATATAAAATGGACCTTGTGAGTTTGGTATATTTTGTTTGCATGGATGCATCTGACTATCGGACCTCACCATAACTTAAAAAACTCCATCGATGTTGCCTGGTTGTCTGTTTGTCTGTGAGTCAGTCTGTCTTGTGTGTGTCTGTCTGTCTCTGTCTCTGTATTTGTCTCTGGCTCGACTCTCTCTCTCTCTCTCTCTCTTCTCTCTCTCTCTCTCTCTCTGTCTTTCTCTGTCTTTAGCTCTGCACACACACACACACACAAACACACACCACACAACACCACCACACACACACACACACAACACACACTACACCTTTCTCTCTTATCTCTTTATCTCTCTCCATCCTTTCTTTTCTTTTTCTTTAGCACCCCCCTCCCCCCATTCATCCCTTCTCTCCCTGTTCCATTTCTACTCTTTACACTTCACTTTTCTTTTTCCACCCCCTTCTGTTTCTCTCTCTGTTTATGTTCTCTGTCTCTGCTCTCTCTCTCTTCTCTCTCTTCTCTCTCTCTCTCTCTCTCTCTCTCTGTGAGTAAAGGAACTTTTCTTTCAGAACGCAGCCTGGAACTTCACTGAAGGCTGCAACGACCCAGAAGTCAACCAGGCCCCCCGCTTTAAAGCAAGACACTCCAAGTTCACACTACCACAACTGCTTCTTGATCTGACACTCTAACAAAGAGAAAGAACGCACTGATTCACTTTCTGCTTTGAATCAGTACTCGAATTCGGTTTTTTCCATATGAACACTCACACACCCACCACACACAACACACAACACACACACACACACAAACTCACACACACACACAACACAAACACACACCATACGTGCATATATACAGAAATACACACACACGCGCATATGCACGTGCACACACACCACACACACACACACACACACCACACACACACACACACACACACACACCACACACACACCGACACACCACCACAACACCCACACACACACACACACACACACACAACACAAACGCACAACACCATATATGCATTTGAATGGCTTTCAATTCTCTGTTGAAAGACACATTTAGTTCTCTTTAACATTGGATATACCCCAAGTAAACTGGCCTATTATTTTTTCTTTCTGGGGGGAGTACGGGAATTTTTTTCTACACTTGAAGGAAAATTTTAGGTGTCCTACTTACACCAAAACTAAACTGGAAAAAACATATTGGACTCAATTGTTACAAAAGCAATTAAAAGTTATGGATTTTCTAAAATATTCAGACATTCTCCATGGGGACAGGATCCTATAGTTTTGTTGCATTTAGCAACCAGTCTTGTACGATTCAAGATTGACTTCCGGACAGGACGTATTCTTTTAGCTTCGCGATCGCATTTAAAGAAACTTCAAAGAATTGACAGTAAAGCGTATAGAGGCTGTTGTTGCGCCTTGGGAAGTACACTCTGCTGCGCACACTAAAGAGCTCTTGATGAAGCTTATAAGATAGCAGTGCCTTTAGCCACTTATGATAAAGGAAATTTACAGTTCTGTAAAAATATGTAGTGAGGACGGAATTGCGGTGGACGACTTTTTTGAAGAGCTTAAATACCACGATCCGACATTGATTTTCGACAAATGCACAGAAAAAATTCAAATTTAGAGACGTTCGTTCATATGTTTCAGACGTTTTTAATTCATCAAGATTGACCCACAATGAGGTAGCGCCTCTCGGTACTGGTTCCGCCGGTACCCCCTTGGGAACTAACGGAAGTAAACAGTTAACATTTTTTCTTAGCTCTAAAAAAGCGATTCGGCCATGTGTTAGCAGCATCTCTCAAATTGGAACATGAAGAAAAGTTTTACTAAACTATTTGAAAGTTCACTGACGGCTCAGTACTTGATGATGGTAGTAGTGCGGGATTGGCATTTGTAATTCCAGATTTCAAGTGAAGAAATCATATTAATTTAGGTAAGGGTCATTCCATATTTACACGGAACTCGTTGCTGTCCTGAATGGCAATTATATTATTTAATTTCCTTTGCCAGTCTAATATTTATATCGGTTTTGTGTTGATTAAGTCAGTATTAAAAAGTTTTGTATTGTTTTGAAGATACACAAAGCGAGGAATTATTTTTGAGATTAAGTACATGTTGCACTGTCTTTAACATGAATGGTTACAAATGTTGTATTGTTTGGGTGCCATCGAACCTCCTTCGTTTTTAATGATAAGAGCGAGGCAGCAAAGGTGAGCAAAGAATATATTTGGGTGTATTAAGGTTGATTGTTTCCTTTATCATATAGGAAATTAGTCATATATCGAGCTGGATTTTCTGGAAGTCAAATACAGTTCCTCATTCAAAAAACTCGTCAGGCAACTCTGTCCTCTTTGTGTCGATTAGCCGACGGTTTCTAGCCCTGACTTTTTGACTTTTATGTAATTCCCTACGACAAAACCCCAGTATTGACAGACTGTTAAGTGCGTATGTCGTGGGATCTTTAGTTAAACATGTGATTTTTGATTGTTGAATAACGAAATCTTTTTGAATGGTGTTATTACCAAGTGTGACACTGGGCTAGTTAATGTGTTTGATTTTTAGATTCGTTGCCAGTTGTTTTCTTGTTAATTAAAGAGTAACCTTTTGGAAGTCATTAAGGAACTTTATAATCCTATCGTAGTTAGATTCATTTAGTTATTTATATCTAATTTTTCATAGTTACTGACCCTACAAATCATCTATCTTTATTTTTTGTTCATGTAACCACCTCGTCTCTTTTCTTTTATGATACTAGTCTAAAATTGTAAAAATATTTTATTTAAGAGTCTGCAATCACCTATATGTGTGACGAGAGTAAACAGATTCTTCACAACAACCACACACCACCCTTGCACAACCCCACACATGCACAATGCACGCATGCCCATACACATGCACACAGCACGCACACACCATACACTCACCACCACCATCCACACACAAACGCAAACACAAAACATTGACACACGCACGACCCACCAAACACTCACACACCATTACACACACACAAACACACACACACACACACACACACACACACACAACACACACACACACCACACCCATGTATGCAAACAAAACATGCACACACGCACGCACCAACACCAAACACACACCACACACACACACACACACACACACACACACACACACACACACACACACACACAACACCCACACACACACACACACACACACAATGTCTTATTCTTCTGTTTTTTCTCTCTCTCTCTCTCTTCTCTCTCTCTCTCTCTCTCTCATACAACATGCACATACAAATTCTTCCACTCTTCTCCTCTGTCTTTACTCTTCACACACACACCAACACACACACACAAACACACACACACACACACACACACACACCCAACACACACACACCACACACCTTTTAAGGAGGAGAATAGTCAGATCTTTCTCCTTACTTCCTTTTGTCTGCTGATGTGCATGCTCAAATCGTGGCTGGAGAGAAAGGGTCGTTTCAATGTGTTGTCTGTCTGTCTTCAGCTTGAGTGTGTTTGGTTGTGTGTCTGTTGATGTATGTGTGCACGCTTGCGTGCTCTGTGTGTGTGTGTGTGTGTGTGTGTGTGTGTGTGTGTGTGTGTGTGTGTGTGTCGTGTGTGTGTGTGTATGTGCGTGTGTTGTCTGTGTGCATGTTTGTATGTGTGTGTTTGCATAATTTTGCACACTTTTGTTATTGGGCATAGAGGCTGTGAGAACCGCCATTATACTTTTCATGCAGTGCCAGTTTTAAAGAAAGGAAGAGTTTGGAATAGTGTAACGGTTTTGTTTTTCAAACAAGGGGGGTGGTCTCATTCAGAGTTTTGTCTTCACTTTCAATGAAGTATTGCTTAGATCTCACTCGTCCGCGTGAAAGACAGAGAGAGGCGAGAGAGTTTGTGTTGGGCGGTGTCCGCCAGCAGCTCTTTTGTCTGCGGCTTCAAACACGGCGGTGGTAACAAAGAGGGGGCAGATGGGGCAAATGGGGCACGCATGATGGTTCAAGGGCCTTAAGGACAAGAGATCTCGATGTAGAAGTAGGGGAGGGCTGGGCATGAGGGTGGAGATAATGCTTCACTGTCTTCACGTCTTAATAACGGAAGCATGCCATGCAGATAGCTTCTAGTGAACAAGTTACAAGCAGCGCTTGTTTCTTAAAAAAAAGTGAGCATAGCATGAGTAAAAAATGTTAAATAGTAGAGATACAATAGACAGACAGGACAGACAGACAGACAGACACACCACAACACACACACACAACACACACCACACACACACACACACACACACCACACACATACACGCGTGCGCATGCCACCACACATATTTTGTTTCATTTACTTGAAAAAAAAATTAAAGTCAAACATTTCTGCTATCGACACTTCTGAGTACATGCTCTTGCATTATACAGCAGCGACTCGCACGAACGCATTAGGTGACGATTGTTTCATTTCCAGCGGCGTGACCAATTTTCATTGTTACCTCGAAGTGACTTTGCGCCCATCTTTAGGTGTTGGTTCATAGAAAATTAGGAAGACATAGTAGTTTAAGGTAAACGATTGTCGGCGGCAACTTAGCTCGGAAGAGGCCAGGTTCCAAGGTTTTTCTGAGTACCTTGATCAAAAACTTGGCACATGAGAGTCTTCTAGGAACAAAATTGCAAAGAAAAACTACGGGAACTGACACACACACACACAACACACACACACAACACACACACTCACACAACACGCGCGCACGGCGTGTGCAATGGTGCTTGCACTCACGCAGGACACACACGTGTCCGCCACACACGCATGCATGACACGCTCACGCGCGTGGCACACACACACACACACACACACACACCACACACACACAAACACACACACACACACACACACACACCAACACACACAACACACGCACACACACACACATCACACATCATGATCAAGAGGAGAGACGACAGACAGGCAGACAGACCTCAGACAGAGAGAGAGACCGAAACTGAGTCAGAGGTGTATATACTCCAATGTAGAAGGAAATCTCTGAACATTTTTTGACCAGTCTCACAGTCTGTTGGCAAGAAGCTTTGCCTGTGTCTATTGTACTTCGTAAACGCCTACAAACAAAACTTTGAGTGAAAAATGGTGTTAAAGATACTTTTTTGGAAAGATATATATTGTATTGCGTCAAATAATAAAACCAATTTAGGGGAACGGCAGGGAAGGGGAAGACAGTTGGCCCTTCCTTGTTATTGTGGAATATTTCATAGCTAAGATGCTCGGCCTCTGTTGCGAATCTGTACGCAAGTGCCATTTCAAAAGCAGCTGAATTTTGTTATTTATACCCACAGAATTAAACAAAAACAGATTTTAAAAAACCTCGTGGATTAGTTTTTGTTTGTTTTTTGTGATAGGGCTGCATTTTCAAAATTATATGGCCCGGGAATGGTAATTATAGAAGTACGTTAAAACAATTATAAAAATACAAAAGAGTAATGTATTGCAAAAACTCCGTTATTACAATTTCGTGGATCATACACAGTTACTTTTTACCTGAGGGGAATTGTCAAAACTGCCTAGTAAATCACACACACCCACACCACACACACCACACACCACACACACACACCCACCAAACACACACACAACGTACACACACACACAACACACACACACACACACACACCCACACACAACACAAAAGTACACACACACACACACACACACACCACACACACCACACCCACTAACACACACACACACACACACACACACATTAAGTAGCATACAAATACACATAACACACATACACACACAAGCGTTCGCGCCCGCATGACAAATGCAAATACACACACGTGCACACACACATTCAGCACACATACACGCCCCCACTTTCTACCCCCCCCCCACACACCATTTCACAACACACACGCACACGCACGCACGCACGCACTCACACACGGGCGCGCGCGCGCGCGCACACCCACACACACACACACGTATCACAACACACACACACACACTCACACACACACACACCACCACACACACACACACACACACCACACACAAAAACACACACACACACAACACACACACACACACGATAAGTGTGAACATTACTGGCCGCCAAAGAAGTAAAACAATCAAGGAAGAGCACAAGGCAAGGATGAGGGAGGCATTCTATGTATATGTATACACAAACCCTCCCCCCCAAAAAACAAAAAAGAAAAAAAAAAGAAGGAAAGTCAGGCATATTGAGCAGATAAGTAACCAGGTCGGGCTGACACAGACGAAAAGAGGCAGCACCAAAATGGCAGACTTAACAAGATACGAACGCCAAACACAGGAGAAACTGCGATGAGTAAAGTAAACGAAGAGACCTTAAGAACCGCCAGCGACGAAAATCTTACCTCATTGTCTCTCTCATCTCCATAAACATCTCACACAATGCACGGATCTTTTCACAGGTGAGCTCGTCGTAACCACGATAACTACCACGAGATACACAGATCACGTGAAATACCTCAACCTCACATTCTTGACAATCCTTCTGATGTGGATTCTCTCTCTCTCTCTCTCTTCTCTCTCTCTCTCTCTCTCTCTCTCTCTCTCTCTCTCTTCTCTCCTCTCTCTCTTCTACACACACAACCACACAACACACACACAACACACCCCACATACACACACACAGCACGCGTACGCACGCTGCAGCACGCACGCACGCGCACGCACACACACACACACAACACACACACACACACACACACACACACACTCACACCACACACACACACACACACACACACACAACATACACAAATCCTATGCAAATCCGTATCTCGTCAATGTGGCCTGTTTCTGATAGCAAATTGTAACAAAAATATACCTGAACATTGTAATGCATGTTTCTCTATAAGGCATGTAAAAGGCTTGGCGACTGCAGTTAAAGGATGTGAACCTTAATATTGAATATATTTCGTTGTACTTCTACAGTCAAAAGATGTTGGAATCTGTCGTTTATGTGTTGATGAAATCTTTACGTTTGTGGTGGTGGTGGTTTAATTTTACGTCTTTTCATCCGGCAGATGATATTAGACGGGGGGAAAAAAAGGGGGGGGGGGGGGGACAAAAAAAACAACAACCACTTAAGTCATTTCAACACATACATCTGCATACACTTATGAAAAAGAAAACAGCATATCAGTTAGGACCTTCATAATAGTCTAGTCACATCAGAACTGGCTAAGTGGCGGCAAACTCAAGTATGCATGAGTCAGACAGAACTTGACTCTCATTTTCATATTTGTCAAGATTGATACCTTTCGCCTTATACATTTTAGTTAAAATTGGACAATCTAATAGAAGGTGGTGCACAGAGATGAATTTTTCCACAGACACACACAACTTCAGGAGAAAATTTGGCTTTCCATGTGTTCAGCCTTAATTTTGTGATAATCTTAGCAAGATGGCGTGAGCAGCTAGGAAGCGTGTAGCATTTTTCACAGAAAAAGGTTTTGTAAACGTAGTGTTCCAGGTTGTTTACGTTTGTTTTCGTCGTTAATGTACCATTGTCTACAGATTCCCCCTTCAGTAGGGGCTGTGCCTGAACTGAATAAATGATTTTCCTCTCTCTCTCTCTCTCTCTCTCTCTCACTCTCTCTCTCTCTCTCTCTCTCGTCTACCTCTCTCTCTCTCTCTCTCTCTCTCTCTCTCTGCATGCATGTTTATCTCTTTCTGTCTTTCTCTCTTTTATATGCAGTTTTCTTTGTCTATGTCTCATAACACACTACACACACACACACAAGCACAACAACACACACAAGCACACACACCACACACACACCACACACACACACAACACACACACACACCACAAA
>CM031601.1:40583757-40611257 GCA_018398815.1 Conus ventricosus
GTTGTGGTGGTGTGGTGTGTGTTGGGTGTTGTGTGTGTGTGTGTGTGGTGTGTGTGTGTGGTGGTGTGTGTGTGTGTGTGTGTAGTGTAGGTCAGGCAGCCGGTGAAGAACGTCACTGAAACCTGAACGCTGCCACCCCACCTACTCATTTCCACTCCACCCCCATTTCATTCCTTATCTCTAAGTTTTTAGACCTCCTCTCTATCATCATCATCATCATCAAGATCATCATCATCATCATCATCATCATCATCATGATGTCCTCTCTCCCTCCCATACTGCTGTTTCAGGATACGTTTCTCTTTATGCATCTCCTTCTGGTAACATCCCATTTGGTCTACTCCCATTTCGTCTACTCCCATTTAGGAGGGTTAGGGTTAGGGTTAGGGTTAGGATTAGGGTTAGGGTTAGGGTTAGGGTTAGACAAATGGGAATTTTTCCTTGCTACGAAAGGGGAATTTCTGAGTAGGGCGAAATGGGAGTAGACCAAATGGGAACAAACCCTCCTCTCTCTTACCAGCCACCATTTTATTCCAAAACTATTAGCTCTGTGTGCTTTCTTTTCTTTTCCTGTCAGTTTATTTTCGTTCCTCCTTAAACACGTCTGCTTGCAGCAGCTTTCTTTATAGAATAATGTGTGCTGCGCCCAGACTACTTAAGGCGAATACAAGCGTGAAAGTAACTGAAGCATAATCTTCAACCTCCACCGTTTTCCCCCTTCAAGGATCTCTTGTCTTAAGGCCCTTGAACATTCATGCAGTGCCCCATGCCCCATCTGCCCCCTCTTTGTTACCACCGCCGTGTTTGAAGGCCGCAGACAAAAGAGCTGCTGGCGGACACCGCCAACTCAAGGACTCTCGCCTCTATCTGTCTTTCACGCGGACGAGTGGAGATCAAAGCATACTTCATTGAAAGCGGAAGACGACAGAAACTTTGAATGAGACCACCCCCTGCTTGAAACAACAAAATCCGTCAGGCTATTCAGACGCTCTTCCTTTCTTTTATTTAACATGGCACTGCTTGAAAACAATAGCGCTGGGGCTTTTCTGACAGCGTCCAACCCTCCCCCCCCCCCTCCTCCTCCCAGTTAAAAAAGAAATCAGCTATGATAGAGAGAATTAGAAACATTTCGTGCACCATGGGACGTTACTATTTATGAGCATCTCTCTCTCTCTCCTCTCTCTCTCTCTCTCTCTCTCAATATACATGCATGTAATCATATACCTATCTACCTATCTATCTATCTATCTATCTGTGTGTGTGTGTGTGTGTGTGTGGTGTGTTTGTGTTGGCTTTTAAAAATTTTCTAGGCAGTTAACGATTAGGGGCCGAGGGAAAAAAGGCCCAAATTTTTGTGGGGCACGTCTGTAGGGGCCCCCCTTAATTTTTTGCAGGCCCAAAAAATTTGCCCCAGGGGGCCTATCACGTGACGTCAAATTTTTTTCTAGCAATAACAGAGGAAAATTTGCTGACGTTTTAAGCAAGGGTTTTCAAAAGAAGGCAAGTATCTTAAATGAATAAGACAAAGACGTGTTTTCAAATTTTTTTTAAAATTAGTACACATTCACTTTTGGAGATATTGTTTATAGTTACGAAAAACCCCAAAAAAGGGCCCAAAAAAAATCGGCCCGAAGGGAAGGGAATTGTTTCCAGGATCGGTAAACATACAAAAACTAAATTTATTTCCCATACTGAGTTTTAAAATTTTTCCCCTTTTTAAAAGTTTTCGTCCCCTTGCTTTTTTCAGGTTTTGACAACGTCTTAGGGTAATTTGCATGTAATCGGCGACCCAGGGGTCTGGCTGCCCCATTTTGTTTATTTTCAAGCTGCACTTGCCCCGTTTTGTGCGGGCCACCCGCCTTTCTTGCCCCACATCTGGGGCCACACCCTTGTCCCCTTGTGATATTTGACCTTTCTCAAGCGCAGATGCTACCGCAGTGTGTCCAAAAAAGGAAACCCAAATTTTACCCTTTGCGTCTTTGAAGTCCGCCCCGTCTCTCTGGAAATGGTGCTTGCTGCTGGGGTGGCACAGTGCCCAATGCTTCCCGGGTGACAGAAAGGGTTTGAAGCTATAATAATGCCCTTGTGTGGGGGGAAAGGGGCTTCCCCAATCTTTCTGTTCGTGGCAAAACAGCTCTCTGCGGGCCCCTCAAGCCAGCTGGTTTTTTTGTCACAGAAACTGTGTACGTTCCCACAATCTAGTGGTGGTGTTAGCCCCGGGGAAGGGGGATTTTCGCAAACTTAAAGGCCCCCGTCACTGCGATACTTTTCCAGAGCCCTGCGGGACAGTTTCCTTTGCCGAAAGGAGAACTGTGTCACAGGTAAAGCTGGGGAAAGGGGGGGGGCTGGAATTTTTTAAGGGGCAAGTAAACTTTGATGGAAGTATGTGAATTTTCCCGTCCCGAACCCCAAAAGCGTGGGACACAATGCCTGAAGCGGGGGGAATTTTCCCGGCGATGAGACGAGACTCAGTGTCTCGTGCGAATAGCAGGACACCCCATTGCGTGCTTTTGCAGGTGAAGCGTATTTTTGTGTTTGTTCCCGGATCTTGCCTCTTGCTGTGCCGCCCTCTGATCAAAAACTTTCTAGCCGAGAAATACAACCCTTTTTTTTTGGGAACTGAGCTGTGGGAAATTTTCTTGACAAAGCAAGGTTTTTTTTTGTGGGGGTCTTGGAAACCTTGCCATTTTGGGGGATCTTGTTTGGCCAGAAATTTTTTCCCCCCGATCCCTTTTCCCTTTCTTCTCTGTGCACTCTCTTTAATACGCTGCTGGTTGTGCCCCCACCACACCACCTGTCAGTTCCAATGGTTTCTGATGACGGAGGAAAACTCTTTGGGCATAATTTTAAAAGTTTGGATTCCAGCGCGAGAGGGGTAAAATTTTCAGTGCCACCCAAAATTTGGTTTCGAAAGGCTAGGGGTTGGGGCTGTGTACGTGTGCTGTTAAAGGGGAAAGAAACCCGCAAAAAAGGTCTAAACACCATTTTCCCCCACTGACTTTCCCCCTCGCCCATGCGAAGACGCTGCCAAATCTGTACCCAAAGGGGTTTGTGTCTCGTAGGGAGTGTCTGTTGGGTGTTTTGTACCGGCATTGAGCAAGTCGACTTCTTGCCGGGCGCAGTTTCCTCTGTCTGAAGGATGGTAGGATTTTTCGTGCGGAAAAAGGTACCCCATCTTTTTCTGTCTTGGGGCCACAATGAAGTTTTGAAAAAGGCTGCTCGCCTTCAAAGTGTTTTTTTTGGGTCGTTTGTTTGTTTTTCCTTTTGTGGGACCTTAAAGGTGGGGAGTTTTTTTGTAGGGTCATGAATTGATCGGGGCTTCTATAAAACTGATTTTGGGAAATACTACGGTTTTTCCAAGTTTTCCACTGGCGGCGTGTTGGTCACTGTTCGTTCAGAACCAATTCCCGCTCAAAGTCGCGGCATTAAAGGGATTCCCCAATCAGTTGTTTTGCAATTCAAACGTGCCCTCTAAAGGGACTTTTGAGTTAAGGGCCTTCCTCATGGTGATGACTTTCGGCCCCCGTTACCAAAGGCCCAAACTACTTTTTTTTAATTCATCTTTTCCTTAACAGCGTTTTTTCCCTATTTTTGGGGGAAAATAAAAAAATGCATTTTGGGCGTACTGCGCAAAATACCTTACCTGGGTGCAAATTTTAAAAGTTTTTTGCTGTAGATAGTGGGGAAAAATGCTACTTTTGTCCGTTGCCCCCCACTAGTAAAAATAATCCCCCGAAGTGCCTATAAATAAAGGCTTTTTTTCCCTTTTTAAAACCCCCATTCTCTTACAACCCACCCCCCCCTTTTTTTTAAATTGTTTCTGCTTAGGTTTATCCTATGAAATTCTTTCCGTTAGTGAGGAGGAATGGTCTGTGTTTTTTTCACCCTATCTTTTTTCAACAACACAACACACAAAACACACACACACCACACACACACAACAAAAAGAAGAGGGGAGAGAAGAGAGAGAGAGAGGGGAAGAGAGAGAGAAGAGAAGAAAGAGAGAGAGGGAGAGGATTGGATAGGGGACACCCAGAAGAAGAAAAGACAAGGGGGAAAAGGGGGAGGGGTGGGGTTTGGGGGGAAAGGGGATTAAGCGTTTTTTTTTTTTTTTCTTTTTGTGTGTTTTCAAAGCGTGTGGCATATTGCAAAGCAAAAAGTTAAACGCAACTTTTAAAAAACAACACCACCACCACACACACCCAATTTTTTAATGCCACTCAAATTCACACAAATTCCTCTTTCCTTTTCTTTTCCCTCTCTTTTTGACACACACCCCCAAAACACACACACACACAACAAAACCCACACACAACACCACGCACAGCCCACCCCACCCGCACCACGAGCACGCACACAACCCACACACACAACAAACATTTCTTTTTCACTGGGGGCGCAGTGTTAATCTCACCTTTTCCTTCAATCATCTCTATTTTGGGGCCCCTCATCGCCACCCCCAAAAAGCTGGGGAGGGAAAATTTTTTTCCCCGTCATTTTTAGGGGGTTTTTTTTCCCCAAAAAATGCGAGTCAGGGGACGATTTGCAAAAAAACCCTATTTGGATTTTTCGTGTTTTATTTTCTTCTTTCCCTGCCCGCCGTTCCCGCCGGGTTTTTTTAACCTCTTCTTTTATTAGAAGACGGCAGGCTCACAGGCGATAGGGGTGTGCTTACGAGGGAAAAATTCCCAAAGGGTGGATTTGAAGTCTAGGACAGGGTTCCCCCATTCTGGCGGGAAAGCATGGAGAGGGGTTTCCCGTGATGAATAAAGGGAGAGAGAGGAGAGAGGAGGGGAGAGGGGGAAGATGACTGATTTTTGACTTTTTAGTGGTCGATGGTCCTTTTGGTCCCTCCCTTCTGTTATTCTTTCTTTTTTTTTTTTTGTGATTTATCTGTCTTTTCTCTAAAACGAGCGCGCATATGTGCTGTTTGCCCCCCGCGTGAGGCGCTCGGGGGTGCCAGGGTGCCCGAGGGGAGCGCCGAAAAGGTGGGGGTGGGTTTGGGTGGGTGGGTGTGTGGGGTTTGGGCATCTGTGGGTTGGTTTTTTGGGGTTTTTTGTTGGTGGTTGTGTTTTTTTTTCAAGGAAAAAAGGAAAAGAGCAAAAAAGGGGGGAGGGGCGGAAAGAAACAAACAGCCCCCCAAACGAAAAACAAAGCATAATTTATGGGTGAAAACAACCCCGGCCTTTTAAACAAAGGGGTTCCAAAATTTCTCTTTTCTGGCTTTCTTTCACTCCTTCATGGGTTCCTCTTCTCCTTCCATTCCCCCCCCCAAAAAACCTTAAACACCAAATCTTTGGGGCCCCCTTCTCTTAAAAAAACCCTCCTTTTCTGAACCCCCCACCCAATTTCCCCCAACCCTCTCCTTTTCCTTCCCTTCCTTCTCCTCTCCTCTCCTTCTCTCCTCTTCTCTCTCTTTCCCCTCTCTCTCCCCTTCCCTCCTTTCTCTTTCTCCGGGGCGCGTGCAAAGTTTGTCCATGCCCTTTTTCAGACAAATATAAAACCCCTGACATCAAATTAAAAAAACCTTGCCCAAAATCCATAAACCCAAACGAACACCCGTAGTCGTTTTTTGCGGCCCAGCCGATTAGGGAGAAATGTGGTCCTGAGAGCAGAAACATCAAACGGATTAAAATTACCCCATGGGAATCAGTTCCCACGATTTTTGGGTGCCTGAAATGTATCCTAATCCCGACCAAAATAGGGGAAGATAAAACCCCGCCATTGTCATGGCATCTTCCCAAAACTGCATTTTTTTATGGCCATGCTGATTAAAACCTTTGTGATTTTTAAAAGCTGATCTTTGTGGGGGGGAAAAAAAAAATCAAAAAGCAAAAAAAAAAGAATTAAAAAAAAAAAAAACCTTTTAACATCAGCTAAAGACCATAGAAATTTTCCTTTATTGTTTGTGTTTTGGAGAATATTTCAATTACCAAAAAAAGGTATTGGAGTATCTCTAATGCTTAAAACATTTTAAAGACCAGACCTTGTACTGAAATTTTAAAAAAAAAAAGGAGGTAATTATTTTTGAAACCAGGGGGGGTGGATGGTAACTGAATTAAAAAAAAAAAAGTTTTGTATGCAAGTCAAATTTTTTTTTTTTCATTTTTTCACAGTATAAAACACCAATAAACCGTTGCACACAAACACCACACACACAACCAACCCCCAACCCACCACACAAAACCCCACAAAACACCCCACTGAAGAGGAAGAGGAGAGAGGAGGAGGAGAGAGAGAGAGAGGAAAGGAGAGGAGAGAGGGAGGGAAGGGGAGAGAAAGGGGAGGAGAAAAAGAAAGAAAACCCAAAAAAAAGAGAGAGAGAGAGAGGAGGAGAGAGAGAAGAGAGAGGAGAGAGAGAGGAGAGGGAGGAGGAAAAAAAGGACAGACACAACAAAAAACAGGGAGGGGGAAATTTAAAAGGGAGGGAAAATAAGGAGAGGAGAAAGAAATTAAAAATTTTTTTTTTAAGAGGTTATTTTTTGGGAACAGGCAACACAGAGACAATTGTGAAATAATTAGGGAAGTCGGAAAACATAACTCCTTACGAGGAAAAAATTACCCATTAAAAACCCCCCCCTTTTTGTAATCACTTTCCCCCTTCTCTTATTTTTCCCCCCCCCCTTTTCCTGCTCTTCCCCTTCTCCCCCCCACCTCCTTCCCTTTTTTTTTTTTCCCCCTTTCCTTCCTTTTCTTTTCCCCCCTTTTTCCCCCCCTTTTTGTCGCCCCGCTGCCTTCTCTCTTTTTTCCCTTCCCCCTTTTCTTTTCTCCCTTTCTCTTTCTTCTCTCTTTCTTTCCCCCCTCCCCCCCCCTCCCCTCTCCCCTTCTTTCTTTTTCCTTCCTTCTTTTTCTTCTCTTTTTCCCCTTTTTTCTTTTCCTCCTTTTTCCCTTTTCCCTTTTTCCCTTTTTTTCTTCCCCTTTTTCCCCTTCTTCTCCCTCTCTTCCCCCCCCCCCTCTCTTCCCCTTTTTTTCCTCTCTCTTCCCCCTCTCTTCTCCCCTCTTCTTCCTCCCCCCTTTCTCTTATTTTCCTCCCTTTTCTTTCTTTTTCCTAAAACACCCCTCTCTCCCCTTTCCCCTCCCAACAAACCCTTCTCTTTTTTTTTGTGGCTTGCAGGGGCCACCCTTCCTGAAAAGAACAAACCCTCAGAAAACCCCCTCAAAACTAAGCCCCCGCAATTTTCTCCCTTTTAAAACCAAAAAAAAAAAAAACAAAAACAGTCTGTACAAAACCATCATTATTTTTGCTCTTTTGTTGGAGTTTTTTTCTGTAGGGAAAAAATTTTCCCCAAAAAAAAACAAAGGGGGCTATTTTAGAGTGCAATTTTGGGTTCCCCCTAGGCGTTTTCCCCTGCGAAGCTTTTAAAAACTGGGGGATTCCCTTGAAGAAAAAAAAACTAAAAAAGCGGCGGTTGGGGGAAAACAAAAAAATAAACTGCTTTTCACATTTTTTTTCCAAATGCATCCCCTTCTTAAAATTTTTTAAAAACAAAAACCCCAACAACCCAAAAAAAAAACAAAAACACCCCCACAAAACCCAGGGGGGGGGGAAAAAAAAAGGGGAAGGGGAGGGGAAACCCCAAACAAACAAAAAAACAAAACAACAAAACCCCACACAAACGAACCACAACCAAAAAAAAGGGGGGGAGAACGAAGGGAGTTTTAAAGGGGAGGGGAGGAGAGCATTTTCAGAAAGAGAATAACAACCCAAAGGCATTTTAAAAACGACCCCGCAGTGATGGGGTTTTAGGGTTTTCAATGCCCAAAAATCCTCAAAGAAAACCATCAAGGGCCCTTTTGGGGAGAAATTTTCCTTATGTTCGAAAAAAACGCATCATTTCAAAAACCCCACCCCCACCTCGGGGGACCCCGGCCCCGATTTCTTTGTGTAATTTTTCGCGTCTTTTCTCCCCCCCCCCCCCCCTGGTTTGGCTTTTTGTCTTGGTTTTGTTGTGTGTTGTTGGTGGTTTTTGTTGTTGTTTTGGGGGTTGGTTTTGGTGGTTTTCTTGTTCCCGTGCCCGTTGTGTGGGGTGTTGTGTTTGTTGTGTTTTGTTGTGTGTGGTGGTGTTTTTCTTTCTCCCCCTCTTTTTTTTCTTTCCCTTTTTTCTTTTTCCCCCCTTTTAACTTTGTTTTCCCCCCCCCCCTTTCTTTTTCTCTCCTCTCTTTTTCTTTCTTTCTCTCTCTTCTTTTTCCTTCCTTTTCTTTTTCTCTCTTCTTCCCTTTGTCCTCTTGTCTCCCCCCTCTTCTTCTTCTTCTGCCCTTCTCTTTCTCTTTCCCAATTCTTTTTTTTCTGCCCCTCCTTTTCCCTTCCCCTTCTCTCCTCCTCACCCCTCTTTCCCCCTCCCTTTCCCCTCTCTTTCCTCTCTTCCCCCTCTCTTCCTCTTCTCCCTCTCCCCTCTCTTCTTCCCCCCCTTTCCCCCTTTTTTTTTTTCCCCTTTTCTCTTTTTTCCATCCCCTTTTTTCTTTTCTCTTGCCCTCCCCCCCCCCCCACTCCATTCCTCCCGCTCCATTTCCCCCTCCTTCCATTTTCCTTTTTCCCCCCCCCTTTCTTTTCCCCCTTTTGTCTTTTTTTTCCCCGTTTTTTTTCCTTTCTTTTTTCCCCTTTTTTTTCAAGACCACCCTCCTTTTCTCCCCCAGCCCCCCCCCTTTAAAACCCCCAATTCCAACCCCCCACTTATCTCCTTTTAAAAAAACGTTTTTCCTTCTTTCCCCCCTTCTCTTCATTCTTTTTTCCTCTGCCCTCCCCCCCCCAAAACCCCAACACACCAAAAAACCCACAACAAAAAACAATTAAAACAAACCCCGGCTTTTAGTGAACCCCAAAACCCCAAACACAACACCACCAAAACACAAAACTCACAAAAAAAAACCCAACACCCCCCACCAAACCCCAAACCCTCCCAGAAACCACACCACCCCACCCCCAAACACTCACAACAAACCAACACACACACACCCAAAAACAACCCCCAAAAACCACCCCAAAACAAAAACCCCACACACCCAACACCATCAACACAACCACATCCCACAAACCCCCACAACCCCCAAAACCCAAAAACCTCCCCACCCCACACAACACACACAACACACCAACACAACACACAAACAACCCACACACACACCACCAATCCTCACCCGGCCCCCCCCCTCCTTCCTCCCCCTCCCCCCCCCCTTTTCCCCCCCCCCCAACAAACACACTACAAAAACTCCCCTCCCTTCCCTTTCTCACACCCCACACAACAACACCCCCCACACACAAACACACCACAACAACACAACACACACACAACAACAAAACCCCAAAAAACAGACATTTTCCTTTCTCTTTGTTTTTTCTCCTCGGGGGGGGGGCTTTCAATTTCTGTCCCCTTCCTTTATTTTTGTTTTTTTTCTTTTTTTTTCCCTTTTCCCCTTTCCTTGATAATTATTTTTGTTTGGTTTTTTTTTTTTTTTTTTAACACACAAACCCCTTTTTAGGGGTTTTGCATCTTTTCACCTTTTTTTTTCTGGATGGGCTTAAAGCAAATTTTTTATGGTGCCCCTTTGGGGGGCTTGGGGTTTTTGGGAAAGGGGTTTTTTCAAACCGGGGTTTTGGGTTATAGTGTTTTTTTTTTTGTGGTTGTTGTTTTTGTGGGGGGGGGGGGGGGGTCCCCTTTTTTTGGGGGTCGAGCAAATTTTTTGGGTTCAAACCGGGGTTTTTGAGGGGGATGGGGGTGGGACGCAAATTTCGGGGAAGGCAAGAAAATTGAATTAAAGTAAGGGGGTAAGGGTGGGTTCTTTAAAAGTTTCCGTTTAAAAAGAAATGCCTCAAAAGTTCGGAAAAAAAAGCAGGCCCTTTTTTTGTGCAAAAATTTTTGTTTGTCCCCCCAACAAAACCCCCAAACAAAAAAACCCCCCAAAACCCCCCCCTTATGAATTTTTAAGTTAAACGATTCGAGAATTTGGGGGGGCCCAAATTAGAACTTTTCTGTTTCCCCTTTTTTTTTTCCCTTAACCAGGCATTCAGATTTCTGAAGCAGAGGTTGTTTTTAAAAAAACTGATTTTTTTCCCCCCCCCCCCCCCCCTCCCCCCCCCCCCCCCAAAAGTACGGGAAAAAGGGGGTCTTTAAAAACAATTTGAAAAGTATTAGACTTGTTTCAATTTAAAGGGAAAAAAAATTTAAAACTTTTTAAATTCCCAGAACAAATTTTTGAAAAAAAAGGGTTTTAATTAAATGAATTAATTTTTTCTTTTTTTTTTTTTTCCGTGCTGGGCCCGTTCCTTCTTTTAGATTTTCTTTTCCCTTTTTTTTTATTCTCTTTATTTTTTTTTAATTTTTATTGCTTTATTTAATTTTTGGGTTTTTCTTACTTAAATGATAAACAGTATTTTTTTCTTTAAAAATTTTTTGTTTTAAAAAAAAGCTTTTTTTTTGAAAATTTAAATTGACTCCTTCAGTGAAGTATGCTTTGATCTCCACTCGTCCGCGTGAAAGACAGATAGAGGCGAGAGTCCTTGTGTTGGCGGTGTCCGCCAGCAGCTCTTTTGTCTGCGGCCTTCAAACACGGCAGTGGTAACAAAGAGGGGGCAGATGGGGCATGGGCACTGCATGAATGTTCAAGGGCCTTAAGACAAGAGATCTCGAATGTAGAAGTAAGGGAGGGATGGGCATGAGGGTGGAAGATAATGCTTCAACTGTCTTCACGTCTTAATAACGCGAAGCATGCCATGCAAGATAGCTTCTGTGAACAAGTTACAAGCAGGCTTGTTTTTAAAAAAAGTGAACATGAGTAAAATGTTAAAATGTACACACACACACACACACACACACACACACACACACACACACACACACACACACACACACACAATATATATGTTACAGTAAATTTGTGAAATCAGTAAATTCGAGAATTTCCTGACATTTTCAGTAAATTCATGAACTTACTGTTTCACTCAGGAATTCACGAATTCCCTGTAAATTCCAGGACATTCACGAATTTCCTGAAGCAGAGGTCCAGTAATTCCATGAATTTACTGATCTCTCTCTCTCTCTCTCTCTCTCTCTCTCTCCTCTCTCTCTCTCTCTCTCTCTCTCTCTCTCTCTCTCTCTCTCTCTCAAAGGTACGGGGAAAATGCGATGTCTTTAAATCAGTATTAGCAGAAGAACGTGACTTAGTCACTCTGTTACAGAGTGATAGTGAAAACAATTTAAAATCTATTGCTAAATTTATCGCAGAAGCAAATATTCTTCGAAAAAGGAAGCTTTTCAATACTTAAGTAGAATTAATGTTCTTTCTTTTTAAGTCCTATTGTCCTCTCAACTGATTGACTAGGCCTGTTGGTCGCTTGCTATTTATGATGTTTACTAATTTCTATTTGCTTTCTGATTCTCTTTAATTTTGATTTTTCTTAATTTTATTCAAGCAGTGTTCCCCATGTCAAATAGCAGGTTTTGCTGATGACATTAAACTGTATTCATTGTCATTGTCATTGTCTCTTTCTTTAAACATATCTCTACATGCTTGATTAGAAGAACTCATGACATTTGAGTATGTGCAACATATTTATTCGCTGAAAAACAATTAAACAACGTAAATATAAAATGAACAGCATAGATATCTACAGAGAAGCAATTAAAAAAGCAGAAATGTAATGCACATGTCCAGTAGTTTTATGAATCTCTCTCTCTCTTCTCTCTCTCTCTCTCTCTCTCTCTCTCTCTCTCTCTCTCTCTCCTCTCTCTCTCTCTCTCTCTCTCAAGGTCAGAGACAAAGGTAAGAAATGGTGCGGTTTACCGAGCGCCACATAAAAACGGTTTAAGTGATCCGAAAAGTGTCCAGAGCGTCACTCTGCTCAACCACCAATGTACTGAGCTGAGCTTACTTGTTCTTGCAAGTGCGGCTGTCATGACACCTTGAATTACACAAGGCATTCGCTTTGAAGCATTTGCATCGATTGTTCTGACATTGTTTCGGGCGATTGCAGTTGCATTTAGCGAAACCTTGTCCTCCTGTATGCGACTGGAATTTGACTGCCTGTCTCAACGTAACCGAGTTCTGCAGGTTAACATCGTCCTCGGTTAGCAGTCTTTGTGGACAAAGATCAAACTGGTTTCTTGAATAACCAGTAGCCAAGATGCCCGCTCTCACGGCGATCCGGTAAAGATCAGTTTCTGTCTCCGTTTGCAATGACACCTAAAATGTTTCGGGGATCTCCTCGACCGCGATCGACTAATGGAATGAGAACTGCGACATTATCCCCAGGTTCTTGCGCTTTGAGTTCAACCCGGCTTCTCTTTACCATCCGTTCTACTTGGATCACTTGATTGTCATAAGCTTCTGCAGGGATCCGTTTGATTCTGGCACATTCAAAGGTTTTCACTGATACAAAAAGGCACATAACAATGTTACACAAATTTACTGGAATTTTCGGGGAATTCATGAATTCCCGGAGTTAAACAGTAAGTTACACATACGATCTTAGGTGTTTCAGTAAAATTGTGAAAAACTGACCCCAAATAATCAGGAAATTCGTGAATTGCCTGGAATTTTCAGGGAATTCCTGAATTCCCTAAGTGAAACAGTAAGTTCATGAATTTACTGAAAATGTCAGGAAATTCACGAATTTACTGATTTCACAAATTTACTATAACATATGTATATATATATATATATTGTTTCATTCTCCTTGGAAAAAAAAAATCTAAAGTCAAACAATTCTGCTATCGAACTTCTGAGTACACGCTCTTGGCTATTCGAACAGTAGCAACTCGCACGAATGCATTACAGGTGACCGATTGTATTTGTTTCCGGCGAACGTGACCAATTTCATTGCTACCTCGAAAGTGACTTACACCTGCCTTCAGAGTGTCGGTACCATGAAAATCTAGGAACGACATAGTAGTTAAGGTAAAGGATGTCGGCGGCAACATAGCTCAGAAGAGACAGGTCAAGGTTTTCTTGATTTCCTTGATCGAAAACTGGCACAGGAGAGTCTTCTCAGGAATAAAAAATCTGCAAAGAAAAACTACGGAACTGCACACACACACACACACACACACCACACACACACACACACACACACACACATACACAACACACACACACACACACACACACACACACACACACACACACACAACACACACACACACACACACACACGCGCGCGCGCGCGCGTGCGCACGCACGCGTGCGCACACACACATGCATGCAGACACACACGTGTACGCACACATTCATGCATGCACATGTTCGCAAACACACACACACACACACACCACACACACACACACACACACACACACACACACACACACACACACATGATCAAGAAAGACAGACAGACAGACAGACAGACAGACACAGACAGAGACAGAAACTGAGACAGAGGTGTATATACTCCAATGTAGAAGAATTCTCTTGAACATTTTCGTAACAATATCACAATCTGTCTATAGCACCTCGTAAACGCCAACAAACAAAACTTCGAGTGAAACTGGTGAGGAAGGGAATAGGCTTCTGGTTAGGCTTTCTTGAGTATCATTTGTGGACGCAAATACCCCAAGGCTAGCCGAAATTTATGGAAAACACTTCTGAAAGGAGGCGGCGACGGCAGGGGGGGGGGGGGGGGGGGGGGGGGGGGGGGGGGGGGGGGGGGGGCGTTTCAAAATACTTTTTTTGAAAGATATTATCTATTGTATTGCATCAAATAAAACCAATTTAGGGGAATTTGAAAGGAGGCGGCGACGGGGAGGGGGGATGGGGGGGGGGGGGGGGGGGGGGGGGGGGCGTTTCAAGATACATTTTTTGGAAAGCTATGTATCAATTGTAGTTGCATCAAATAAAACCAATTTAGGGGGGATGCAGGGAAGAGGGAACACAGTGGCCTTCCTTGTTATTGTGGGATTATCATTAGCTAAGATGCTGGCCTCTGTTGCGAAACTGTGAGCAAGTAGCATTTCAAAAGCAGATGAATTTTGTTATTTATCACCCCAGAAATGAACAAACAGATAAAAAAAACCTCGTGTAGTTTGTTGTTTTATTTGTGATAGGCTGCATCTTTCAAAAATTATAGGGACCGGGAATGGAAATATGCATACTGTAAAGAATTATAAAACTACAAAAAGTTAATGTATTGCAAAAACTCAGTTACACACATTTGCTGATCATACACAAGTTACTTTTTACCTGAGGGAATTGCTCAAAAAGCTTGAAATCACACAACACACACATCACACAACAAACACCACACACACCACAACACACACACACACACACATAACATCACTACACACACACACAACACACACACACACACAACACACACACACACACTACACACACACACACACACAAGTGCACACACCAACACACATACACACACACACACACACACACAAAAGTACCACACACACACACACACACACACACACACACACACACACACACACACACATATAAAAGTACACATACAAAACACATACACACACAAACACACACAAGCGTCGCGCTCGCGTGAACAAATACAACACACACACGTGCACACACATCAACACACATACACGCCCCCCCCCCCCCTTCTCCCTCCCCCACACACACATTCACACACACACACACACGCACACGCACGCACGCACGCACTCACACACGGCGCGCGCCCGCGCGTGCAACACACACGCACACACACACCGACACACAACACACACACACACACACACACAACACACACACACACACACCACACACACACATACACACATCACACACACACACACACACCACACACACACACACACACAGTACACACACACACACACACACACACACACACACACACACACACACACACACACACACACACACACACAACACACACACACACACACACACACACACACACGAGAAGTGTGAAAATTACTGCGCCAAAGAAGTAAAACAATCATGGAAGAGAACAAGGCAAGGATGAGGGAGGCATTATACTGTATATGTATACACAAAACCCTCCCCCCCCCAAAAAAAAAAAAAAAAAAAAAAAAAAGAAGAAAAAAAAAGAAGAAAAAAAAAAAAAAGGAAGTCAGACATATCGAGCAGAAAAGTACCAGGTCAGGATGACACAGACGAAAGAGGCAGACACCAAAATGGCAGACTTAACAAGTCTACGAACGCCAACACAGGAGAAACTGCGATCACGTAAAGTAAACGAAGAGACCTTAAGAACCGCAGCGACGAAACTCTACCTCAAATTGTCTCTCCTCATCTCCATAAACATCTCACCCACATGCACGGATCTTTTCACAGGTGAGCTCGTCGTACGACACACAAGAGATACACAGATCACGTGAAATACCTCAACCTCCACATCTTTGACAATACCTACTGATGTGGATTCTCTCTCTCTCTCTCTCTCTCTCTCTCTCTCTCTCTCTCTCTCTCTCTCTCTCTCTCTCTCTCTCTCTCTCTCTCTCACACCACACACACACGCACACACGCACCGGTACGCACGCATGCACGCACGCACGCACGCGCGCGCGCACCACACACACACACACACACACCACACACACACCACACACACACACACACACAACACACACACACACAAATCCTATGCAAATCCGTATCTCGTCAATGTGGCCTTTCTGATAGCAAATTGTAACAAAAATATACTGAAACATGTATGCATGTTTCTCTATAAGGCATGTAAAAGGCTTGCGACTGCAGTTAAAGGATGTGAAACTTAATATTGAATCATATTTCGTTGTACTCTACAGTCAAAAGATGTTGGAATCTGTCGTTATGTTGTTGATGTATCTTTACGTTTGTTTTCGTCGTTAATGTACCATTGTATGGGCTACAGATTCCCCCTTCAGTAGGGGCTGTGGCCTGAACTGATAAATGATTTTCCTCTCTCTCTCTCTCTCTCTCTCTCTCTCTCTCTCTCTCTCTCTCCTCTCTCTCTCTCTCTGCATGCATGTTTATCTCTTTCTGTTTTCTCTCTTTTATATCAGTTTTCTTTGTCTGTGTTCATAAACACACACACGCACACACACACAAGCACACACAACACACACACACACACACCACACACACACCACACACACACACACACACACACACACACTCACACACACACAATCGATGAAGAGCAGTGAAAGACATGTAAAAATCGAAAGAATGTGAACCCTCCACCCCAAAACAAACGAAGAAAATCCAACAAAAACATAGATAGCAAGCACATGGGAAAATCACCGCGGAGGAAGTAGGTCACTGTGCCACAGACAGGCATGGCGTTCGCCGACATGACAAGAGACTTATAAGTCTGTGAACCCTCCTGTTAGGTAAACAGGGCCACGGAGACAAGATGGTATCCGCCGAATTATCTCCCCTGTTGGACTGAGCTGGGAGGTGGACGCAGAAATGATCAGCGGAGTCTGAGTTAAATCTATGAGTCAATGTGTTCAGTCTCCTACTTGGTGCTGGTTGGTGACAGCCGTTTCTATTGTTCTGTTTGCTACTGACTTGCCTTCCCTTCTCCTGATGCTGTTTCTTCCTTCTTTCTTCACTTTTGTTTATCCTTCTATTTTCGTCTTTGCTCCTTCTTGTTCTTGTTTTTTGTTTGTTTTTGTTTTTATCATCATCATCATCATCATCATCATCATCATCATCATCATCATCATCTTCATCTTCTTTTTCTTCTTCTTTGCCATCGTTGTCGTCGTCGTCATCATCGTGGTCGTCGTCGTTGTCATCGTCTTCTTCTCTCTGTCTGTCCGTCTGTCTGTCTGTCTGTCTGTATGTCTGTATGACTGTCTGTCTGTCTGTCTTTCTTTCATTCTTTCTGTTTCTTCCTCTTCCTCTTGTTCTCGTTCTTCTTGTTCTTGTTCTCGTTGTTGTTGTGTTGTTGTTGTTGTTGTTCTTCTTCTTCTTCTTCTTCTTCTTCTTCTTCTTCTTCTTCTTCTTCTTCTTCTTCTTCTTCTTCTTCTTCGTCCTCTTCTTCTTCTTCTTCTTCTTCTTCTTCTTCTCCTCTTCTTCTTCTTCTTCTTCTTGCTTACTTATTCTCATCTTTTTTGTTTTCCTCTTCGGATCTTTTTTTTCCATCTTCGTTCTTCTTCTCTCTTCTCTCGTCCTCTTCTTTTTTCCAACACTCATCTCACACACACACACACCTCACACCACACACTACAATCCACTGCGGCCCGCCGCGACTTGTACGCGTCTCCCGACTCATCCCGCACTCTCCTCTGCACGCAAAACGCACAACATAGGAAACAAAGTCCACAAGGAACAGTCACTGACACACACAACATCACACCACGCCCGCGCACGTCCTGACGGTCAGCACGCCACACCAGAAAGCCGCACGTAATGGAACAGAATCCAACGGGGCTAGCTGATGTGTACCACACAATGTCGACGGAACGTGATGTAGTCGGGCGAACTGCCGACGAATCGAAGAATGCATCACATTATGCAACAAAGCACAGGCGTCCTAGCCGCTGAGTTCTCCCCAATGTACGCAATTGTTTTGGGCCGTTCTCCATGCCTATCTGATCATCGGGTCTGACTTCATTCTACCACTATTTTTGTTTTATCCTCGTTTGGTGTGCTTACGTCTTCCTGTTATCTATGCCTCTCCTCCTTTCTTCTTTTCTTCTTCTCTCTTCCTCTTCTCTTTCTTCTTTTTATCTTCTCTTTTTTCTCCTTCTCTTCTTCCTCTCTTCTCCATCCTCCTTTCCTCTTCTTCGTCGCTGCTTCTTCATTCTTCTTTCTTTCTTCTTCTTCTTCTTTTCTTCTTCTTCTTCTTTTTCTTCTTCTTCTTCTTCTTCTATCTTCGCTTTCTTCCTTCTTTCTTCTTCTTCTTCTTCGCTTCCTTCCTCCTTTCCGTCCTTCACCTTTCTTCTTCCTTCCGTCTTCTTTTCTTCCTTTCTTTTCTCTTGTTCTCTCTCTTGTCTTTCTTTGCTCTTTGCTGTCCTTGCTTTTGTTTTGTTGTTGTTGTTGTTGTTGTTGTTGTTGTTGTTGTTGTTGTTGTTGTTGTTGTTATTCTGCTGCTGTTCTTTTTCTTCTCCTTCTTCGTCTTCTTCTTCTTCGTTTCTTTTTATCTTCGTTTTTCTTTGCGATACACCCACCACCACTACTACCGCCGCTGCTGCTGCTGCTGCTGCTACTATTACTATTACTACTACTGCAACTAACAGCGAACAAAAAAAAAAGCTGCTGCTCTATCTATTATCACAACCAACACCATTGCCATATCTTCACCATCATCAACAAGAATGACAGTGATCTTTTTCAACGCTTCTTTCTTGAGGGGCTGAAGCTGAACGGTTAAAGCGCTTCGCTATAGACCACACCGCTGTTGGTTCACTCTGCTCGTGATGTCGGATTTTGACGTTGATAATTTGAACACATAACGGGTTCCTCATTCAGTTCAGGGAAGATAAAGATGGCCGAACGAGTGGGATGGGCACCTCTTCCGTAATGCCGTGCCCCAAACACGGTGAATCTCGAACAGTTCACTACTCTTACGGTCATTGCGCTATGGGACGTTAACCATAGTCTTATAAACGGTTTTTTTTTTTTTTGTTTTTTGTTCATTTCAGACGATCCTTTTTGGGCAGGATACCTCGGGGATGAAAAATCTGCGTTGTTTAGTTTGGTAGATTTGAGCGCTGTGGCAGCCCGAACGTAATACATTGTTTGGTGTCACTCACTAAGTGTTCCATTCAACTCATTCTTTCCTGCGAAAAGAAGATGAAGAAGAAGAAGAAGAAGAAGAGGAAACGAACGAACGCACGAACGAATGATTAAATGAGTTAACTTACAGGCCCATTCTCATGCAGGGGTTACGGGGGGGGTGGGGCTGTTCGAAAATGAATGTCAAAGAATACACACAAACAATGAATGTCAAAAAACAACATCGCCATGAGGAAACCAAGTCACGGAAATAATTCCAAAACTTACTTAGACTTTGATGCTCCTGTGTCTTGCGGTGATGTGATGGTGATGTGTGATGTGTGTGGTGTGTGTGTGTGTGTGGTGAATGTGTGTTGTGTGTGTGTGTGTGTTCCAGTGTCTCTGACATATCCAGTGCTTTTTGCTTTAGTGCATTTTTTGTCAATCTTGTCTTCAGCGTACCAAGTAAAAGGCCCAAAATTGTGATAATAAGACCTGTGTGGAGGAAGCAAGATAATGTGAATACGTTTTATTACACACATAGACATGCACACAGCACGGACATATATATATTATTATTAATCTCCCTATACACTGCAGATGATGCTTATCTCCCCCTATTTCTTCAATCTAAGATAAGCAAGCTTTGTTTATAATTCAATATTTTTGCAGTCATTGCAACACAGCTGCTCTGTAAGTTGCTGGAATGGTGCTCGGTACTTATCCTTGGAATTTATTAGTTTCGTTGGTAATTTAGTCCTTGCGATTCTTCAAGACATTGCCCTCAGCACTTGTGTCTTAAGAGGTTATCTTTTTATATTTTCTACTTTTCACAAGAAAATGTAGCTTGTTCTGCTATTTCATGATTTTCTTTTGCTTCTTAGGTGGCACCTTTGGTTGGTTTTTTGAAAACTCAACAAACATACTACGGTATTGCACACCAGCCTTTTCTGGGATAGCTTCTTCTTAAAACCGAAAAGGCAGAGGATCTAATTACCACTTTCCGCGGTCACTGAGGAGAAACAATCAGGTTTCGAAATATGGTATCTGACCTTGAGTTATATGTTAGTGAGTTTCCCACCCTATTGGAGATTGTCTCCTCCTTGGAGACTATAAGCTTGCCGAAGCTCATTTTCAGAAGCATTTATTTTATTTTTCCCCATTCACCACTCAACTACTGTTAGTTAGGCAGAATTATCTACCACTCCAGATATGAATGCTTATCTCCCCATATTTCTTCAATCTAAGACATAAATAAGAGCAAGCTTTGTTTATAATTATATATATATATATATATATAATATGTGTGTGTGTTTTCTGTCTCTCTCTCTCTCTGAGTAAAGGAGTTCGAACACAATCTGACTGGTTGTGGTCGGTGAAAGTGGAATTTCTGGTACAACAATTGACACAGGTTTTTGGAATATATCCCCGATTTGTAACAAAGCTCGCCGTTTGATTTAGATAAGTAACTGAATAGATTCCACGACAAAAGTTTGATTCAATATGTCTGGTGTAGCCAACATCCGTTAACGTTATCATACACAATAAATAAAATAACGAAATACCGGACAGGTGAAATTGGAAGTGAATGAATTTTACTTTGTGTTTATTGCCCAGCATTTAAAGATCTAAGATATCAGTTTATCACCAAAGTATTGTAGTTCCACTGACTTCAAATTAAAACTGATTATGGCTACAGAATGACCGTACAGACAAGAATTTTGCTGTTTTCAAATATAAAGCACTCAAGAGAAGAGGAATTAACTGATCTTGACTTACTTACTTAGACTTAGATGCTCCCGTGTCTTGCGACGCATGAGGCAGTCAAGGCGCCCCACTGTGCACGGGTCCTCAGCCAGTTTGCTAGTGTCACTCCATCCTCTGTCAACGAGTCTGAGGTCTTTCTCCACTGTCTGTCGCCAGTTCATCCTGGGTCGTCCTCTTTTTCTCTGGTCTGCTGGGGTCCATTTAATGGCCTGGTTTGCAGGTCTTGAAGAGGGTAATCTCAAGCATGACCCAGCAAGTGGAGGCGCCGTCTGCAGACGATGGTTGACACGGGGAGCTGTTTGGACTTCTCCCTGTCTTTATTGGTATAAAGTCGGACCATTTGATGCCTAAGATCTTACGTAGGCACTTGGTATCAAAAGCGTCGAGTTTCTTCTCCTGGGTGTTCTTCAGTTGCCAGGTTTCACAGCCATATAACAGCGTTGAAATCACACTGGAGTTATAAAATTTCAGTTTGATTCCAAGGAAGAATTTCTTGCTGTTCCATATTTTGTTCAGCTGATTGAATGCTGATGTTACCATTCCAATACGACAGTTCAGTTCACCGACACCAGCTGAGGCGGAAGACCCATCCCTCTTACTCCCAATCAACACCGATGACTTCCCTGAAAAGGAGACCAGGACAGCCATCGAGACATTAAAGAACAGTAAGTCCCCTGGATTCGATGGAATAACAGCGGAAATGCTTAAAGGTGGTGATGACTGCATCGTCTCTTGGATGTGCAGTCTCTGTAACCAGGTTTGGAACTCCGGCGTCGTCCCAGAGGATTGGAGAAATGGCGAAGTCGTCTGTATTGATCTTGAGACCTGCAATAAAATCAGTAACATAAAATTATTAGGGTCACGGGCAAGCGCGAAGGCGTGAAATGTGACAACAGGTAAGGGACAGCTCATCCATTCTCTTTTTGTGAATGACGTTATCGGCAGAAATCCTTGAAAACAAGTGATATGATTGTTGGGGGATTTATTTGATCTATGATTAATTTCATGTTAATCCTTGGCTCAGTTAATCTTACCGCTCAAAACGCTTACACGGATAAATAGTGATTTGATGCATAGTCCCAATAGTGGCGTGTGGCCTGTGCTTGAATAGAGCCAAGGGGAGATGGTTAACAGGTGGTCTTCTTGTTCAGAGTACGCAGGCTGATACTCCTGTGGACACTCCCTGAATAGACAGGCAGGTATTAATCCCATCTGCTTAACAAAGGGAGTGAAGTTTTGTGTGTATGACCGTTTTTTTTTATCCCGCAATTAAGGCAGCCTTACTCCATCTTCGGGGAAGGTGCATGCTATGTGTAACGTGTCATCCATACCAACGGCCAAACTGGCCTTCTCTTCCGAACGTTGGGGATGGGATTTTACGTGTGTAATGTTATGCGTGCGTTCATACACGGGACCTCGGTCTATAGTCTCATTCGAAGGACTGTATGGGAAATGGAGTCAGAACCAATGTTAACTCCGAGGGAAAAATCCCCCTGTACCGAAACGTCCCGGCGGAGATTCGAAACAGCAACCCTTGGATTACGAGTCCGGCGCTCTACTAACTGAGCTATTCCGGCCTCCCAGCTGGATTTAGGAGTGAGGAGAGGGGTGGGGATGGATGGGGAGAGGAAGGGCGAACAGCCAGAGGAAGGAAGGGATAAGAGAAGACTACGTGGAGAGGGTGCCGGCCAGGTTAGCGTCGGGTGGAGAAAGAACATGCTAATGATGGAAGCAGTCACAGTCCTCAAAGATTTAGGTCACGCCGCCCCAGACAGGGACAACAGGCGTCGGAACCGGAAGTGAGAAGCCCGTCAGTTTTAGGTAATGAGGCTTCGGAGACAAGACCCTTCAACGAATTATCTCCCTGTCTGAGACGGAAATCGAAGGGGAAAATGTGGGGAGGGGAAGTTGGAGGGGGTGGGGGCAGGGATGGGGGAAGGAAGGGGGGGGGGGGAGGGTGAAGGGAGAGAAAGAAGGCACGGCGGAGAGGGGGAGGGCGAGGAGGGGGGGGGGGGCAGGAAGGAAGTTCCGAGATAACCACGTGGTTCACAAGACGAATGGTCCGCCAAATGCGCACCAATCATGAGAAAGTTGACATTACTCTGGCAATCGCATGGCTCGACACACACCGAACCGACACACGAAGAGAGAGAGAGAGAGAGAGAGGAGAGAGAAGAGAAAGAGAGAGAGAGAGAAAACAGACAGACAGACAAACAGACAGAGAGAGAGAGAGAGAGAGAGAGAGAGAGAGAGAGAGAGAGAGAGAGAGGAGAGTTGCTTTAGTGATTCAAAGACCAGTGCCCATAATAAAGGGAAATAACTGACGGATCATTTAACACAAAGTTTCCAGTGCCAGTCATCATGTTGCACACAGTATGTTAAGAAATAGCAACCTCATGCAACTGAATAGCAACCTCATGCAACTGAAACGTTTTGTACACGAACATCGACAGATTTCTAATGGTTCATTATGTTACGAAATAGCAACCTCATGCAACTGAAACGTTTTGTACACGAACATCGACAGATTTCTAATGGTTCATTTACGCCTACGTGCCAATAGTAAACTTAGTTGAAACTGGCTTTAGATTTGGTAAAACCTTTGGGGAATGTATTTAGTGTTAAACCATTTAGTTGAACGACATAAAGCAAAAATATTTTTGTTAAGATATTACGAGAGAGAGAGAGAGAGAGAGAGAGAGAGAAGAGAGAGAGAGAGAGAGAGAGAGAGAGTAGTTCAACTTCTCTCTTCTTTTTTTATCCATCTTCGTTCCGACAGCAATCCAAACATACATTGTTTCACAGAACAAGTGGACAGACGGAAATCTTTTCCAAACTCCTCTCTCTCTCTCTCTCTCTCTCTCTCTCTCTCTCTCTCTCTCTCTCTCTCTCTCTCTCTCTCTCTCCACCCCCCACCTCTAAGCCACTCCACATTCCCATGCATTGTACGAGGGAGAGGCTTCGGTCTTCTTTGAGATCTCACAGCTTTGTCCTGGATCATCACTCACCTTCAGCGAGAGAGTTTTGTTTTTCCCCGCCTCTATTGTCTGTGGCTTGTTTGTCCGTCTGTCAAGGAGTTAGTATGGAAACTACTTAACATATTCCAACGAAACGTGCTTCTGCGATAGAATGTGGCCCGGGTACAAAGACACTAACCTTTGATGCGGATCCGGATCAAATTACGAATCCGGGATCCGTTTGACCGTGTCGGGGATCTGCGCTCTCCCGATGAAGGGTTACACGTAGTTCTGCCAAGAACTGGGCCAGGCATCAGTTAACCTGATAGTGCAAATAAGAAGAGACTATGCACTTTTCAGAAGCAGACGGTGTATGTGTGTATTCACTATCTGTTCATGCCAAGTTGTCAGGTTCTAAGTCTGCTATCGGCTCGACGTAACTCCCATTGAGAGCACCTCTGTCTCTTGCAATCTCCTTCGTTCACGACTGACATGTACTCGAGAATTATCGTTTCTGTTCTTTCTCTCGCTCCACTGCATTTGTCAAAGAGACTGCAAAGCATACACTGTGAAGTTTTTACTGGTTCTTGGTGTGCCTCCACCTGCTTCAATTTTATTTATTTAGAAAGAAGCGGGTGTGTGTTTTACCTCTCTATGTACAGAGAAAGACTTCAACTGCAACATTTATTATGAATTCTTCTGCTTATAACACATTTTCTAAAAGAAAACCTGATCTGAATTCACAAAGCTTCCATGGGAAAATACATAAGACAACTTATTCCTTTGAAACTGTTAGTGCATTTATAAATTTTGCTTTAGATGTAACTGGTATCACAGGATTCAATTTAGCAGAAAAAGAACTATAAAAACCCGTTTTCCCTGTTCAAACATAGGAACGAAACAAATCAATATTTGACACCGATCACACAGATTTGTGTAACACTCCCTCATCGAATACATTAAAGAGTAGTGTAAGACACTCCTATTTAGAGCGTCAGTGTGTAGAATACGCCTACAAAGAGATCTGTTCTTGATGAATGCAATACTGGTGCAGCTTTTGTAATTCCTTCATGTAAAATAAAAGAACAGTCACTAGACCTACTACATGATTTATAACAATTTGCGAGTTGTTGTTGTTGCTGTTGGCGGTGGTGGTCGTGATGGCGGTGGGTTTTCTGATTGTTTCTTTTCACTGCGTTGATGTAGAAGATATTGAAGACCTTTTGATACACACACATATGCACACTTGCCCCTCCATTTTTTATATACTTGTTTCATTGCCTTTGTTATTGCTTTCCTTAAATGGACACACTGGAAAGACTCCGAGATAAACAAGTATATCAATTACACATAAATGTATATCCCCTCCTCTTCCGCCTTTACCCTGATCGCATCCCTGACCTTCATCGTCTACTTCAACACACACGCACACACACACACACGCACGCGCGCGCGCGCACACACACACACACACAACACACACACACACACACACACACACACACACACGCATGCACGCGCGCGCGCGCGGACACACACACACACACACCACACACACACACACACACACACACACACACACACCACACACACACACACACACACACACACACACAAGTGCGCACGCGCGCACATGCTCATGTGCGAACGAATACGTGCAGGCGCCGGCGTGCCTCCACGCGCGCACGCATCCCGCGCGCACACGCGCTCGCACACACACACACACACACACACACACACACACACACACACACACACACACACACCCACACACACACACACACACACACACACACACGCGCGCGCGCGCGCGCGCGTTTTTGGCGTTTGTATTGTTGAATATAACTTAGTGAACAAACGTGAAAGTATGAACACATGCTTGCGCGATCGCGCGCGCGCGCACACACACACACACACACACACACACCACACACACACACACACACACACACACACACACACACACCACACACACACACACACACACACACACACACACACCAGCACACACACAGACGCACGGCGCGCGTTCAATTTATTATCTAACTCTATTTAGACAATGAACAAATAAAGGTTCAATATCACTTAACCAACATCACATGAAACCAAAATAAACCGAAATAAAGGCTCGCACACTTCCATGAATCTTTTAGCGGGCTGAAAATACTTGTAAAAGCAACCGCCACATCAAAAGTTTTTACATAGCAACTGAGGAAAGTAAAGTACAATAAACGGTAGACCAGAAACATATGGTTTTTTTTTCCCAAAAAAAGAACAAATCTCCCTAATTTCAACTGTTGACTTTTTCAAGAAACTGCAAAGATCAGACATTGTTTTGGGTGATTTATTTTAATTTATGGGTGTATGTCTGAAGATGTTTTCTTTTATATTTTCTACTTTCTACAAGAAAATGTAGCTTATTTTGTTGTTTCATTTTTTTTCTTTTGCTTCTTAGGTGGCACCTTTGCGGGTTTTTTGAAAACTCAACAAACATACTACAGTATTGCACACCAGCCTTTTTCTGGGGTAGCATTCTGCTTAAAACAAACCTAAAAGGCAGAGGAGTCAAGTTAGGACTTTCCGAGGTCACTGAGGAGAAACAATCAGGTGCCGAAGTACTTATGTCTGACCAGGAATAATGATATGCTAGTGAGTTTTCTCCCTTTTGGAGATCGTCTCCCTCTTGGAGATTACGAGCTTGCTAAAGGCTCATTTTAAGAAACATATATTTATTATTTCCGCATTCACCCACTCAAGCACATACTGTTAGTTAGGCAGAACCATCTACAACTGCAGATATGAATGCTTATCTCCCCCTATATTTTCAATCTAAGGCATAAGAGTAAGCTTTCTTTATAATTCAATATTTTTAATCTAAAACATAAGAGCAAGCTTTGTTTATAATTCTATATATATAAATATATAACTACCTAATTTTCCGAAGATGTGTGTCTCAATGGAAGTCAGCTCCAAGAGCACCCAAGTCAATATTTTTGCAGAGAATTTTTTTCCGGAGAGTTCAGTTCTCTCGACATAAGTCGATTTTCAGTTTATGGCGTTGACACTGGAAACGAATAAGGTGACAATGAAGATATCTGATAACTTGCATGTTGTGCTGTTCTTGCTCGTAATATTTCTTAAAGGTTCTGTAAAAATGACATTTCGTACTTTGTGTTTGGCCCAATTTTCCTCTCACGTTTACAATTATCTCGAAGAACTAACGTAACATTTTTACAAGGTGTCTCTTTACAAGAGAAGACCTGTGATCCCAAGACGCTGACAAACCCAGTATGAAACACAATGTTACAGATGCGATCAATCCAAAGTGAACGATATACATTGTTAGCATGTATATCATAAAGAACAGCTTACGAATGAGAAGAATATTCGCAATCACTTGAAATCAATGAACACCGAAAGCGTGGGAAGCTGCAATTAACCCAAACAGGAACTAAACCAGTTTTCCCGTTACAATATGAGAGTCATCGTGCTTCTGTGCATTTCAAACAAGTTTTACAAGAACTTAAGTCTGGATAATTTCGGTGATACCCAAATCCTCGTAACCCAGAGATCACAATCACAGAGTACACCAGGAATTACACCAGGAAGTATTCTGTAATTTAAAAAAAAAAAAAAAAAATCTTCTCCAGGTAGGCCTTGACGTCTGACAGACATGATCAAAGAAAACCTCGTATGTCTTGCTTGCTCTATTTCTTTTTCTTTCTTTTTTCTTTCTTGTTTCCCTTTTCCCTTCACAGTTTCCTTTCCTTAAGAGAAAAGTCAAGTCCCAGATCTCTAAAAGAACTTAGTTTTGAGCGTTTTGTTTCCATACGTAAAAATATCATATGATTTGTTTATGCTGTGGAATACCATTACTTTTTCTTTCTTTTACATCAGTTTATTCGCGTTTCCATATTCTAAAATAATCATGCAATATATTCAAAACGCTATGTACGCAAAAATTCTGTATTTAATAGTGAAGACTACCATCTGCATACAACAAAATCATTAGGCTGACTGAATTTCTTAAAATCACGCCATCCATATTTAGCTCTAAATCTGAGTTAATATCATTTCTATCTAGCAAATACGGCTCTAACTGATCAATAAACAATGAAA
>CM031601.1:40616257-40633757 GCA_018398815.1 Conus ventricosus
ATCTGAGAGCAAAATCACGTCGTCTGCAAAAGCAATAAAAATAGTTCTGAAGTTCCTGGTACCATCTGGATTCCGTGCTTCCCTTCCCTGATTAATTCTATGGCTAATTCATTGACAAAAAGGAGAACATAATTGGGCTGAGTACACATCCTTGTTTTACTCCTCTCGGACAATCAAAAAAATCAGAGTATGAATGCTTATCTCTTACACATGCAATGACTGAGTCATAAACTCCCCGAAGTGCTTTATACATTTTTCCATCAACGCCACTTCTTCTTAACACATGCCATAAGACATTTCTGTCAACAGAATCAAATGCTTTCCTAAAGTCGACGAAAGCTACATAGAGCTTAGAATGTTTTGCTAAATATTTTTCAACGACAGAGTGTAAAGTAAAAATGTGATCAATTGTACTATATCCTGCTCTAAACCCACCTTGTTCCTCAGCTAATTTTCCTTCAGCTTCTGCCCATCGTGAAAGTCGCTTATTCAGAATAAATGTGTACACTTTGCTCACGATACTTGTTAATGCCACACCACGGTAATTATCAGGTAGATTTGCATCCCCTTTCTTGTAAATTGGAATAATAATGGATTTACACCAGTCTTTTGGAAAAATGCCCTGTTCAAATATCTTATTGAAAAGCACTACGAGAAATTTAATTACCGTTTCATTGGCATGTTTAAGCATTTCACCAAGTATCATATCAGTACCAGAACTTTTAACGGCTTTAAGTTTATGTATACTAGATACAACTTCTTCTTGAGAAATAGGGTCGTTAAAAAGTGGCTCGTCTGAATTGTCCATTAGTTCTGCTGCTAAGATTTCCTCTTGATCCAGTCCAGGTGTCATCATATTAAATATCCTGTGGAAATGTTCGCACCACTGGTCCATAGAAATATCATTGCGCACTACATTTTTTCTGTTCACAGATCTGATTATTTTCCAGAATACCTTAGGTTCGTTGGTTGACTGTTTTAATTTAATTATCCTTTCATTGTCAAATTCTTTTTTCTTGCAGAATAAAAGTTCTTTATATAGTCTCCTTTCATCCACATACTTATCTTTGTGCTGCTCATTACTTTTTTTTGACCTTTGGAATAGTTTAAGGTAACGTTGGACCGTTCTTTTCTTTTGGGCGCATTGTTTGTCATACCATTCATTTACGCTTTTCTTCTTATTGCCTACAGTTCGAATCATGGAGGCAGCAGCTCCATACAATGTTTTAACAAATATATCTAGAGAAATGTTGACATCGATTGAAAGAGCTTGAACAGCTTCTTGGATATGGCTATGAAACACATGTGAATTTAACTCATGTGTGTACTCTAACAAATAATCTTCAGACCACACAATACAATTTTCCTCATTCTCTACAGTTCTAGATTTGTCTATACAATCAAGACCACATTTCCAAGTAAACTCGACTGGCAAATGCCAAGAATCCACACGGTCTCCAATATGTAAATGACAATTACTTGAAAACAGCCCTTTAGTCATTATAAAATAATCAATAACACTATTACCATGTGGTGAAACATATGTAAACTGACCATCAAAATCACCAACACATGCACCGTTCACAATAATACAGTCCAACATAAAACACAAATTCAACAAAGACTCACCAAAGTTATTGATCAACAGATCTTTTGACTGTCGGTTATAAATATCAACATCATTATCATCGACATCATCAATAGGAGAATAGGTAAGTGCTTCATTCCAGTTAGGTTGCTTCCACCCTGTCCTCGCATTTAGATCCCCACAAATCACAAGATATAACTCTTCATCATTCATGATGTTCAGGATAGCTTCTTCTAGTAAAACAATTCCATCTTTTTGCATTTTGTTACTGTATAAAGGACTGTTCTCCGGAGCAACGTATGTTGCAATAATAAGCACATCTTTATCGACCTTAAAAACACACTTATCTAATTTCACAACCACAGTATTTTCACAATCAATCTTTATATGTGTTACATAGTGTTGGTAGCATCTGCGTACTAAAAACAGTAACCCACCAGAATTTCTTCCTTGTTTTGATAACTTTTTTGCAGGTACATAATATTTCAAAAGTTAATGAAGATTCCGGAATAGTCAAAAGTGTTATCCACAAAAGTTTCTGTCAAGCAAACGAAATCAAATAGTTCAATGTATTTTATGAAAGAGATATCGGTCAGTTTCGTGTACAAGTTTTCAATATTGAAAGTCAGGAATTTCAGATCACATGGATGGCCAAGCCTGTCCTATTGTTTTTTAACGTTCCTGTCTGAACGACGAGGAAGGGGGTACCCGCCTGGGGTCTTGTTCACAGGCGTGCTGTCCGAGGTGTTTCCTGGCCTTGATTGCGTGCGTTGAAAAAACTCCCGCACGCCCGACTGCCGTGACCCGCTGCCATCACGACTTGCCGACTGCCGAGACCCGCTGCAATCACGACTTGCACGTGATGACCTTGGGCTGCCCGCCTGCCGAGATGGCGACGGACGAGTAGGGGAATCCCCGGCGTTGGCTGTGCCGCACGGTACACTGTCACCTCTGACCTGTTTGTTTACAGTGTCACGCAGGGGGGCAGCCGCAGTTGTTGATGACCGCGTAGAGTCGGAATCCACCACCTCCGCATACGTTCTTGGGTCAGGTCGTCTGGGCTGCACTACTAACTGTCCCTTTCTGAAGAAAGCCACCTTACCCTCTTTCTGGCCTCGGCGACAATACTGGCTTGCTGGTGGGTGAGGTCATTGGCTACAGTTACTCCCTTGTCCTTCAGTCTGGCACGGAATTCCTTGTTTGTCATAACTGACATTTTGTCCTTCCACCTGCTGAATTTGACAATCACAGGCCGGGGTCCAGCATTTCTGCTCTGGCCTACACGATGGGCCCGAGCAATGTCGTCCGTTGTCCAAGTCTTGTCCGTCTCCACGCTGTTCAGGATGTCCGTCACTGTTCTGGCACAGGAGTCGAAGGTCTCCCTCCCATCTGCTGCAGGCACCCCAAACATACGGAGGTTGTCTCGTCTGGAGAACCCCTCCAGTCTGTCCACCTCCTCCCTCAGTCGTGTCAGTTGCTTGGTGGTTTCACGGGTTGTTTTTGTGAGTAGTTGCATTTCTTTTTTGCTGCTTTCTCTCTCTGCATACAGCTCATTGATATCAGCCGTGATATCTTGAAGTAAGGAGAAGCACTTGTTACTGTCACTTTCCAGTTTGCCACAGCGTTTATCAATTTCGTCACATTTCATTTTGACAAGACCAATATCTGTTTTAATTGCACTAAGGTCTTGTCTCATGAGCTCCATGCGAGCTTCTAATGACTCGAACCTGTTCTCCTGTCGCTGGATGGCGTCTAGAATCTGCTGTGCAGTATCCGCTGGCAGGCGAGAATCACTAGAGACGTGTAGAGGGGTACGGACGGAACTGCTTTTGTCAGCGTCTGTCCGCGCACTGTCTTGTTTGTCATGGTCAGGTCCAGGATTCAACTCAAGGTCTCCACAACACAGGAGATAGGCCGCCACAAAAACAAAAACAAGTATGTCCACTTTGTTTCTTGTCGTAATCACCCGTGTCTTCATCTTGTTTACAAAGGCGACTCGCTTCGCCATGAAGCACAGGTACGTGGAGAGGAAGAGTCCGCATGCCACTTGAAATTGCACGCTGTGAATCGGCATGTTGAATACTTCACTTAATTTTTACATCTCCATAATCAGCACACACTTTTCTATTTATGTGTAACTCAAATATTCCTGTAGGGCGAGTTCATTAACTGTAATTAGCGAAAAGCGCACATAATTGTTACCAGTGGAGAAAAACACGTCTGGTCATCTCGCTGATATCAACTCACCCCCGAGAGAGAGAGAGAGAGAATGAGAGAGAGAGAGAGAGTCACGCTGACCCAGACAAGGACAATAGACCATGGAGTGTGTATGCAACAAACGTGATTGATACAGTCAGTCGAGTTCGTAGTAATTGGACTTTGGAAACAGCCCGTCTCGCCACTAGAGTTCCCCACACTCCTTTGTTACTAATCCCAGTCCACGTTCTACCCTTCACCACCACCCCCTCGCGCTCTCCTCCTCCACACATACACTCAGACACCTTCCTGTTCTTGTCTTTCTCCTTGAGAGGTCCTGGAGCGAGAGAAAAGGTGCCCAAAAAACCGACTGTCGGTCAAAGTACAAAAGGAACTTTGCCTTCTTTGCGGCTGTTTTAGCAGTGCAGTAAAATGACTGACCGACCGTCTTCATCTGTCCGTGGGCAGGGGTGGTTGGGTCTGTGGGGTGTGCTCGGCAGCTGGAGGGTGGTGTTTTTCGCCGGTGGGCTCTGCAGTCATGAAATACGGGCTGGTACACCCATGGGGATGCTACTTTAAGGCTGTTATGAGCTGCATCCTGTAGTCTATTTACCTCTGTTCAGGAGCAGTTATGTCCCTTGATATCTTAATGGAGTGTCCTGCGCGTGCCTGTACCCATCGTCAACACAGCGCAGGCCTCCAAGGGTGGTACAGGACTGCTCTAAAGGCAGGTGAAGACGGTGCTTCTCTGGGTCCTCCCCAGCACCTTCGGGTGTTTCTTTTTCTTCAAAGGGTAATGCTTTCTCTGTGGCTGTTTCAGTAATGTCCAACTGTCGGTCAAACTACGAGCAGTCTCCATAATAAGCGACTGTTGGTCAAACTATAAAAGGACGATGCCTGCTCTGTAGCTGTTTTGAGCAGTGTCCAGAATAACCGGCTGTTAGTCAAACTGCGAAACAATCCAGATATCAACAGGAAGAGTGGCATGAGACTGGATTAAGTACTCCTCTAAGGTTCATCAAAACACGTGATTCTGGTTGACCTCATGTGCTATATGAAAGCAGAATAGAGCAAGATCACATCCACAACACTGGACAGTATGCTAGTCTAGTCAGCAACTCTTCCATCGCCAAGGTCATCGCTATAGAATTTGAAGCCAGCAGAGGGGGGGGAGTTGTAGGCTCATTAATCCATGATTTAATGAACGAGCTCTGGATATCTGGTCAGAAGAAAACAAGAGCCCCCAAAATGACGGCAAACGCAACTGAAAAGAGCTCCAGCTAGATCTGGTCGAAGACGAACAAAACAGAACTTCATCAACTTACATTTCCCAAATTGGAACAGGTATTCCACAACGTTGTGGATAAGAAATCCATCTATCTAAAAAAGGCAACTTTTGAAGACGCCCACCATTCCAGAACTTGCTGGTTCAGATCCTGAAAGCGCCATGGAAACCAAACTCTGGCAGCAGAAAGACATCTGGGAGTCACGACCTGGATGCAGCTTGGCTCTCTCAGAGTGTAAGGAGCTCAGTGGCAGAAACACTTGTCTGTCTGTGCGGGGTTCATCTCTGAAGACCTTCAACATTCAAGCTCTTCCTTGTGTTTCTCGACTAATTATCAATTAGTTAGAGAAACAAAAAGCAAACAGAACTGTCTTCTCTGAGGCCCTACTTCATTCAAGCTCTTCCTTGTGTTTCTCGACTAATTATCAATTAGTTAGAGAAACAAAAAGCAAACAGAACTGTCTTCTCTGAGGCCCTACTTCATTCAAGCTCTTCCTTGTGTTTCTCGACTAATTATCAATTAGTTAGAGAAATAAAAAGCAAACAGAACTGTCTTCTCTGAGGCCCTACTTCATTCAAGCTCTTCCTTGTGTTTCTCGACTAATTATCAATTAGTTAGAGAAACAAAAAGCAAACAGAACTGTCTTCTCTGAGGCCCTACTTCATTCAAGCTCTTCCTTGTGTTTCTCGACTAATTATCAATTAGTTAGAGAAAAAAAAAGCAAACAGAACTGTCTTCTCTGAGGCCCTACTTCATTCAAGCTCTTCCTTGTGTTTCTCGACTAATTATCAATTAGTTAGAGAAAAAAAAGCAAACAGAACTGTCTTCTCTGAGTCCCTACTTCATTCAAGCTCTTCCTTGTGTTTCTCGACTAATTATCAATTAGTTAGAGAAAAAAAAAGCAAACAGAACTGTCTTCTCTGAGGCCCTACTTCATTCAAGCTCTTCCTTGTGTTTCGTCCTACTGATTATCAATTAGTAAGAAAAAAAAAGAACTTCTTCTTTCGTTCAGTTTTTTTGCTGCCTCAAACGCACAAAGTAAATTTGTTGAAGCATGGCATACTTACTTAAAACAATGGATCTCTCAGTGTGAAGTTCTGGATGGTCTCCAACTGAAGCGCACGTCGCTATGACACAGTGCCACATTTTTTTCTGCTTGTTACGTTTGAAGCCAAAATACAAATACACCAAAACACCAGACTAAGTAGAGCTTATTGTAAAAAAAAAAGAAAAAAAAAAGAAAGAAAAAATACAGAGCAGGCAATTCAGATTTTCGACAATTTGTCTCATATATATCTAGTGAATATAAGTAATGAAAATGCACAAGTAATACTCTCCATATCAAAATGGCATGTAAATATCAGTTAGCTGTGTTTTGGTTTGTGTTCAGCAAGGTAGTATTCTGTGTCTGCCACCTTACTTATATGTTGGGAGGTTTTGTGTTGACTTTGTCAAAGGGTTTTATCCGGGACAATTACTTTGTTTCCATAGTTTTTTTGTTTGTTTTGTTTTTTGCCCACATATTCAGTACAGAGAAACACAAAACAAAAACAGCAAAACGTAGTAGCAGCATGGTATATTCCATTGTGACAACATCCCTCTGTGTGAAAATCTGGCTGTTTTGCCCGTGGCCAAAGAGGGTCATGTAGTCAAATGGTAATAGCGTTTGCCAGTGGAGCTGACGGTCGTGAGTTCGAGCCACCCAATAGTCATAATGGGTACCTGGTTCAGGTCAGGAAAGGTGAAAAGAGAAGGATGGACTCCGCCTTTCATTGTGCAGTGCAGGCACGGTACACTCTGACAGTCGACTGTCCCTATGGCCTACAGGCTATGGGAACTTTGATCCTAAACCTTAAAAGTGCGTGCTGAGCATGAAATTTCCATTTATGATCTTACCTGAGAGGTTAGTACGCAGACAATCAGCTCAGCTCAGTTGGAAAGGAGAAAACTGTTTGCCTTCTGTGAAACTCTAACCAAGAACCCGGGATCACCATAGCGTTTAATTGCCAGGCGGGACTGGTATTGGAAAAGAGTAGTCAAGTCATCTGAAGTCATGGGCTTGGGAGAGAAGCCACTCTTCCTCTTCTCCCACCTCCCCACCCCATGCAACAACACCCTCTTCCTTTTTCTCCCTTCCTTGAATTATCTAACCTTCGCCCCATTGCCCCCATCCACCCGGTTCTTCTCTACACCTTTCAGAAGCAACGACAGTAATACCACGGTTTAAAGGAATTGCAAAATAGCATGGCTAAGCGGACATTTGTCAAGAACTATGTTCTTTTGTTCCATTCTCCTTAGCCTTTTATCACCCAGGGCTGCAACTCCCTCTTGGTTCTTCAGCATAATGTTTTCTCATTGGTGATTGATAAATGGGATAGGGACTGACCGAGTCATGGGGCTGTGAGGATGGAATGGGGAATGGGAATGAAGGGGTAGAGGGTGGCAAGATGGGAGACAACTCTAAACTATGTTATTTCAAAACCAGGCTTGTCCGCAACATTTAGTACGATTTTCTTAATATAATTGTAACTGAACAGCATCACATGGAGACAGCGATGATGAGAGATGGGGATTGGGATGGGGGTGGAGGGCGAGGGTGGGCAGGGGTAGGGGAGATATGGGTTGGGGTGGGTTCAGGTCATCGAGGAGGAGGAGGGGAGGGGAGAGGGTATTTGAACTTCTTTATGAATCCTTGCCTACCCCCCGACAATCTCCCTCTCCCCGCTTCGCCCCATCACACACACACACACACACACACACACACACACACACACACACACACACACAACACACACACACACACACACACACACAGTACACACACACAGAGATACACACACACACACACACACACACACACACACACACACACACACACACACACACACACACTCCCCCCCCCCCCCACACACACACACACACACACCTTAAGAACGTCAGAAGAGATCGAGGAAAATGAGTCCTAAAGTAAACCATGCTCATCAGCAAATGAAGCAAAGACACTGCCGTCCTCCACACCTCTGTCACTGCCCTCATCTGTCCTGTTACCCCTCTCCCGCCATCTTCTCCCCCTCTCAGATCCCCCTTCCCCGATCAAAGACACTCTCCCTTCCAGTCACCCCCCCCCCCTCTTCCCCAATCAAAAACACTGACAAAAATATAACTGAAGCAGCCAAAGTGGAATTACGAGCAAATCTATTTCTGTGATTATTCATATGTAGCCCCTAAATCATTATGTAAAGGTATGTGAATGTATAACGAATAAGGAAACATAAGACTAAAATATATGCATGTACATTACAAATTCCTTTTCTAACTTGTTACTCTTTTCCATTGACATGAAGCAAGCGTTGTAATCATGCCCCACTGAATAGACAAGACAATGTCTTTTCTGTATACAAGTATTGATGTGCTTTCTTTTTCATACAGTTATTGTATTAATCGACGCATGATCTACAACCAAAATAAACGTTTTATAGAAAAGCTGGATCATAACATGATAAGAGAGAGAGAGAGAGAGAGAGAGAGAGAGAGAGAGAGAGAGAGAGAGAGAGAGAGAGAGCGAGAGAGAGAGAGGTGGTAAAACTAAGCAATTAAAAAGCACTGAACTTAATTTGAATAATGGCCCTTACAACTCGGTAATACAAAGAAAGGTTAATGTGGCACATGGAAACGTTCCAACAAGTAAACTTCTATGAAGCAGTAACAATTGCTACAGCATCTGAATCAAGTACCTAAAGAGAGAGAGAGAGAGAGAGAGAGAGAGAGAGAGAGAGGAGAGAGAGAGAGAGAGACAGACAGACAGAGACAGAGAGAGACAGAGACAGAGAGAGACAGCGAGAGAGAGAGACAGAGAGAGAGAGAGACAGACAGACAGACAGACAGAAGACAGACAGATGGGGTTGATAAAAAGGAAGAAGGGTAGTAAGGGATGGGGGGGGGGGGGGGGGGTTGTCACAATGACCCAGACAAGGACAGCAGACCATAGAGTGTAGTATGCAACAGTCGCGACTGGGGGTACTGGAAAGCAGACGACATTTCGTCAGTGGAGGCAATGTGGCTTCAGCGCCAAGCACCACTCCCCCCCCCCCCCCCCCCCCCCCTTCCCTCCAATTATCTCACCCACTGTCTGACGAGGGACAGAGCTGGGGGAAAGGATCCCAAAATAACCGACCGTCTGTCAAACCTCAGCCATGTCACAGCTGTTTACCTTCCACTGTCTATTGGCTGGACAGTCATTGTCTGTTTTTGTTAGCGTATGTTATGTAGGGGATGGAGGAGAAAAAAAAAGGGGGGTGGTAGAGGGATGTTGCTTAAGCTGAAGTGTAAGAAGGTCAGAAAAGGTGGGAGGAAGGGAGCAGCAAGTGCAAGATCTGGATTTGTTGAAAGAGGCTGAAGCAGGATAGGTAGATAATGATTCTTGTTACTTTGATTCTTTGATAATCCTATGAGGTGTTCAAGGTTTGATGACAGAAACTTGCATTGTATACCCAGACAGACAGACTATTAGTAGATCAATTAATGAATGGGTTTTTTTTACAGACAAACTGACCCTGGAGGTCATTACATGACTTGTGGTGAAAAGCAAAGCCCTTAGCGAAATAAAGCTATTGGGTTTTCTTCTAAATGTGAAAACACTTTGAAAATGAATGGAGAGAAAAGCTTTCAATACAGAGAAATCATAACATTAAGTAAGCGCAAAGTAACATATGCTATGTAACCATTCCGTTTCATGGAATGAACACTTTGTGTTTTGAATTGCGTCACCAAAGGGCGTGCAGTGCTCTTGTGCTCGATATGCTCCAGACTTTCCCCAGTCATCTTCAATGTATTCATCATGGAGACACTGTCGTCTATCTTGTCCCATCTTGACAAGTGTTTTTCTCAGTGCTGATGTAGGACCGTGGAGAAGAGTTATCTGGGATGTCTGAAGAGCTCTTCCATTTCTTTTTTTTTTTTAACTAAGTACACACCCACTGTCTGGCCTGGAAAATACTCCTGGGACAATTAACTGTCGACAATGGTCTGTAGACTGGCATTTGCTCTACACAACCGCAGAGATAAGTCTTCAGACAAACAGAACAGCGCTTCATTAAAGGGTCTATTGGTGATAAGGGAAAAAAACGAATCAGAGTCAGTGGAGTGTTTGGAGCATCCAGAATGTTATGTCTGGAACACTGGAAGGGGTAAACGATGGGGGAGAGATAAAAGGGTTGCACCAAGGGAGTGGAAGGGGTGTTAACGAGTTTCTGTTAAATGTGAACACACGTTGAGAATGAATGTATAGAAAAGCTTTCAGTAAAGATAATTTATAAAAGTAAGTAAGCACAAGACAGTATAGGCAATGTAACCATTCAGTTTCATAAACGAATACCCTTTTTTTAACAGTCACGACTGGGGAACTGGAAAGGAGACGACATTTCGTCAGTGGAGGCAATGTGGCTTCAGATGCAAGCACCATTCCTCCCCCCCCCCCCCCTTTCCCTCCAGTTATCTCACTAACTGTCTGACCAGGGTCAGAAGGGAGGAAATCCCAAAATAACTGACCATCTGTCAAACCTCACCAATTTTGCTGCTGTTTACCTTCCACTGTCTATGCGGCTGGGTAGTCTGTGTCAAAGTAAGTTGAAGCAGGTTAGTGGGAGACGTTCATGATATCCTGTCACTTTGACTCTTTGATAACGGGTAGTCTGTGTCAAAGTAAGTTGAAGCAGGTTAGGGGAGACGTTCATGATATCCTGTCACTTTGACTCTTTGATAACCATATGCAGTGTTCAGGGTTTGGGAACAGAAACTTGCATTGTATACACAGACAGATAGATTATTCAGTAGATGAATAGATGAATGGTTTTTACAGCCAAACTGACGCTCGGGATCATTACATGACTTAATAATAATAATAATAATAATAATAATAATAATAATAATAATGAATACTTATATAGCGCTTATTCTCGGCTAGAGGCCAAGCTCTAAGCGCTTTACAATCAACACTCGTTTACACAACGGGCTGCCTACCTGGTAGTGCCGACTGAAGAGCTGCCAGCTGGCGCTTCATTCAGTCGTTTCCCGTGTCATCCAGTCAGCATCGTTCAATATCGATCACTCATTTTCCTTACTTCCTTCAGTCTTTCCATTTCTCACGCAGGGTGCATGCTATGTGTAACGTGTCATCCATACCAACGGCCAAACTACCCTACTCTTCCGAAAGTTGGTGATGGGATTTTACGTGTGTGCAAGATGTTATGCGTGCGTTCACACACGAACCTCGGTTATAGTCTCATTCGAAGGACTGTGTGGGAAAAGGAGTCAGAACCAATGTTAACTCCGAGGGAAAAATCCCCCTGTACCGAAACGCCCTGGCGGAGGTTCGAACCCGCAACCCCAGGATCACCAAGATACGAGTCCGGCGCTCTACCAACTGAGCTATTCCGACTTGTGGTAAAAGCAAAGAATTTGGCGAAATACAACTATCGAGTTTCTGTTAAATGTGAACATACGTTGAGAATGAATGGATAGAAAAGCTTTTAATGAAGAGAATTTATCAAATTAAGAAAGCACAAGACAGCATAGGCAATGTAACCATTCGTTTCATAAATGAGTACCTTTTTTGAACTGTGTCGTCAAAGGGCGGCGGTGTTCTTGTACTCCATTTGCTCCAAACTGTTCTCATCGTCTTCAATGCGTCCATCACAGAGACACTGTCGTCTATCTTGTCCCCATCTTTGACAAGTGTTTTCTCAGTGCTGAAGTAGGTCTGGAGAGAAGAGTTGTCTGGGATGTCTGAAGAGCTCTTCCATTTGTTTTTTTGCCGAGTGCCACCCACCGTCTGGCCTGGAAATTACTCCTGGGACAATTAACTGTCGACAATGGTCTGTAGACTGGCATTTGCTCTACACAACCACAGAGATAAGAGTCTTCAGACAAACAGAACAGCACTTCATTGAAGGGTCTATTGGTGATTAGGATAAAAACAAATCAAAGTCAGTGAAGTCTTTGGTGCATCCAGAATGTTATGTCTGGAACACTGGAAGGGTAAAAGATGGGGAGAGATAAAGGGTGTGCGGCAAGAGAGTGGTGGGATTGTTAAAGGGGTACGGAACATACAGAAGGAGGGGTTTCTTTCTCTTTTTCATCTGCAGATTTTCTCTTTCCTCTAACTTTTAATTTGAAAAGATTTCAACAGCCATGGATCTTGACAAAGAAAGATTACTTTTGGGTCAGTGTATATGTGCGAGTGTGCGTTCATCCGTTCGTGCATGTGTGTGTGTGTGTGTGTGTGTGTGTGTGTGTGTGTGTGTGTGTGTGTGTGTGTGTGTGTGTGTGTGTGTGTGTGTGTGTGTGAGAGAGAGAGAGAGAGAGAGAGAGAGAGAGAGAGAGAGAGAGAGAGAGAGAGAGAGAGACAGAGCGCGGCGGCGCGCCGCGCGCGCGTGTGTGTATGTGGGTGGGTGGGTGGATGTGACAACAGAAAGTCACATTTTTAGATGGTATTTCAGCACAAATATGTTAAGTATGCTTGGGAGAATTGATATCATACTATCTAGTGTATTGTTTCAAACATTTTGGTGCCAATTTATGCAATGACTCAGATTGAAGAAAATGGCTCAGATTGAAGAAAAAAGTCTTCCTTCAACTTCTTAAATTAACTGTACATCGAACACGTCAAGGTCTACAACTAACCAATGAGTAAATATCAGCTAAAAGCTCTTTTTCTCCTCAACCAATTTTGAACATTCATTAATTCATATATAAAAAAGCACACACAAGAACTCCATTATTCTTGTTGTATTTCTGCACACATTCGGATCTGGAAGGTATTGTGAATCAGACAGGTGAACTATCTGTTTAATTTCATGTTGTACTATGTTTCAGAACTTCATCGTCAAAACATAATCATTTCTTTGTGTGAAACTCAGGATGCTCTGTCCAAAAAAGAGTTGGTTCCTATTACATAGCTTCACGCATTTCTTTTAATCTACCATAGTATTGTTTACCAATCAAAATGGATCTCCAACACATATTGATCTGAGACATCCCTTAGGTAGGCGTGGGTTTTTTTTTTTCACGCGTGCTAGACACACGCAGTGCTGAATTCTTCACTTTGTCACGTGGCCTGACAATCCCCCTTTCCTCTATTCTCCTGGGATGGTAATGCCCATCTGATGCATGATCGGACAGATAACTAAAATGTACACTGGTGCAACAGATTTTCACTGTTTGAAACTCAGTGGACAGCATGTCGCCGTGGTGATGGTGTCGCAGCGCCACTCATTTTCCTCCTCCGTTTTCTCTTGGAATCAATCAAAGTGGTTTTTCCTACAGAGTCTTGTCAGCAACAGCTGTTTTCCTGCCGTGAGTTACTTTACGCGCAGTAAGCACATGCTGTATGTGGAATCTCGATTTAGTGTCGTATCCAAAACATTAGCACTCAGACAGCTGCTTAACCTCGGGTGGAAACGGGGAGAAGAATCTATTCCACCTCATGGGAGACCTGAGGTAAGTATCCGGGATTTGTCTAAGTGAGTGGGTTTTCCACAAGGCTGCCTTTCATGGATAAGGATGGGTTAGAGACAGGTAAGTTATAGAGGGTGTCCAGGAGAAGTAAGATGTATCCGCAACAAGAAAAATCAGTAACCACGCGATGGTGATGGTCTTGAAGCGTACTGAGAGAGAGAGAGAGAGAGAGAGAGAGAGAGAAGAGAGAGAGAAGAGAGAGAGAGAGAGAGAGAGAGAGAGAGAGAGAGTCACAACGACCCAGCAAGGAGAACAAACCATAGAGTATTGCGACTGGTACCGAAAAGGAATAGTTGGAATAAAAGGGCTTTAGGTGGATGAGTACCTCTACCCATCCTTTCCCGCCCCTCCAAAAGTCCCCTTATTTTTCACCCTTGTTTTGATTATTTCTTCCACACACCCTTTCTTTTTTTCTCCGCATAGGATGTATCGGTATTCTGCTGGGAACAGGTGGGCAAAAACCAACAACAAAAAACAACACGGCTGGCTGGCCGTCCAACAACCGGGATACCATTGTTCGTTTCATCCTCCATTCCTGTAGATCACATGCGATGGCCGCTCTCTCTGCTTTCTGTAAGTTATATTCTTATAAGTATTGCTTTCTGTAAGTTATATTCTAAAAGTATTGCTTTCTGTAAGTTATTCTATAAGTATTGCTTTCTGAAGTTATATTCTTATAAGTATTGCTTTCTGTAAGTTATATTCTTATAAGTATTGCTTTCTGTAAGTTATATTCTTATAAGTATTGCTTTCTGTAAGTTATATTCTTATAAGTATTGCTTTCTGTAAGTTATATTCTTACAAGTATTGGGAAAAAGGAACTGGCAGTAAAACAGATTGTCTCTCTGGTTTCTTTAACTTTTTTTTTTCTGATTAAAAATGGGGAAAGGGAATTGGGAGTGCCTGGGTGAGGGGAAAGGTGGGAGGAGTGAGGAAGGGGTGAGAAAGGAAGGGTGAGCGAGGTAGGAAACAAAACGAAATCACACAATTTCATCAAACCCAGGCTTGTCTCTGTCCTTCGGAAGTTTTTCTTTTTCTTTTCTTTTTTTCCTTCTTCACATTGCAGCGATAGAAGTGTGGTGCAGTTGTCTGACATGGAGGAAGAGGGAGGAAGGGATGGGTGTGGGGATGAGGTGGGGATGATCAGGAAGCGAGAGGCTAGGGGAGCAAAATCTTCATTAATCATGATGTTCCCAAACCTCTCTGATCTCCAATTCCATTCATAGTGTTGCGTCATTCAGAATCTTTATTGGAAAATTAAACACACACACACACACACACACACACACATACACACACACACACACACCACACACACACACACACACACACACACACACACACACACACACACACACACACACACACACGCTCGCGCGCGCGCGCGCGCGCGCTCACACACACACGCACACGCACAAACACACACACGCATGCACATACGCACGCATGCACACACACATATACACAGTCACACACACAAACATATACACACACACGCGCGCTCGCGCACCCATGGCGCGATCGCGCCCACGCACACACGCACGCACGCACGCACGCACGCACGCACACACACACACACACACACGTACACACACACATACGCGCGCGCGCGTTCACGCGTACATGCATCTGCAAATGCGTGGGCAAACACATATGTGCATGCATACACACACGCACACACACAAATACACAAATACACACACACACACACACACACACACACACACACACACACACACACACATGCATGCGCACACGCACACACACACACACACACACGCACGCACGCACGCACGCACGCACGCAAGTACGCACGCAAGCATGCACACATACATGTAAAAGGTGATGAGACTATGAATAATCTATTTTGAAACGAGCGAATGGACATGTAATTGTATATAATCATACTCAAAACTCAAGATAGTTTATTTACAGGTAGCCTTAGGTAGTCAGAAAATGACATATAACACAGAACTACAGGTAGCTGTACGTAGTCAGAAAATGACATATAACACAGAGCTTTGCCAAGTCATTACTATAATGACTGAAGAATTGTTAGCCTGCACTTGTTTTCCCCCACTACTTAATTGTTCAGCTTTATATTGTTTGGTCAATCGGTGGGAAATTGCATCTCTTAGGAGATCCACGTAAAGGTTGTTCTGTACAATTCTGTTCCACATCTTTTGATCTCCTTTGCATCCTTGAATGGATCCTCAAGCATAGGCTCAAAGATTGTCCCTTACATTTTATACTGTTTGAATGATGCTTTTAGTTCTTCAGCAACTTTTTTCCTCTCCACACTTTGGTTTTATTCCATTTTACTACCCTTCGCTGGCTGCTTTGTGGGTGCTGTTGGATTCTTTTTTGAACCCTTGGTGGGAGAAACACCGAAGAATTATGGACTGTGGTGTGTCTCTATTTGACACCAAGGGCACCGTGTCTCCCTGATGAGTCCGATCCAGCGGACGAAAGGCCTAGGAGCAGGCAATACAAATAAATCTGTTTTCGAGAGGGACTACGATGGTTCTCTCAGGCAGATATTGAAGGGTTTCTCATATTTATAATATATTCCCCCCATTTTCTTCGTCTTCATCCCCCCCCCCCCCCCCTAAAATTTCAAATCTTTGCCAAGGCATTACTATAATGACTGAAGAATTGTTAGCCTGCGCTTGTTTTCCCCCATACTTTGATCAGCAAGAATCTTACTACCTCAAATAGAGAACACACACGAGACACACAGAGAGAGAGAGAGAGAGAGAGAGAGAGAGAGAGAGTGGAGGAGGAGGGAGATAGGAAAAGTGGAGGGGACAGGGCGAGAGAGAGGGCGTGGGGATTGTCATGGTGACCCAGACAAAGAGAAGAGACCATAATGTAGCATGCAACAGCCGCGACTGACGACATTGGGAAGGAGACAACGCGCCGACAGTTGAGGAAATGCGGCTTCAGAGACAAGCAAGACTCCACCTCCACCCCCTCACCCCCCCCCCCCCTATCTCATCTCCACCCCTCTCTTTTCTTCCCCTTTCGAATAACCTCACCCCCGCTTTTGGGGTGAAACCAGAGCCCGGAAAAAAGGATCCCAAAATAACCCACTGTCCTCATTGTTCTTTTCTGTTGCAGATTTTGTCGTGGGCCTTGGTGATGGAGAGAGAGAGGGACTAGGGAAGGGCACTGATGGAGGTGAGGGATTTGGAAAGGGGGTGGTAATGGTATCAGGCACAGGGTTTGGATTTCTCATTGGAAGTTAAGGAAGTCAGGGAAAGCGATGATGATCATGTTACTATAGTCCCCATATAACCATCTACAGCATTCAGGGTTTGGTGACGCTGGCTTGTCTCGTGTACGTGAAGTATGAAATAGATGAATAAATAAATTCACCCATTGCCTTCACAGTCAAAACTGACCTCCAAGGACATCACGACTGGCACGATTTTCAACAAAAAAAAACACCAAACCAAAACAAAAAAACAAAACAAAACCAGTATACAAAGTTAAAGCTTTCGGGTTAAGAATAAAATAGATAACGAGAAAGACAACCAATTTTTCAGTGAAAATGCATAACACTGAAAATAAAACGCAAGGCATCAGCGCCCATGTAATCATTCAATCTTCACAAAACGTGTGTGTGTGTGTGGTGGGTGTGCGTGTGTTGTGTGTGCGTGCGTGCGTGCGTGCGTGTGTGTGCGTGCGTCCGTGCGTGCGTGTGTGTGTGTGTGTGTGTGTGTGTGTGTGTGTGTGTGTGTGTGTGTGTGTGTGTGTGAGAGAGAGAGAGAGAGAGAGAGAGAGAGAGAGAGAGAGGAGAGAGAGTGGGTGTGTGTGTGGTGTGTGTGATCATCACTCATTTTATTAAAGTGGATTTAAATTCACATTTCTAAGAGACTCTCTCTTGTTGCCATGGGTTCCTTTACATTCACTA
>CM031601.1:40636257-40641257 GCA_018398815.1 Conus ventricosus
GAAAAGGCAGAGGAGTCAAATTACCACTTTCCGCGGTCACTGAGGAGAAACAACCAAGTTTCGAAATATCGGTATATGACCAGGAGTTATATGTTAGTGAGTTTCCCTCCCTATTGGAGGATGTCTCCCTCTTGGAGAATATAAGCTTGCTGAAGGCTCATTTTGAGAAGCATTTATTTTATTTTATTTTCCCCATTCACCCACTCAAGCACATACTGTTAGTTAGGCAGAATCATCTACCGCTGCAGATATGAATGCGTATCTCCCCCTATTTCTTCAATCTAAGACATAAGAGCAAGCTTTGTTTATAATTCAATATATATATATATATATATATATATATATATATATATATATATATGTATATGTATATCTACATATATATATATACAGAGAGAGAGAGAGAGAGAGAGCGAGGGGGAGAAAGAGAGAGATATATATATAGAAAGAGAAGCACAGGCACATTCACACCCATATAATATATATATATATATATATATATATAATATATATATATATATATATATATATATAATAATATATCATATATGTATATGTATATCTACATATATATACAGAGAGAGAGAGGAGAGAGAGAGAGAGAGAGAGAGAGAGTGGCATTTCAAAAAGTCGCCCTCTCACTTCCTATGACAGACAGAAAGATTGTAATAAAGTTCTACTGAATGAGACAAAACAGGACTAAATCCTTTTTTGATGTGGATAAAGGTAAGCGTTGATCATCCAATCTTTGTCTCTCGCCATAAGGGATTTGCAAAGAGACAATACAATACAAGAGATACAAGATATGCGGAGACAATACAATATAAAAGAGAGAGAGAGAGAGAGAGAGAGAGAGAGAGAGAGAGAGAGAGAGAGAGAGAGAGAGAGAGTTACTTACTTCATGGTTCAAAAGTTGGTTTTTAGCTATATGATCAAGCAATATCGGACACAGTAAAATTGCAAGGAAAAAGAATACTCGCTTCAATAGGAATTTATACATTCAGATAGAATACCTAGACACAGACAAAGAGAGTGAGAGGGAGAGAGAGAGAGAGAGAGAGAGAGAGAGAGAGAGAGAGAGAGAGAGAGAGAGAGAGAGAGAGAGAGAGACTGACAGACAGACAGCCGGCAGACAGCAGGCAGACGGACAGACAGACAGAACAGACAGACAGACAGACAGGCAGGCTGGTACATAAACTGAGAAGTGAGAAAGAAGGGAAGAGACAAAGTGGAGGGGACAAGAGAACGGGGGAGATAGAGAGAGAGAGAGAGAGAGAGAGAGAGAGAGAGAGAGAGAGAGAGAGAGAGAGAGAGAGAAAGGACTGGAGTCGGGACTGTCATGGTGACCCAGACAAGGCAATAGACTGTTCGTAATACTGTGTGCAGCAGTCACAGCTGTTGACACTGGATAGGAGACGACATGTCGACAGTTGAGATAAAGCAGCTTCAGAGACAAGCAAGACAGTCCCACACCACCCACACCTGCTCTCCTGCTCAGGTTACCTCGACCCCTTTATGAGGAGGAACTGGGGCACAGAACAGGATCCCCAAATAACCCACTGCCTGTCAAACCTTGCCTAAAGGATCCCCAAATAACCCACTGCCTGTCAAACCTTGCCTAAAGGATCCCAAATAACCCACTGCCTGTCAAACCTTGCCTAAAGGATCCCCAATAACCCACTGCCTGTCAAACCTGCCTAAAGGATCCCCAAATAACCCACTGCCTGTCAAACCTTGCCTAAAGGATCCCAAATAACCCCTGCCTGTCAAACCTTGCCTAAAGATCCCCAAATAACCACTGCCTGTCAAACCTTGCCTAAAGGATCCCCAAATAACCCACTGCCTGTCAAACCTTGCCTAAAGGATCCCCAAATAACCCACTGCCTGTCAAACCTTGCCTAAGGATCCCAAATAACCACTGCCTGTCAACCTTGCCCAGTTCCCGCTGTTTAGCACTGTATGGCTGGACTGTTCCTGTCTAGGATTCCTTCAGCTATTTTTGCAATACTGTAGGAGGAAGAGAGATGGGGAGAGGTGTTGCTGGAGATGAGGTTCAGGAGAATTAGGACAGGGATGGCGGTGATACGGGAACAGTGTTTAGCTTTACCAAAGGAGTTGAAGCAACACAGGGGAGACGAAGACGCATGATGTTGCCGCTATCTCCAGTTGACCACACAGAGCATTTAGGATTTAGTGACAGGCATTTGCGATGTAAAAACAAAGTAGTGGGTGGATAAATAAATCTAATAGCACATGGTGTTCATAATCAAACTGACCTCCAAAGTCATTACATGGTCTGGAGTAGGTTGAAAATAAAAAAAAAACGTTTACAAACTAAAGCTACCAGGTTTTAAGAAAATGTAAACACATGTGAAAAATAAATAGATGAAAAAGAAAACAGAGGGTAATTCATAAAATGACACCAAACATAAAGCATCAGAGATCGTGTAAGCGTTCAGTCTCAGAAAACGAACATCCATTTTGTTGGTCGACCGGTCATCATTGTCTCCCCCAGCATACAATGTTCTTGTTGTCGTCTGGACTTTTTTCACGTTTATTCAGTGGATCCATCCGAGATAAATTGTCGTTTATCTTGTCCACATCTTTCGACAATGCTGAAATAGAAGGGAAGAGAGGCGTCTAAAATCGTCTGAAGAGCATTTCCACTGTTTTTACTGGATACCTTCCTCTCTCTGGCCCGGAAAACGCCCCTGTGATAATCTATTGCCAACAGTGGTCTGGAGATTGGCATTTACTGGATATCCCTGCAGACACAGGAGTCTTCAGACAAACAGAGCAGCGCTTCAGTGAAAGGATTGCTGGCATTTGTGGAAAACTTCAAATCAGAGTGAATCTGTAGAGCTCCCAAAATGTTTCTTCAGAGACATAAGAAGAGGATGGAAAATGGGGAAGTGGAGTGGGGGGAGGGGTTAGGGGCAGAGTGAGGGAAGAAGGGTTGGAGGGAAGAGGAGCGAAAGGAGAGGGTATCGGCACGACTGCTCTATATGTTAATTTTCCTCATGAAAGATTTGAAGAGCCATGATATTTGGCGAAGAAGTTAGTTAGTTAGTTAGTAGAATGGTTAAAAAAAAAACAACACCTACAAACACCCGGTGTAAGAGCAAAATATATTTCGCTTTATTCAAAGTTTCTTCAGTTATAACCCTGGACCGAACTGAAAGAATGAAACACGAACTTAAAACGTAAACAACTGAATTAAAATAAAAAAAACTAAGCCTATTTAAAATGCACGGTTTTTTTCAATACAAGAGTTCAGTAACTGAACATGATCAATACACCCAACCGCACACCCTGTACCTGAGCGTTAGCGCGCATGCGCACAATATATCTTCCTGAACAATAATAAAGGCAGGCCCGTGAATCACCGCGATGAAAGATTAAAAATAAAAGAGAGGAGGGAGGAACTGGACGTGAAAGGGTGGGGAGAGGGAGGGGGAAGAAAGAGGGGTGTAAAGGGGAAAGCCTCAAGTTTTTAACCTAGTGAAATTCAACTGTAAGTATTCACACACACACCCCACACACACACACCACACACACTCACACACACACACACACACACACACACACACACACACACACACATTCTACAATGCCCTGCATAAGTGACGCCATGGTACTCAACATTAAAGAAATTTTCCTACAGAAATTTTCCTACAGGTCTGATCTTGTCCACACAATGTGTCTATGTGTCATGTAGATACATATATGCAAATTTCAAGTCCATATTCACATAGATGTATATTCACCATCCCTTCACATCTCTCCTTTAACACTCACATCCACACATACACATTCACGCATATACGCTATTCATTAAAGAAGAAATTGAAAAGAGGGGGGGGGGGGGGGGGGGGAGCACACATATATTACACATTCTTCCTTTCCTTTGATCATAAACACAAAAACTGAATCGTAGTAGCAGAAAAAACAACAACAATCAAACAAAAAAGTCACACACACACACACACACACACACACACACACACACACACACACACACACACACACACACACGCGCGCGCGCGCCATTCTTCCTTTCCTTTGATCATAAACACAAAAACTGAATCGTAGTAGCAGAAAAACAACAACACACCAAACAAAAAAGTCACACACACACACACACACACACACACACACACACACACACATACACACACGCGCGCGCGCGCGCGCGCGCGCGCGCACACGCACACACGCACACACGCTCTCACGCACGCACGCACGCACGGACACACACACACACACACACACACACACACACACACACACACACACACACACACACACACACACACGCGCGCGCGCGCGCGCGCGCAGAGTAAGACTTCAGAATCACGACAAATTTCTTTGTATGAAACTTCGGCCACTAATCTGGGAGAGCGTGTAGCCTTAATGCAATGTCACTATCCAGGACGAGGGAATCGTGATGGTATTGCTTATGTGAATTAAAATGATGTATTCGTCAGGCTTGACACGCCAAGGTTATCTCTGCACTCATACACGCCTATGCGCATTCATGCCCCATCAGCCATTCACCTCTCTCTGGGAATGGAATGTTACGCATTCGCTTCTCTCCTAACACGACTGAGAACAAGAAATACAGTTTCTCGCTGCTTATAATTACACATGAAAAATCCAAATACACGAAACGAATAATCAAGCAAAGATCAATACTCTCTAATCCTGGGTTTTATACTAAAAAGGCTTCTCACCTTGCCAGGTGTACACACACACACACACACACACACACACAACACACACACACACACACACACACACACACCACACCACACCACACCACACCACATCACACCACAATTCTCGAACAAGTCACTTCAAATTTTCTTCAGCACTGAGTAATGGTGATGCTTTTGGTTGTCTGGCACCAGGTTCCAGGACTGGGTCTCTGTGGTCGTCTCTGGGGCTCCTCTTCCACGTGGCAATCTTCTTTTTATTTTTCACACAAATCTGGGTTTTGA
>CM031601.1:40646257-40651257 GCA_018398815.1 Conus ventricosus
ATAGTGGTGGGGGAAAAGGGGAGGGGAAAAAGAGGGAATGTGTGTGTGTGTGTGTGTGTGTGTGTGTGTGTGTGTGTGTGTGTGTGTGTGTGTGTGTGTGTGGTGTGTGTGCGCGCGCGCGCGCGCGTGCGCGTGCGCGTGTGTGTGGCTGGTGAGGGATTTGTTGTCATGGTGACCCAGACAAGGACAACCGACCAGAGTGTATCATGTGCTAAAGTCGCGTCAGGAGGTACTGCCAGGAGAAGACTCGTCGCTCTGTCAGTCCAGGTTGTGGGGCTTCAGAGACAAGCACGACCCTCCCCCAACCTTCCCATCCTCTTCCTCCTTTGAATGACACCACCCGCTGTCTGAAGAGGGTCTGAGACTGGGAGAAAGTTCCGAAAATAACCAGCGCCTCTCACCACGGTGCCTATTTCCCTATTGTTTGACACTGTGCCTATTTCCCTATTGTTTGACACTGTGCCTATTTCCCTATTGTTTGACACTGTGCCTTTTCCCTATTGTTTCACACTGTGCCCATTTCCCTATTGTTTGACACTGTGCCCATTTCCCTATTGTTTGACACTGTGCCCATTTCCCTATTGTTTCACACTGTGCCTATTTCCCTATTGTTTCACACTGTGCCTATTTCCCTGTTGTTTGACACTGTGCCCATTTCCCTATTGTTTCACACTGTGCCTATTTTCCTATGTTTGACACTGTGCCCATTTCCCTATTGTTTGACACTGTGCCTATTTCCCTATTGTTTAACACTGTGCCCATTTCCCTATTGTTTAACACTGTGCCTATTTCCCTATTGTTTGACACTGTGCCCATTTCCCTATTGTTTCACACTGTGCCTATTTCCCTATTGTTTGACACTGTGCCCATTTCCCTATTGTTTAACACTGTGCCTATTTCCCTATTGTTTGACACTGTGCCCATTTCCCTATTGTTTGACACTGTGCCTATTTCCTATTGTTTGACACTGTGCCCATTTCCCTATTGTTTCACACTGTGCCTATTTCCCTATTGTTTGACACTGTGCCTTTTTCCCTATTGTTTGACACTGTGCCTATTTCCCTATTGTTTGACACTGTGCCTATTTCCCTATTGTTTGACACTGTGCCTATTTCCCTATTGTTTCACACTGTGCCTATTTCCCTATTGTTTCACACTGTGCCTATTTCCCTATTGTTTCACACTGTGCCTATTTCCCTTTTGTTTGACACTGTGCCTTTTTCCCTATTGTTTGACACTGTGCCTATTTCCCTATTCTTTGACACAGTGCCTATTTCCCTGTTGTTTGACACTGTGCCTATTTCCCTATTGTTTGACACTGTGCCTATTTCCCTTTTGTTTCACACTTCGCTTATTTTCCTATTGTTTCACACTTCGCCTATTTCCCTTTTGTTTCACACTTCGCCTATTTTCCTATTGTTTCACACTGTGCCCATTTCCCTATTCTTTCACATTTCGCCTATTTCCCTATTGTTTCACACTGTGCCTATTTCCCTTTTGTTTCACACTTCGCCTATTTTCCTATTGTTTCACACTGTGCCCATTTCCCTATTGTTTCACACTTCGCCTATTTCCCTATGGTTTCATACTGTGCCCATTTCCCTATTGTTTCACACTGTGCCCATTTCCCTATTGTTTCACCCTGTGCCCATTTCCCTATTGTTTCACACTTCGCCTATTTCCCTATTGTTTCATACTGTGCCATTTCCCTATTGTTTCACATTTGGTCTATTTCCCTATTGTTTCACACTGTGCCTATTTGCCTATTGTTTCATACTTCGCCTATTTTCCTATTGTTTCACACTGTGCCCATTTCCCTATTGTTTCACACTGTGCCCATTTCCCTATGTTTCACACTTCGCCTATTTTCCTATTGTTTCACACTCTGCCTATTTCCCTATTGTTTCACACTCTGCCTATTTTCCTATTGTTTCACACGGCTTGGCTGGACCATCCCCGTCAGAGTTTTCATAGTTTGTTTTAATGAAGGTAATGGAGAAAGAGTGGGATGGGGTGGGGATGTGTGGGTGTGGGTGGTATGGGGGGTGGGGGTGGGGGGCTTCACGGCGTCCATGCCAACTGGGAGGTGTGGAGAGTTACGGAAGTGGGTGAGGAGATGGATGGGTGAGGGGAGTTGCCTTATACAGGGACGTGGATTTGTTACATGAGTTGAACACAAGTCACTGTTGAAAAGCGTGCTGTATTGATAAAGAGATTATAGGAAAGGTAAACAAATTCATCACCTATTGTTTATCAGATAAAGCAAACTGGCCATTAGGCATAATTATTAGGACGGGACAAAAGGATACGTTCCTAAACAAATTCCAATCACCTATTGTTTATATAAGCAAATGGCAATGTAGACAATTAATATGGAAGGGACAAAAGGAGGCGTTCCGGGTTGTTATACCAAACTGACAACCGCGCCAATGAAATTCCGCCTCCCCAACTGTCTTTATTAACCAACTGAAAGAGGGAAACCAAACAGTATGCGTATTACACACAAATAATTCACAAAATGAAACAGAGACAGAGAGAGAGAGAGAGAGAGTGAGAGAGAGGAGAGGAGCGAGATGAGAGAAGAGAGAGAGAGAGAGGAAGGAGAGAGAGAAGTGAAGAGGAGAGAGCGAGAGCGAGAGAGGGAGAATCAACGACGCGGAATGAAACATATTTCCAGGCATCTCATGTACGAAAACGCACTAGAAACGTCAAGCAACAAAAGCTGTTTAGCATCCACGTTCCGTACACAAATATCCATCTTATTCGTCAAGTCAACTTCAACGTGGTGCCATGCTCTTGTAGTCGTACGAATTGTAAATATTTTTTTTACTCTTCTTCAAAGGGACCATCGCGGACACCGCTGTCTCTCCCTTGCCTCGCCATCTTTCACAAGTCTCAGCAGTTTGCTGAAGTGGAAGGGGGAGCGGGACACAGAGTGTCGTCTGGAATCATATTGAAGAGCTCTTCCTACTGTTTTACTACGTTACCACCAGCTGTCTGGGGCGGAAATGCTCCTGGGACAATTAATTTGTGGACCAGCGGCCTGTACGACTGAGTTTACTGGGCTGGCCTGTGGAGACGAGAGACGCTGGACCACACCCGAACCGCCACTTTCACCCGAGACTTCGTCGGGTCTCTTTGCGGGGAAAACAACAACAGGAAAACAAAAACAAACCCCAAAAACATGTCATGTTTAAAGAAATCCTTTAAGGCAACCCCGCTATAATTTCGCTTATATGGAATGACGCGACGCGACGAAAAAAACGAGAGAGAGAGAGGAGAGTGAGCGAGGAGAGAGGAGAGCGAGAGAGGGCGGCGGGGAGAGAGCGAGGGGAGAAAGAGAGAGAGAGAGAGAGGAGAGAGAGACAAGAGCGCGAGAGAGAGAGAGAAGTGAGAGGAGAGGAGTAGAGAGAGAGCGGAGAGAGAAGCGGGGGTGGACGAGAGAGAGACGAGCGAGCGCGAGGCGAGAGGCGAGGGTGAGGAGAGGAGCGCTGAAGAGTGGGGCGGACGAGATGCGAGAGCGAGAGAGAAGAGGAGACTGCGAGAGAGAGTGAGCCGGAGTGAGCGAGGAGGGGGGATGAGAGAGAGAGGGAGGCGAGGGAGAGGACGCGAGAGGAGCGAGAGAGGAGAGAGGAATTGCAAGAGGGGAGGAGAGCGTGAGCAGAGCGAGAGAGAGAGGGGGAGGAGGGGAGAGAGCGAGAGAGCGGGGAGAGAGTGAGAGAGAGACGAGAGGGACGAGAGAGCGAGGAGCGGGAGAGAGAGATGAGAGAGAGCGAGAGAGAGAGAGAGATGGAGAGGGGAGAGAGAGAGCAGGGGGCGAGAGAGTGGAGAGAGCGAGGAGGAGGGAGACAAGACAAGCCAAGCCAAGACCCAACATTCTTATTTACGAGGCTAATAGATAAGCACTTAACGTGCTTTTCTACATCCCAGTCCTCGCCCTGAGTAGGGCCTCAACATGCAGTGAAATCACTGAATGTCAGAAATCAAAGAAGCCAGCAAAGCGGTCATGTAATCTAGCGGAACCTCCACTGAAATAGAAGATAAATGAAACCAAAACAAAAACTACAGGAATAATACTAATAAAACAACAACAAAAAATAAATAATAACAACTAAATTTAAAAAAAAAAATTAAATGAGAATAATAATAATGGCAGCGGAAGGAGTGCGAGCGGGGGGTCGGGCGTGAGGAGGGCTGGGGAAACCTATGTAGTGTACTACAACGTACAAGATTGGCCATGTATGAAAACAGACAGTGAAGTGAATCTGACAAAGTGCGTACATATTTTTTGAACACACCAACTACACGCCGTTTGCACGCCTGAGAGAGAGAGGGGGAGAGAGGAGGGAGAGAGGAGAGAGAGAGAGAGCGAATGAGAGTAGGAGAGAGAGAGAGAGGCGAGAGAGAGAGAGAGGAGAGAGAGAGAATCTCAAACGGAGAGAGAGCGGAGCGAGCGAGTGAGAGAGAGCCAAGGCACCACATGCATTCATTTTTCGCACAGGCATGCACAATACGTAGTTTGAACGTATTAACCCAAGTGAGATGACATTGGGGGGGGGGGGGGGGGGGGGGGGGGGGGGGGGAAGGAGAAATAAACAGAGAGAGAGAGAGAGAGAGGGATGGAAGGGCGAGGGGGAACAGGCATGAGATGGAATGAGAGAGAGAGAGGAGGGATGGAGAGACGAGAGGGAGAGAGCGAGAGAGAGAGAGAGAGGGGGGAAAGAGAGAGGAGAGGGATGGAGAGGAGAGAGAGAGCGAGAGAGAGAGAGAGAGGAGTTAGCGAGAGAGAGAGAGAGGATGAGAGAGAGAGAGCCGGCGCCGGAGAGAGATGCGAGAGAGAGGAGAGAGAGAGAGAGAGTAGAGGAGAGTGTGTGTGTGTGTGTGTGTGTTATCATAGTGACCCAGACAAGGACAACCGGACCCATAACAGTGTCATAGCAACAGTCCGACTGGGGGGCACTGTCAGGCGACACTGGGGAGGGACAACGTTCCACAATGAA
>CM031601.1:40657288-40667288 GCA_018398815.1 Conus ventricosus
GTGTAAGTGAGGAGATGAATGAAGGGGGAGACTGTGTAAGTGAGATGAGGAATGAAGGGGGAGACTGTGTAAGTGAGATGAGGAATGAAGAGGACGACTGTGTAAGTGAGGAGAGGAAATGAAGAGGACGACTGTGTAGTGAGGAGAGGAATGAAGGGGGAGACTGTGTAAGTGAGATGAGGAATGAAGGGGGAGACTGTGTAAGTGAGGAGATGAATGAAGGGGGAGACTGTGTAAGTGGGAGATGAATGAAGGGGGAGACTGTGTAAGTGAGATGAGGAATGAAGGGGGAGACTGTGTAAGTGAGGAGAGGAATGAAGAGGACGACTGTGTAAGTGAGGAGAGGAATGAAGGGGGAGACTGTGTAAGTGAGGAGATGAATGAAGGGAATACTGTGTAAGTGAGGAGATGAATGAAGGGGGAGACTGTGTAAGTGAGATGAGGAATGAAGGGGGAGACTGTGTAGTGAGGAGAGGAATGAAGGGGGAGACTGTGTAAGTGAGGAGATGAATGAAGGAGAAGACTGTGTAAGTGAGGAGATGAATGAAGGAGAAGACTGTGTAAGTGAGGAGAGGAATGAAGGGGAGACTGTGTAAGTGAGGAGAGGAATGAAGGGGGAGACTGTGTAAGTGAGGAGAGAATGAAGGTGGAGACTGTGTAAGTGAGATGAGGAATGAAGGGGGAGACTGTGTAAGTGAGGAGAGGAATGAAGGGGAGACTGTGTGAAGTGAGGAGATGAATGAAGGGACGGACTGTGTAAGTGAGGAGAGGAATGAAGAGGACGACTGTGTAAGTGAGAGAGATGAATGAAGGGGAGACTGTGTAAGTGAGGAGAGGAATGAAGGGAAGACTGTGTAAGTGAGGAGAGGAATGAAGGGGGAGACTGTGTAAGTGAGAGAGGAATGAAGGGGGAGACTGTGTAGTGAGGAGAGGAATGAAGGGGGAGACTGTGTAAGTGAGGAGAGGAATGAAGGGGGAGACTGTGTAAGTGAGGAGAGGAATGAAGGGGGAGACTGTGTAAGTGAGGAGAGGAATGAAGGAGAAAGACTGTGTAAGTGAGGAGATGAATGAAGGGGGAGACTGTGTAAGTGAGGAGAGGAATGAAGGGGGAGACTGTGTAAGTGAGGAGAGGAATGAAGGAGACGACTGTGTAAGTGAGGAGATGAATGAAGGAGAAGACTGTGTAAGTGAGGAGAGGAATGAAGGAGAATATGTGTAAGTGAGGAGAGGAAAGAAGGAGAATACTGTGTAAGGAGGAGAGGAATGAAGGGGGAGATGTGTAAGTGAGGAGATGAATGAAGGAGAAGACTGTGTAAGTGAGGAGAGGAATGAAGGAGAATACTGGTGTGAGAGGAATGAAGGGGGAGACTGTGTAAGTGAGGATGAATGAAGAGAATACTGTGTAAGTGAGGAGAGGAATGAAGGGGGAGACTGTGTAAGTGAGGAGATGAATGAAGGGGAGACGTGTAAGTGAGGAGAGGAATGAAGGGAGATACTGTGTAAGTGAGGAGATGAATGAAGGAGAAGACTGTGTAAGTGAGGAGAGGAATGAAGGGGGAGACTGTGTAAGTGTGGAGATGAATGAAGGAGAATACTGTGTAAGTGTGGAGATGAATAGGGGGAGACTGTGTAAGTGGGAGGAATGAAGAGGACGACTGTGTAAGTGAGGAGATGAATGAAGGAGGGAAAACTGTGTAAGTGAGGAGAGGAATGAAGGAGAATACTGTGTAAGTGAGGAGAGGAATGGAAGGAGAAACTGTGTAAGTGAGGAGAGGAATGAAGGGGGGACTGTGTAAGTGAGGAGATGAATGAAGGAGAAGACTGGTAAGTGAGGAGAGGAAAGAAAGAAAATGTGTGTGAGGAGAGGAATGAAGGGGGAGACTGTGAAGTGAGATGAATGAAGGAGAAACTGTGTAAGTGAGGAGAGGAATGAAGGGGAGACTGTGTAAGTGAGGAGATGAATGAAGGGAGACTGTGTAAGTGAGGAGAGGGAAAGAAGGAGAATACTGTGTAAGTGAGGGGAGGAATGAAGGAGAAGACTGTGTAAGTGGGAGAGGAATGAAGGGGAGACTGTGTAAGTGTGGAGATGAATGAGGAGAATACTGTGTAAGTGAGGAGATGAATGAAGGGGAGACTGTGTAAGTGAGGAGATGAATGAAGGAGAAGACTGTGTAAGTGAGGAGATGAATGAAGGAGAAGACTGTGTAAGTGTGGAGATGAATGAAAGGGGTACTGTGTAAGTGTGGAGATGAATGAAGGGGGAGACTGTGTAAGTGAGATGAGGAATAAAGAGGACGACTTGTAAGTGGGAGAGGAATGAAGGGGACTGTGTAAGTGAGGAGAGGAAATGAAGGGAAGACTGTGAAAGTGGGAGAGGAATGAAGAGGCGACTGTGTAAGTGGGGAGGAAGAAGGGAAAGACTGTGTAAGTGAGGGATGAATGAGGGATGACTGTGTAAGTGAGGAGAGGAATGAAGGGACGACTGTGTAAGTGAGGAGAGGAATGAAGAGGACGACGTGTAAGGAGATGAGAATGAAGGGAAGATGTGTAAGTGAGAGAGGAATGAAGGGGGTGGACGTGTAAGGAGGAGAGGAATGAAGGGGGAGACTGTGTAAGTGGGAGATGAATGAAGGGAAACTGTGAAGTGAGAGAGGAATGAAGAGGACGACTGTGTAAGTGAGGAGAGGAATGAAGGGACGACTGTGTAGTGAGATGAGGAATGAAGGGAGACTGTGTAAGTGTGGAGATGAATGAAGGAGAAGATGTGTAAGTGAGGATGAATGAAGGGAACTGTGTAAGTGAGGAGATGAATGAAGGGGGAGACTGTGTAAGTGAGATGAGGAATGAAGGGGGAGACTGTGTAAGTGTGGAGATGAATGAAGGAGAATACTGTGTAAGTGAGGAGATGAATGAAGGGGGAGACTGTGTAAGTGAGATGAGGAATGAAGGGGGAGACTGTGTAAGTGAGATGAGGAAATGAAGGGGGAGAACTGTGTAAGTGAGGAGAGGAATGAAGGGGGAGACTGTGTAAGGGAGGAGATGAATGAAGGGGGAGACTGTGTAAGTGAGGAGAGGAATGAAGGGGGAGACTGTGTAAGTGAGATGAGGAATGAAGGGGGAGACTGTGTAAGTGAGGAGATGAATGAAGGAGAATACTGTGTAAGTGAGGAGAGGAATGAAGAGGACGACTGTTTAAGTGAGGAGATGAATGAAGGGGGAGACTGTGTAAGTGAGGAGATGAATGAAGGAGAATACTGTGTAATGAGGAGAGGAATGAAGAGGACGACTGTGTAAGTGAGGAGATGAATGAAGGGGGAGACTGTGTAAGTGAGGAGATGAATGAAGGGGGAGACTGTGTAAGTGAGGAGAGGAATGAAGAGGACGACTGTGTAAGTGAGGAGAGGAATGAAGGGGGAGACTGTGTAAGTGAGGAGATGAATGAAGGAGAAGACTGTGTAAGTGAGGAGATGAATGAAGGAGAAGACTGTGTAAGTGTGGAGATGAATGAAGGGGGAGACTGTGTAAGTGAGATGAGGAATGAAGGGGGAGACTGTGTAAGTGAGATGAGGAATGAAGGGGGAGACTGTGTAAGTGAGATGAGGAATGAAGGGGGAGGACTGTGTAAGTGAGGAGAGGAATGAAGGAGAAGACTGTGTAAGTGAGATGAGGAATGAAGGGGGAGACTGTGTAAGTGAGGAGAGGAATGAAGGAAGACTGTGTAAGTGATGAGATGAATGAAGGGGGAGACTGTGTAAGTGAGATGAGGAATGAAGAGGACGACTGTGTAAGTGAAGAGAGGAATGAAGGGAAGACTGTGTAAGTGAGGAGATGAATGAAGGGGGAGACTGTGTAAGTGAGATGAGGAATGAAGAGGACGACTGTGTAAGTGAGGAGAGGAATGAAGAGGACGACTGTGTAAGTGAGGAGAGGAATGAAGAGGACGACTGTGTAGTGAGGAGAGGAATGAAGAGGACGACTGTGTAAGTGAGGAGAGGAATGAAGGGAAGACTGTGTAAGTGAGGAGATGAATGAAGGAGAAGACTGTGTAAGTGTGGAGATGAATGAAGGAGAAGACTGTGTAAGTGTGGAGATGAATGAAGGAGAAGACTGTGTAAGTGTGGAGTGAATGAAGGAGAAGACTGTGTAAGTGTGGAGATGAATGAAGGAGAAGACTGTGTAAGTGTGGAGATGAATGAAGGAGAAGACTGTGTAAGTGTGGAGATGAATGAAGGAGAAGACTGTGTAAGTGTGGAGATGAATGAAGGAGAAGACTGTGTAAGTGTGGAGATGAATGAAGGGGAAAACTGTCTAAATGAGGAGAGGAATGAAGAGGACGACTGTGTAAGTGAGGTGAGGAATGAAGGAGAAGACTGTGCAAGTGAGGAGAGGAATGAAGAGGAGGACTGTGTAAGTGAATAGAGGAATGAAGGGGGAGACTGTAAGTGAGTAGAGGAATGAAGGAACCAATGAATGTACTTTTATAAATGGACATCAACAGAAGGCAAATATTGTATTAGTGAGCGAACGGACGAAAGAAGTGATGATTGCGTTAGCAGGAGGATGAATGATGGAAGCAAATACTATTTTTATAGGGGATATTAAAAGGAAGCAACGTTGTGTTGGTAAGTAGATGAATGAATGAAGAAAGCAAAGACTGTATTTTGGGGATATTGAAAGAAAGCGAACATTGTCTTAGTGAGGGGATGAATGAAGGAAGGAAGCAAAGACTGTATTTTGGGGATATTGAAAGAAAGCGAACATTGTCTTAGTGAGGGGATGAATGAAGGAAGGAAGCAAAGACTGTATTTTGGGGATATTGAAAGAAAGCGAACATTGTGTTAGTGAGGGGATGAATGAAGGAAGTAAGGCTGTGATAGTGAGGGGATGAATGAATGAAGTGAAGGCTGCTTTAGTGAGAAAGTGGATGAATGAAGAACGAAATGATAATTGCAAGAATGAGAGGATGAATAAAGAAAGCAAAAATTGTGTTGTGATGGAACCAACGAAGGAAGTAACTGGTGAGTTTAGATAATGATGAATGAAGGAAATGAAGATTGTATTGCGAGGGAATTAATGAAGGAGGTGAATTATATATTAGGGAAGAGATCAGTGAAAGAAGAGGTCACTGCATTAGTAAAAAGATGAATAAAGGAGAAGAAGATTGAATCAGTGAGAGGGTACATGACGGAGGTGAATATTTCGCTATGAGGGGATGAATAAAAGAGGTGCTAATTTACATTAGTGAGGGAACGAGTGAAGGAGATGATTGCATTCATGAGGGGACGAGAGAGAAGGAGATGAAGACTGCATTAGTGAGGGGATGAATGAGGAGAGATCAAGATTACATTAGCGAGGGGATGAATGAATGAAGTTTAGACTGCATCAGTCAAATAAAGGAAGCACAGATAGCATCGGTGAGGGGACGAATCAAAGAAGCAATTATTGCAGTGAGGGGTTGAACAAAGAAAGCAAAGATTGTGTTAATGATGGCACGAAAGAAAGCAGCAAAGATTACGTTAGCTATGGGATGATGAAGATTTAGATTGCAGTAGTGAGGGAATCAATCGAGGAGGAGGTTGCATTAGTAGTTGAATCAATGAGGGAGGAGATCGCATGAGTGAGGGGATGAACGAAGAAGAAAAAGATTGAATCAGTGTGGGAATGGATGAAACAGATGAAGATTACAAGAGGATGAACGAAATAGGCCAAGACTGCGTCTGTAAGGGGATGAATGAGGTAAGTAAAAAATAAATACAATGTTGAGGGCATGAATGAATGAATGAAGTGAAGATTTCGTTCGTATGAGAGGATGAGGGATACAAAGATTGTTTGTAGTGTGTATGTGTGTGTGTGGGGGGGGGGGGGGGGTGGGGGGGGGGGGGGTGGGGGGGGGAGGGGGGGAGTAAGGGAAGCAAAGATTACATTAGTGAGGGAGTCGACGGAGGATGCAAAAACTACGTCGGTAAAAGAATGAAGAAAGTTAGTAATGATTGCGTTACTGATTGATGGGGGAATGAATGAAAGGAATAAAGACTTCATTTGTGGTGGAATGAATGAAACAAGAGAAGATCTACGTTGTTGGGGAGAAGGAAGGAAACAAAGACTGCATTAGGGAGGGGACGAATGAGGGAGATAAGTATTGCGTTGTTGAGGATATAAACGAAGAAAAGACTGCATTACCGAGTGGGTGAATGTGGGAGATGAAGATATTTGCGCTAGTGAGGGAATTGACGGAATGGGAAGACTGCATTAGTGAGGGAATGCAGAAAGTGAGAGAAGACTGCGTTAGTTAGGGGATAAATGAAGGAAGTGAAGATTGTGTTTGTGAGGGGATGACAATTCAAAAAGCAAACATGAATAAATTCAACACACATTCACAAAGAAACTCATACTCAAAAGAAAAACATAAACCCATTCACATTCAAAAGAAAATTATGTTCACTGGGTACAACACAATGCAAACCAAACGGAGAGATACACACAAAACATACAGTACTGCCAACGTTTTTTTAACCCAGAAAAGCGTTCGTTCCTATCGATGATCGTGAGAGAAAGAGGCGGAGAGGGTTAAAACAAAATGCACCCCGCACACTCGGAGACAGGTAATGAAAGAGAAACAACAAAACAATACATCCAACCACCGGGCCTGAACAAGGCGCGTGAACTACAGACAGAGAGAACCCGGGCCGTGAACTACAGACAGAGAGAATCCGGGCCGTGAACGACAGACAGAGAGAACCCGGGCCGTGAACTACAGACAGAGAGAACCTGGGCAATGAACTACAGACAGAGAGAACACGGGCCGTGAACTACAGACAGCGAGAACCCGGGCCGTGAACGAAAGACAGCGAGAACCCGGGTACCGTGAACTACAGACAGAGAGAACTCAGACCGTGAACTACAGACAGAGAGAAGCCGGGTTGTGAACGACAGACAGAGAGAACCCGGGCCATGAACGACAGAGAGAACTCGGGCTGTGAACTACAGACAGAGAGAACCCGGGCCGTGAACTACAGACAGAGAGAACCCGGGCCGTGAACTACAGACAGCGAGAACCCGGGCCGTGAACTACAGACAGAGAGAAGCCGGGTTGTGAACGACAGACAGAGAGAACCCGGGCCATGAACTACAGACAGCGAGAACCCGGGCCGTGAACTACAGACAGAGAGAACCGGGCCATGAACTACAGACAGAGAGAACCCGGGCCGTGAACTACAGACAGAGAGAACCCGGGCCGTGAACTACAGACAGAGAGAACCCGGGCCGTGAACTACAGACAGAGAGAATCCCGGCCGTGAACTACAGACAGAGAGAACCCGGGCCGTGAACTACAGACAGAGAGAATCCCGGCCGTGAACTACAGACAGAGAGAATCCGGGCCGTGAACTAGAGACAGAGAACCCGGGCGGTGAATGACAAAGAGAACTCGGGCCGTGAACGACAGACAGAGAGAGCCCGGGCCGTGAACTACAGATAGAGAGAACCCAGGCCGTGAACGACAGACAGAGAGAACCCGGGCCGTGAACTACAGACAGAGAGAGCCCGGGCCGTGAACGACAGACAGAGAGAACCCGGGCCGTGAACGACAGACAGAGAGAACTCGGGCCGTGAACTACAGACAGAGAGAGGCCGGGCCGTGAACTACAGACAGAGAGAGCCCGGGCCGTGAACTACAGACAGAGAGAGCCCGGGCCGTGAACGACAGACAGAGAGAGCCCGGGCCGTGAACGACAGACAGAGAGAGCCCGGGCCGTGAACGACAGACAGAGAGAGCCCGGGCCGTGAACGACAGACAGAGAACCCGGGCCGTGAACGACAGAGAGAACCCGGGCCGTGAACGACAGACAGAGAGAACCCGGGCCATGAACTACAGACAGAGAGAACCCGGGCCGTGAACGACAGACAGAGAGAAGCCGGGTTGTGAACGACAGACAGAGAGAACCGGGTCGTGAACGACAGACAGAGAGAATCCAGTCCGTGAACGACAGAGAGAGAGAACCCGGGCCGTGAACGACAGAGAGAACCCGGGCCGTGAACTACAGACAGAGAGAACCCGGGCCGTGAACTACAGACAGAGAAAACCCGGGCCGTGAACTACAGACAGAGAGAACCCGGGCCCCGATGGAGAGAGGGAGTGGGAAGTATAAATGAAAAAAAAAACGCGAGAGAAAGTCAAGGTCGCCAAAATGTGGCAGGCTGTGTTCGGGATGTGCGTGTGCGTAAATGGATAAACTAATCTTGGAAACGGGAGAATCCACAGAAGTATTACCACGTACCACCCATTAACAGAGACAGTAGGACACAAACACAGGTTTGACAGAAAAAATTCCACAAAGAAGTTAAATAAAAGAAATTTCGGTCCTCGTGCCATGAAACCCACGCTAGTCTACAATCATTCAAACACTGCCATTAGGAGAACAGCCTCAGTATGATGATTGCCATCCTTGGAACATGAGAAGTCAAAGTATCCCCGTGGATGTATAAGGGTTACATTCAAGAATGCTTCCAAACATATTGTACTTCATCAACTGCAACCCACGCCCGATGCACATGGGAGTTCTACTGCTGCACTCGATCGATACACACAGTACAGCAAACAAGTTCCTTCACCATAAACAAAGTGTTTCTTAAATAGTTTAACAAGAAGCCCTTATTTGCCTCTAACTAATCTTGCTGAGGGGAAGAAGGAGGCTTCCCAGTTAGAACGAAAGCGCTTCACAATATTGGGTTCTCCATTCATTTCTGTACCTTCCCCTGTTGAGAGGAATCACTATAAACCAACTTCAAAAAGCGGGTATTTGTTCGAAATCCTAAGGCTATCTCTATCAACAATCTATGATGAACTCTTTCAGTTCTGGTCTGGCTCCCAGCTGGTCTATGACAAAATGTACCGCACAGTGCCGACTGTACTGGGTTTAGGAAAAAAAAAAAAGAGGGAGGAGGGAAGGAGGAAGGGGAAAGGAGGGGGGGGGGGGGGTTAAAACACGAAAGCCACATCAGTGGGAATCCTACGAGTTCTTTGTAACATTAACATCTCTTTTCTTCAAGTCGCATGAAAAATTTCACACCAGAACCTTGGCTTGCTCCCAAGCTTCAGACAAACGAAGCAGAATTTCTCCTTATTATTCGCAGAGGCTCACTCCTTGATGCTCTCCTTTCAAATACACACATTACTGAGGCAGCAGAGTCCCAGGCTCTATGGCTAGTCCCTCCACACCACCTCCTCCAAGAAAGCTGATCCCAAAGGAAAAGGGTGGACGAAAACTTCTCGCCCCTTCCCGTCCCTCCCGAGGAGAACAAAACAAGCGTCAAACTAGCGAAGTCTACCCGGGGCAGGACTGCAGCAAACAGTCCTGGTCTAAGTTCTTCTTTCAAGGTTATGAATTATAATCATATGTTATTTTATTATCTGAGAGGAGGAGAAATCAGGATTGGAAAACCAAACATGTTGTAAAACAAATAGTTTTTCATGTGATTATAACAGGAAAAGAAAGGACTAAAAAGTGCAAAATAACGCGGACATTGTGCACTGTCCAAAGATTCACCAGAACCCTCCTGTCGGATAAAGGGTGACAGCAAAGGAGATCGAGTACCTGGCCCCTAAGCAGCTCAGATCCGATTGTGCTGGACATGAGCGTCGCCAGTCGGGGTCTGTGTCCCTATGGACCCTTCTCATAGGTCAAATGGGGTCAGCCAAATCATAAAGAACTCAAAGCAAACACAACCCAAACAGATGAAAGTAAAACAGTGGGCCAAAAGAGCAGGCAACCGATGCCTGACACAGGAGAGAGAGAGAGAGAGAGAGAGAGAGAGAGAGAGAGAGAGAGAGAGGAGAGAAGAGAGAGAGACAGACAGACAGACAGACAGACAGACCAGGAGGGGGGAGGGAGGGAAACAGATAAACAGAGAGAGAGAAAGAGGGTGGGAGCATGCAAAGACGTTTAAAAAGAGAAAAAAAGGATATAAAAGATGAGAGAGAGGCAGAGAGAGAGAGAGAGAG
>CM031601.1:40672288-40674788 GCA_018398815.1 Conus ventricosus
TGAAGATAATTTTTTCATGATGCCAAACAGACCCCTCTTTGCTCTACTAGCAAGATCCTTGCAAGCAGCAGTAAAGCTTAAACGAGTGGAAAACAAAATCCCTAAGTATTTATACACGTTTTACTACCGGCATTAAAACACCATTATAGGTCCATCTTTCTCTCGCACCCAAAAAACCACCTTTCCGAAACACTATGATGTTACCTTTTTCCATATTAACATTCAACTGAAGTGCCAGTGCTGAATTTCTTAAGTTATTAAGCTGGGTCTGAAGGCCAATGATGGTTTCAGACAATAGAACAATATCATCTGCCAGTAAAAGAATAAACAACTCAAATGCATCATAAGAAAACATGGCACCATGCCTACCATTATTCAATACTTCTAGGGCCAGTTCATTTATAAACAATGAGAATAGTATGGGGCTGCACACATCACCCTGCTTCACACCAGCAGTGCAGTTAATATATTCAGTCAGTTGAGAGCCACCCTAACCCTACATTTAACGTTATCATACATGCTCCTAATACACTTGTACAATTTACCTCTTACACCATTTTTTATCAAGATTGGCCAAAGCAAATTTCTATTTATAGAATCAAATGCCTTCTCAAAATCTATAAATGCTACATACAGTTTACGATTAAATGAAAATTGTTTTTGTATCAAGGCTAACAAAGTAAACATGTGATCTATAGTTGAATATCCCTTTTTAAAACCAGCTTGATGCTCACCTGTAATATTATGTTCATTTACCCATTCCTGCAATCTAACATTAATAATTGTACTATATAATTTACTACTAATATCACTAAGGGATATACCTCTGTAATTGTTGGGATTATTCACATCACCTTTCTTAAACAATGGTAAAACTATAGATTCACTCCAATCTCGAGGAAAGATACCCTTATCAAACAGTGTGTTAAATAATTTTAAGAAGAACTGGAGCACGTGATCACAAGAATTCTTGTATAATTCACTAATAATACCATCAGGTCCAGCTGCTTTGCGACTTTTCAACTTTCTGAAAGCGTATAACACTTCTTCCACCGAAATTGGACGATTCATGAAACCATCAACATCATCATGCTCCCCTAAGAGGAGAGAGAGAGAGAGAGAGAGAGAGAGAGAGAGTGGAGCTGGTCTGGTCCTTTCGGCCTGTGTTTATATCTATGGAGCATCTGGCATGAACGTCAGACCGGCCCACCAGCTGTAGCAGAGCCAGCACATCTGTCCTCACTCAGCTGTGGGAAACTCTCTGGCATCGAACTTTCACGTAACATTATTAGCTAGTTTCAGTGGACGTCACCACTGATCAAGTTCGGAGAGGATAAGTATTGTTAGTTAGATAAAGTATCGATGGTTAGAGTTCTGCTGCGCATATGGAAGATTTTGACCACTTTCTGGGAATCTGATTGTTTTCTGCCATTGGTTCAGGGGTTGACTGCATTGAACTTGCACCGTTGCTAGTTTCAGTAGTAATAAGCCTTGGTCAAGAGGGGAGAAAAAAAAAAGATGAGTGTCGCTGATTAGAGTTCTATTACACTTATGGAAGGCATCCACGACTTTCTGGTTCTCTCTCTCTCTCTCTCTCTCTCTCTCTCTCTCTCTCTCTCTCTCTCTCTCTCTCTCTCTCTCTCTCTCTCTCTCATGTTATGTTTTGATGCATACGTTGCATCATTCAGCACTAGCTTCGTAAAATAGCAATGGCAAGAATGAAAAATGGCTAACTAAACCACTACTTTTACCATGATAAACTAAAGAATCATTGTCATCTCTCTCTCTTCTCTCTCTCTCTCTCTGTCTCTCTCGTCTCTCTGTCTCTCTCTCTCTCTCTCTCCTCTCTCTCTTCTCTCTCTCTCTCTCTCTCTCTCTCTCTCTCTCTCTCTCTCTGTGTCCTGTTCACGAGCTGGCTGTCTATTCGCACATTTCGCCACTCAGTGACGGTGTCCAACTGTCCAATTTATGTAGCACACACATGGTGGTGGTTGGCGCGCGGGGGTAAATGTTATGTTTCAGGCAGTGGGCCCCACCTCACTACAAAGCGAGCGACAACAAGCTGGCGTAAGAGGCTGCCTGAGAGGGCGGCACAGCCAACTGAACGCTTCTCCCGGGCCTTGGAGTTACTACTGTGGAGCTCGGAAGTGCTGAGTGACCTGTGCGAGAGAACGGGACTCCAGCAAAGGCGGATAGTGTGAGGGGGGGGGGGGGGGGGGGACGAGGCAAGATACTTATCCTGTCCGCTGTTGACCGCTCTGTGCAATAACATATGGGTTTGCTGGTCTGTGTGAAATATGAATGGGAGTGTGGACCGGTCGTTGGACTCAATTACAGGGGGATCGTGGTGGCTTCCGGTCGATGACCGATGACGACGAGATTTGTGTTCTGTTCGCTTGAGGCTTTCGGGTACCAGACTTCAGCGTGTATGGAGTGGGATGGACAGCCTCAAGCACCGGAATGCGAACTATTTATCATGCGATCACGAAGCGGGTTTACA
>CM031601.1:40679788-40682288 GCA_018398815.1 Conus ventricosus
GGTGCTCCCCCTTGGAGAATATAAGCTTTCTGAAGGGTCATTTTGAGAAGCATTTATTTTATTTTCCCCATTCACCCACTCAAGCACATACTGTTAGTTAGGCAGAATCATCTACCACTGCAGATATGAATGCTTATCTCCCCCTATTTCTCAATCTAAGACATAAAGAAGCTTTGTTTATAATTCAATATTTCTTGCAGTCATTGCAACACCAAGCTGCTCTGTAAGTTGCTGGAACGGTGCGGTATTATCCTTGGAATTTATTAGTTTGTTGTATTTTAGTCCCTTGCGGATTCATTCAAGAACTTGCCCTCAGCACTTGTGCTTAAGGTTTATCTTTTTATATTTTCTAATTTTCACAAGAAAATGTAGCTTGTTTTGCTCTTTTATGATTTTCTTTTGCTTCTTAGATGGCAACCTTTGGTTGGTTTTTTTTGAAACTCAACAAACATACTACGGTATTGCACGCCAAACCTTTTCTGGATTGCATTCCTTCTTAAAACTGAAAAGGCAGAGGAGTCAAATTACCACTTTCCGCGTCACTGAGGAGAAACCACCAAGTTTCGAAATATCGGTATCTGACCAGGAGTTATATGTTAGTGAGTTTCCCTCCCTATTGGAGGATGTCTCCCCCTTGGAGAATATAAGCTTGCTGAAGGCCTCATTTTGAGAAGTCATTTATTTTATTTTTTCCCCATTCACCCACTCAAGCACATACTGTTAGTTAGGCAGAATCATCTACCACTGCAGATATGAATGCTTATCTCCCCCTATTTCTTCAATCTAAGACATAAGAGCAAGCTTTGTTTATAATTCAATTTTTTCTTGCAGTCATTGCAACACCAAGCTGCTCTGTAAGTTGCTGGAACGGTGCGGTACTTATCCTTGGAATTTATTAGTTTGTTGTATATATATATATATATATATATATATATATATACAAGTTAAAAGAGGAATCTTAAAACTATCTACAAATTTGTTTCAAGCGTGTTGCGCTGTCATCAGGATGGTTTTTGGTTTGCCCACCGCCGATGTTATATAGCGTGTGGGCTCCCGTTTGCGGTTGTTTGCACGTGCGGGTTGGCTGCACGTGTTTTTGGGGGCTTTCGGGTTTTTGTTTTGGGTGTGTTCAACTAACAACGATTTCCATTTATGCCTGCAGTTGTTTACTATTTCTGTTTTGGTGTTTAAAGTTGCTAAGTGTGGTTTGCATAGTATTAACCATTTTTCAGTTAAACATAGGTTGCACCTTTTTGAAACATTGCTGTATGGTGATGCTCTTTGTATGATTTTCCAGGATATATTGTAGCTTGTTTTTGCGTCTTTAAGTTTCCAGATATATTTGCTCAGTTCTGTTTGGTTTTTATATTTTTCTTTATTAAATGACTGTTTGTGGTTTGCATATCTGGTTTTGAAGTGGTTTTCAGTGATCCCTATGTATGTTTCTTTTTCATTTTCTGATGTCACAGTAGCCGGGTTTATACAATGTTGTTGTGAAGACATTTATTGTTTAGTGGCACTGCTCCTTTCTGGTGCAATTGCAAGATTTCCTTTCTTAAACCCTTCTTTGTTTGTGTGATTTTCATTTTGTTGGATGCGTCAATTAGGTTTTGAGGTTGGGCATACATGAGTACGATAGTTTGACAGTGTTTTTTAAATATTTTGGACAGTTTGTGTTCTTTTGGAAATGAAGTTGTTTTGGATTTTGAAGAATTCTTTCCCCATGTTTGTTTTGAGTTTCCCGTCGTATGGGGGGTTATACCATATGATTTTTCTTTTCCTATTTTTCTTGCTTTTAATTTGTGTTGTTGTCTGGGTTGTATTGTAATTTGTAATTGTATCCACTTGTTTGTAGTGCCTCCTGGTATTCTACTGCTGCATTGTTGAACACTCTCTCACTGCATGACAGGTTTGATAGTCTCTTGTTTATGCCATGGGGTATGGTCTTTAATATAGATGGTGGATGGTTACTTTTGGTGTGTACATAAAGAGGTGTATCGTTGGGTTTCTTGTATGGTTTATATATGTGATTGTTGAGATCCAGTGTTATGTCTAAGTAGTTCACTACCTTTTTGTTTGCTTCAATGGTAATCTTTAAGTTGTGGTTTTGGAAGATTTTGCATAGTTTCTTTTTCTTGTTTTCGATGGTTCTTGGATTGTTGGTTAGTGCAGCAAGGCCATCGTCTCTGCATATTCCGACTTGTTTTCCGAGTTTTTTTCTTGATGTTGGACAGCATGAATAGTCCGACCAGTTCACATGTTTCTGCACCATTCCCTCTCATGGGAAAGTGCTGTTTACTGTACTTAGCGGCATGCGGGCTCTCTCCTCTCTCTCTCTCTCTCTCTCTCTCTCTCTCTCGTAGTGACAGTGGTATAGTGGACAGACGCACTGACCCAGTTCTCATTGAGCGCGCGTAAAGCAGACTATGCTTTGATATGCATTTATTCATCAGGTGGGGGAGGGTGCATTACTCAGCTTCATTACAAAAACAAAATCGTA
>CM031601.1:40699788-40708751 GCA_018398815.1 Conus ventricosus
AGAGAGAGAGAGAGAGAGAGAAAAGAGAAGGGAGGTGGGGGGAAGGAGGGAGGGAAGTGACAAGTAGGACAAAGTCACTCTATGAAGTCAAGCATGAATGACCCAAGTTAGACCCACTTCGATCTATCCAGAATCTACCATGCAACAACGCAGACAGATAGTGACACACCTATGCAATCGCACATGCGCGGGACGAAGAAAAAGAGTGATAGACAGGTTCTTTAATACGCTTCAATCTGACGCAAAGAACACACACACACCACACACACACACACACACACACACACAACGCGCGCACGCACGCACACAGATAAACAGAGAGACGACAACCTCCCCCTTACACACACGCGCACACACAAAAAAACACCTACACGCACGCACGCATGCACACGCACGCACGGGCACACACACACACACACACACACACACAAAACACACACACACACACACACACAACACGCACGTACGCACGCAAACACGCACGCACACAGATAAACAGAGACAGTTATATGCATTTGAATGGCTTTCAATTCTCTGTTGAAAAGACACATTTGGTTCTCTTTAACAATGGATATAACCCAAGTAACCTGCCTATATTCTTTCTGGGAGGACGGGAAATTTTTTATAAACTTGAAGTAAAATTTTTAGGTGTCCTACTTACACCAAAACTAAACTGGAAAAAACATATTGACTCAATTGTTACTAAAGCAGTTAAAAGTTTTGATTTTCATAAAATTGTCAGTCATTTTTCCATGGGGCAGGATCAAAGTTTTGTTGCATTTAGCACACCAGTCTTTACGATCAAGATTGACTTACGGCAGGAAGTATTCTTTTTGTTCGCGATCGCATTTAAAGAAACTTCAAAGAATTGACAGTAAAGCTGTAAAGTTGGGCCCCTGGGTGACCTGTGCACACTAAGTCCTCTGAAGCTTAATAAGATGCAGGCCTTTTGCCACTTGATGAAGAAAGGAAAATAAGTTCTGTAAAATTTGTGTGAGGAGGATTGCGGTGGACGACCTTGAAGAGTTAAATACACGTCCGACATTGATTTTTCGAAAAATGCACAGAAAAATTCAAATTTAGAGACGCTTCGTTCTTATGTTTCAGACGTTTTTAATTCATCAAAGATTGACCACACGAGGTAGCGCCTCGCGTACTGGTTCCGCCGGTACCCCCTTGGGAACTAACGGAAGTAACAGTTAAATTTTTTTCTTCTGATCTAAATAAAGCGATTTCCCCGGGCATGTGGTTAGCGCATCTGTCAAAATTGACATGGAAGAAAAGTTTACTAACTATTTGAAGTATACACTGACGGCTCAGTTCTTGATGATGGTAGTGCGGGATCTGGCTTTGTAATTCCAGATTTCAAAGCTAAAAAAATTCATATTATTTAGGTAAGGGTCTTCCATATTTACAGCTGAACTAGTTGTGCCCTGATGGCATTAAATTATTTAATTTCCTTGGGCCAGTCTCAATATTTAATATCCTGTTTTGTGTTGATTCACAGTCAGTATTAAAATTTTGTTTTGTTTTGAAAATACACAAAGAGGGGAATTTTTAAATTTGAGATTAAGTACATGTTGCACTGTCTTTACATGAAAGGTACTAATTTTGTATTTTCTTGGGTTCCCAAACCCCACCCCCTTCGTTTTAATGATCAAAGCAGATAGAGCAGCAAAAAAAGGGGAGCAAAGATTTATTTGGTGTATTAAGGTTGATTGTCCTTTATCATACAAGGAAATTAGTCATATAATCGAGAGGGATTTTTTGGAAATCAATACAGTTCCTCATCAAAACCTCGTCAGCAAACTCTGTCAAACTTTGTGTCGATTAGCCGACCGGTTTCTAGCCGACTTTTAGACTTTTATGTAATTCCTACGAACCAAGTATTGCCGACTGTTAAGTGCGTTTTGTCGTGGGGATCTTTCAGTTCAACATGTGATTTTTGATTGTGAACTAACGAAACCCTTTTTGAATGGTGTTTTTACCAAGTGGGTGACACTGGACATGGTTAATGTGTTTGACTTTTTTGATTCGTTGCCAGTTGTTTCTCTTGTTAAATTAACGAGTAAAACCTTTTGGGAAGTCCATTAAGGAACATTTTATAATCATAATGTAAGTTAGATTATTTTAGTTATTTTATCTAATTTTCATAGTTACTGTCCTGCAATTCATCTATCCTTTATTTTTGTTCCCTGTAACACATTTGTCCTCTTTTCTTTTATGATAATAGTCAAAATTGTAAAAAAATATGTTATTTGACGTCTGCATCACCTATATGTGTGACGAGACGTAAAAACAGAACTCCTTCTAGAGAACAGGACACCCCCCCTTACACGCGCCCCACAAAAAAAAACACCTACACGCACGCACGCACGCATGCACACGCACGCACGGGCACACACACACAAACACACACACCCGTATTAACTCAGATAGTTCCTTCAGAATAATGTTATTGGACACCTAGTTATGTAAGATGCCATACTCAGGAAGTAAAATGAGATTCTTTGAAACCCCTTGAAACGCCTTTACTGCTTTTTCTTCTGCTACGACCACCCTAACAACAACAACAACAACAACACAACAAATCATAGAACTTAAAACAACATCTCATAATATAGATGTCTGGACAGACCAAAGAATCAGTAACTTGAACAAAACTGAAGTATTATCACAACAACTACCATTAGCAACAACAGCAGCAACACAAAAAGTGCAATAACAATGATAATAATAATAAAGATAATAATAATAATAATTGTAACAGCATAACGACGACAAGAACAAGAATAATAATGATAAAAATAATAATAATAATAAAGATGATGATGGTGATAATAATAATAATAATAATAATAATAATAACAATGAGAAGAAGAAGAAGCAGATGAAGAAGAAGAAGAAGAAGAAGAAGAAGCATGTGACGAGATGTGAATGAGGTATGTGTGTGGTGTAGGTGTGTCCTCTAGGGGAAGGACTGGGGATAATTTCTCAATGGGAATTATCTTAACACTTCACCTACACCCTCTCTTCTTACTAGTGGTGGAAGGAGCAACTTTCCGGTACTAGTCATCAAAGAAAATTTTTATTTAATTCCGGGACTGTGCAAAATACTGAATAGTGGCTCCGAGATAATTTTCCTTAGGCTTGTACTTGTATAAGTACTTATAGCTCCGAGAGACAGAATTGAAAGAGAGAAGTTCAAACATTCAACATTTGATTGATCACATAGAGACTTGACACAAGTTAAGTGCACTTTCACACATCAACTTTTATTGCTTACACATTGGTAAGTATTGGCATGTCAACTCTGAATAGGCTAGGGTTTAACTTTCATGGGACTACCACAATGAGGGGCCCTCCCTCACTCCTACTTTACTCGCTTACACTCAGTGCACAGCAAGTTTTAAGTTGGCATACAGGGGTCTGTCTAAGTTACACTGAATGTAACCAAAGAGATACTCACAGACAGAGTCTCCCCTGTCTCATCATAAAGTGAGGGCAAGGGCCTGATCGTTTTGAGTCCAGGTGGTAAGCTAACTTAGCTTTGTTTCGGAGAGAGTTTGTTGGCCTCCCCTGTGGTTGGTGACTGCCCCACTGGTGGTAGCTCCTGTTGGTAGTCTGGTGTCGCCCTGGTGTTGGGCGAAGTCCCAGCTTCTGGTACAGCTGCAATGTGTAGCGTGCCCTGGATAAGGTAACCAGGTTGGCCTGGCTAGGATAGGGTGACCAGGATCCCAGTTCTGCGATAGAGAGAACTTGGTCTGTAGGTGAGAATCTGATGGCGGTTTGACGAGTGCTCACATTTACCCTGGTTTACTTTCAGCACAGGTTGTGAGACTCAGCCAGCAACGTATTCTCTATGGTAGAGTGTCTGCTATAACTATTAATCTCCACTTGTGTTTAAAGACTAAGTAAAGCTTACAAAATGGTAGGAGACAGTAATACTAGGTTACATAGTTTCAGTCAAACAACTCTTCCATGTTTCTTATGAATTAAATCATACTGACTTGGGCTACTCTTGAGTCCAAGTACACATGTGGTGCAGACTTAAAGTTATACACTATAAATCATTCCAACAATCACCAGTATTTATAAATGAGGGTAGCAGTTCTTAACCTAGCACAAGCATACTGTTTTTCCTAACCATAATTAATCATGTAATTATTATCTTGACAGACAAAATTGCCTACTGGCAAAAGTCAGGGTAAACACAAAGAACAATGGTCAGACAGTTAACAAAGAATCATAACTACTGGGAGAGAGCTTGTGTCATGTGGTGGCAAGCCAACTCCTACACAAAGTAATCATTCAGTTTGATACATGTTGCTAAGCATTTGTACAAATTTACAATGTTAACCCACACAGCATACATAAATCAATACATAGATTCCAAAAGGTAAAACAGAGTTCCAACTCACTTTTCCTGGGAATGAACAGTGAATGACTGGAGATCAACGAGGATACCAGGATTGTCCCACGACTTCTCTAGTTGTCTCTTTTGTCTTCTACTGGTCCGGTCTACAGGCAGTTTTGAGGGGTCAGTGAAGTTATCCCTGGTGTCTGGTATATAATGGAGTCTAACTGCGGACTTCGAGTTTATCTGTCACTCATACCTCAGGGGTGAGAGGGGGAGGGATCTAGTCTTATCGCTAGTCGCCTCGGGAACCGTTTGAACTTACTCGGCATGTTCCACGGCCAGTGTAATGTATGCGTCCGCTCTATTCTTGTGTAGCGAGTCCGGTGACTTAATTCACGAGTTCAGCCAGTGCACGGACTGTAGATATGAAAGGGGGGGGGGGGGGGGGGATTGCGAGAAGGAGGGAGGTTTGGCGATTGCACTCAGTGTCACTGGGTAGAGAGAGAGAGAGAGAGGGGGGGGGGGGGGGGGCACGGCAGTGGAGTCGCGCTTTTGTTTCACGGGATAGAAGGGGAAGGGGAGGGGGTGAGTGGGAGACGGGTCGTTCCAAAAAATGTAAATGAACTTTTCCCGTGTCGGAGAAAACTCCCCGTGTGGGGTGAAGGAGGGTTGAGAGGGGGAGGGGGAGGTAGGCCGGCGAGAACGAAAGGCGTCTAACGCGTTTATCGTGACGTAAAATATTCCTTCTAGCCTGTGTCAATCGTGCCGTCCACTGAGAGAACGGGGTGGGGGGAGGGGGGGGGGGGGGGGGTTGGGAGAGGGGAGTGGGCATAGATTTGAAATCTATTTTTTGTTTTGGGGTTTTAGTGGGACCGATCGGATGGGGTTGTCTAGCGTTTCGTCACAAAGAAGAAGAAGAAAAGAAGAAGAAGAAGAGAAGAAGAAGAATACTAACAATAAATTCAGTTTTAGTTGTGAACAGTCAAGCCGACCTCGAGGGCCATACCAGAACCGTCCTTTCGTCAAAGTCAATAATGATGATGATAATGATAATAATGATGAGGAGAAGAAGAAGAAGAAGAAAGAAGAGAAGAAGAAGAAGAAGAAGAAGATAAGAATGAAGAAAATATTGTTAATGATAAGGAGGAGGAGGACAATAGTAATGGTGGTGGTGGTGGAGGTGGTGGTAGTCCTTGCACTGGACACGTTATAGGGCTGTATATCCTAAGCTTCCTTTCAAGCCATGTCCTGCAGTAAGCAGCCCGAGGGATACAGGACACTGGCAGCGTTTGTCGGGAAATTTGTCGGGGAATGTCAGATACGAAATGATTGAACTGGATACGACTCGACTGTGTTGTTTCAGTCTATCATTCGACATCCCTGGATAGGATAAGGCCACACAACACACACACACACACACACACACACACCACACACACACACAACACACACACACACAAACAACACACGCGCGCACAAAACGTACCCACACATACACGCACGCACGCACACACACGCACACCACACACACACACACACACACACACACACACAAACACACACACACACACACTTACACACACACACACACACACACACACACACACACACACACACACAACACACACACACACTCACACACACACACACACAGATTGTCTCCGATGGGGACTTGAACTTACGATTTCTGCCGGCAGCACGACTCTGCTAACGATTGCAACTCGCGGACTACGGCTAGAGCCATTCATTGTTTCTGACCAATGTACTGGCTGTTTCCCTGCGCTTGAATAACAAGGATAAAGGAAAACACATCTCTATGAACAGAAATCTGTTTAAGAGCACACGGCAATGCACAGCTCAATCAGAGATTAATTAGTGTCTTTTACGTAGGTTTACACACCGCGCACAAAGCATTACAAAGAGAGAGAGAGAGAGAGAGAGAGGAGAGAGAGAGGAGGAGAGAGAGAGAGAGAGAGAGAGAAGACAGACAGACAGAGAAAGAGAGAGAGAGAAGAGACAGAGACAGACAGAGAGAGACGAGAGAGAGAGAGAGAGAGAGAACTCAGAACTCAGAAACCTGTTTACTGTACATCGGCCTTGGGCCACAATACAGGGGACGGGGCCGGGGACCGGGGAATAGACGGCACTGAGCACAATACATTGTGCAGGACATGCAAAAACATAAACAAGTCATGGACTCATTCAAATATAGAGAAGATGTAAAAACAATTTACCATCATTAACAAAACCATGCACTGTTTGATAATTACCAATTTCCATAAACATTGAAGTTTGAAATGTACACATGTAAAGTGATTATATAATTACCCTATCATTTTTGCCTTCTATTACCTGCATGAAAAAACATACCTAGAAAGATTGTGTCTTAGATCACTGTTTCTGATTCAAGAAGCTTATGCATTGGAGTGTTAACATGACCACTTAGAAACTTCTCTCTTAAGTCATTATACATAATGCACTCCTTCAAAAAATGGGCCACATTTTCAGTTTTTGATTTACAAAATGGACACATTTTATCTGAAACTCGATCACTATATCCATAAACATTGTTGTTGAGTGGTTAGAACATTAAACCTTATTTGAGCAATAGCAACACGAAAACAATACACATTCCATATGACATATGTACTTATCTTTTTCAAAATGACTTTGAAAGTTCGATAACTCTCATATTTGTCTCTATCTCGAATAGGCCCAAACATATCTACTAGTCTCTGTTTAAAACATACTCAAAAAAGCCTTTCTATCCCCTACACCTTGTTGAAACCAGACTATGTAGAAACCAGTTGTGCATAGAATTTCTCTTATTTTTGACGCCAGCAGTCTTCCCATTCTTGTCCAATTCCATTAACATTAGATACGCTTTATAAGGCAACCGATCAGGGTTCATATGTAACAGCTTTAACCAATATCTAATGGAATTCGTGACACGAGTTAACAGAAAGGCGATATCTACCCAGGTCACCATATACCATCTTATTTGGAGTTTTGACTGGAACGCCTAAAAATCTTTTACACGCCAGCATATTAACTTTTTCGATATGTTCTAATCTATTTAATCCCCATATTTCGGATGAATATATAAAATGGGTTGGATCTTCACGTCAAATATTTTTTAAAAAGGTTTTTTGTTCGTTTCTTTAAATTTACTGAAAGTCCTATTTAATTGAACCACTGCTTTCTTTCCTTTTGAAACCAAGTGATCACCTTCTTTTTTTTGCACTAATCATTGTTGTAAAATTGAAACCCAGATAACAATAACTATTTTACCACTTCTAACTTGGAGCCATTATAAAACCACCGCTCACGTTTTCAAGAAAACCCCCTTTTCCTAAAGACGAACCCAAATTACTTTAGTTTATTGGTTATTGAACGTCAACTGAATATTTAGAATACGCAATCTTTAAAAAAAAAATATTTAAATTGCGTTTCTAAACCATTTGCATGGGGGAATTGAAAAAGTAAAAAAAAAACATCATCAGCAAAAAAAAGGGAATAAAAGTTCTGCTATATCAGGCAAAATTTGAACACCATGATTACCTCTTTCATTCAACTATTATCTAACTGGTTAATGAACATTGACAATAACACAGGGCTCAAAACACACCCTGTCTAACACAACAGGACACGCAAAAAATTCAGACAGTCTTGTTTATCCGTACACAGAGAGAGAGAGAGAGAGAGAGGAGAGAGAGGAGAGAGAGAGAGAGAGAGAGAGAGGAGAGAGTGAGAGAGAGAGAGAAGAAAGAGAGAGAGAGAGACAGACAGACAGACAGACACACAGACAGAGACAGACAGAGAGAGAGCATTATTTAAAATCACCAAGAGAACAGTCATTAAATTAAATAACGAACGAGTGTGTGCACGCACGCACGCACACACACACACACACACACACACACACACACACAACACACACACACATCACACACACACGCACGCCACGCACGCACGCACGCACGCACGCACGCACGCAAGCACACACACACACACACACACACACACACACACACACACACACACACACACACACACACCAACGCGAATAAACAAAAAATATTTAAGTAAATAGGCCTTCAAAAATAATGATAAAATAAATAACTATTCCGTTCACTGATTCAGCTGGTCGACCAACCAATGATAATTAATCCATCAACCAAGATCGTTTAGAGTGGTTGGACACGGATCTCCTCACACTTCGATTCTCAGTTTAAACGTTTCCCCACTTCAATCCACACGCCTCGGTATGAAATAGTCTCGTGCGTGTATAGGAGGGAAGGGGGAAGTTCGTGCGCGGAGGGAGGGAGGGGGAAATTGGTGGGCAGAGAAGGGGAGGAGGATGGTGGGTGGTGGTGGTGGTGGTGGTCTGTGTGTGGGGAGTGGGGGGTGATTAAAAATCACACGTGCTGCACATTAATCAGGTTTGTGGTCACGCTCAAAGAGACCAAAATGTCAAGAACCGGACATGGTTAAATGCCAGCTTTGGAATCGATTTTGAGAGAGAGAGAGAGAGTGAGGAGAGAGAGAGGAGGAAAAATGAGAGAAAGGAGGAGAGAGAGAGAGGAGGGGAGAGGGGAAAGAG
>CM031601.1:40719751-40722251 GCA_018398815.1 Conus ventricosus
GTGATGGATTAATTATCATTGTTTGGGGTCGACCAGCTGAATCATGAACGGAATAGTTTTTTATTTTATCATTTTTTTTGGGAGGCTGTGAAGGGTAGTCTGTGGACTGTGGAGGGTATGTCTGTGGCTGTGGGAGGGTTTTGTCTTTGGGCTGTGGAGGGTATGTCTTGGACTGTGGAGGGTATGTCTGTGGACTGTGGGGGGGGTATGTCTGGGGGCTTTGGAGGGTGTGTCTGGGGACTGTGGAGGGTATGTCTGTGGACTGGGGAGGGTATGTCTGTAGCTGTGGGGGGTATGTCTGTGGACTGTGGAGGGTGTGTCTGTGGACTGCGGAGGCTGGAAGTATGTCTGTGGACTGTGGGGTAGGGCGTGGACTGTGGAGGGCTGTGAAGGTATGTCGTGGGCTGTGGAGGGTATGTCTGTGGACTGTGGAGGCTGTGGGGGGAAATGTCTGTGTGCTGTGGAGGGTATGTCCGTGGACTGTGGAGGTTGTCTGTGTACTGTGGAGGGCTGTAAAGGGGTATGGCTGGGGGCTGTGGAGGGTATGTCTGTGACTGTGGAGGGCTGTGAAGGTATGTCTTTGGGCTGTGGAGGGAAAGTCTTGGGCTGTGGGGATGGGGAGGGGGTGTCTGGGGGCTGTGGAGGGATGTCTGTGGACTGTGGAGGAAATGTCTGTGGACTGTGGAGGGCTGTGGAGGGTATGTCTGTCTGCTGTGAAGGGTAGTCCGGGACTGTGGAGGTTATGTTGTGACTGTGGAGGCTGTGAAGGTATGGCTGGGGGCTGTGGAGGGATGTCTGTGGACTGTGGAGGGCTGTGAAGGGTATGTCTTTGGGCTGTGGAGGGTATGTCTGGGGCTGTGGGGGATGTGGGGGGTGTGTCTGGGGCTGTGGGAGGGTATGTCTGTGGACTGTGGAGGGCTGTGGAAGGGTAGTCTATGGCTGGGAGGGTATGTCTGTGGACTGTGGAGGTATGTCTGTGGGCTGGGGAGGGTATGTCTGTGGACTGTGGAGGGTGTGTCTGTTGCTGTGGGGCCTGTGAGGGTATGTCTGTGGGCTGTGGGGGCTGGGGAGGTATATCTGTGGGCTGTGGAGGGTATGTGTGTGGGCTGTGGGCTGTGGGGTGTGTCTGTGGGCTGTGGAGGGTATGTCTGTGGGCTGTGGAGGGTGGTCTGTGGCTGTGGAGCGTAGTAGGTGGACTGTGAAGGGTTTGTCTGGGGGCTTGGGGGGTATGTCTGGGCTGTGGAGTCTGGGGGCTGTGGACCCTGGGGGCTGTGGGGTATTCTGTCGACTGTGGAGTCTGTGGCTGTGGGGTATGTCTGTGGACTGTGAGGCTGTGGAGGGTATGTCTGTGGACTGTGGAGGGTATGTCTGTGGGCTGTGGAGTCTGTGGGCTGTGGAGGGTATGTCTGGGGGCTGGGGAGGGTTGTCTGTGGGCTGTGGGGTATGTCTGTGGCTGTGGAGGGTATGTCTGGGGGCTGTGGAGGGTTGTCTGTGGCTGTGGGGGGTATGTCTGTGGGCTGTGGAGTCTGTGGGCTGTGGGGTATGTCTGGGGGCTCTGGAGGGAAAATTGTCTGTGGTTGTGGATTGGATGCCGGGATGACGGCGTAAATGAATCCCGCCGAATTTTGCACGCAAGATTAGGGGGCGGAGAGGCTCCCAAAAAAAACTCTCTACAAATCGAGTAGACTGTTGCAGAAATGAAAGTGTCTCCCCAAAATTTACAAGACAATCCGCCTGCTTTACATCTATACATACATGCACACGCCAGCCACACACACACACACACACACACACACACACACACACACACACAAAACACACACAACACACCCCACACACACACACACACACACACACACACACCACGCGTGTGCACGTGTGCGCGCACTCACACGCACACACACATACGCGCGCGGGGCACGCACACACACATACCGCGCGCGCGCGCACGCACGCACGCGCGCACGCTCGCTCTCACACACACACACACCACAAAACACACACACACACACACACACACACACACACAACACACACACACACACACACACACACACTCACTCACTCACACACACACAACCCCACAAAACACCCCACACACACCATACACACACACACACCACACACACACCACACACCAAAACACACACACACACACCACACACACACACACACACGCACACACATCTGACGCCTCGATGCCGACATGATGCCATCATAAGTCCTCTTCCACGCCTGCCTCCCTGTCACTTGTCCTGTCACAGAGTCCTGGCTTCACTCTCCCCCCTCCCCCCACCCCTCCCATTCCCTCTCTTTTCATCAGTATAGTGTTTGGTGGGGGAGTTCACGAAACGAAATTGCTGCTGGATGCTACAGAGTTGAGGATGAGGCGAGACAGAGAAAGGGACAGAAGGGTGGGAGTTGAGTGGGTGGGGGTGGGGGGGGGGGGCTAAGAGTGCGGAATGGAGAGAGGGAATGGAAGGAGTGGGGTTGCGGACCA
>CM031601.1:40735067-40740067 GCA_018398815.1 Conus ventricosus
TTGTTGTTGCTTTTTCTAAGAAACCGTTTTCTCATCACTGTTTTCTTGAGGGATGATAACTGCTTTTCTTCGGGGAAACAATCGCAACGGGCTTTTAAAGCTAGCATACTCCCACGTCCGTCTCCAAATACCGCGAGCACCAACTTCCAATTTTCTTTTTTTTTTTTTTCAATTTTTTAAAAACATTTTTGGGGGGTGGGTGGGTGGGGAGTGGGGTGCATTTGTGGTGGTGGTGGTGGTGGTGGGATTGAACATATTGGTCAAAAATTGAAGCATCGAGCTCCAGTGATGCTTGGACCAGACATTAAAATCTTCATGTTCGTTGCATCTTGTTTTAGTGTGTGTGTGTGTGTGTGTGTTGTGTGTGTGTGTGGTGTGTGTGTGTGTGTGTGTGTTGTGTGTGTGTGTGGTGTGTCTGTGTGTCTGTTGTCTGTGTGTGTGTTTTAAATGTGTGTGTGTGTGTTTTGTGTGTGTGTGTGTGTGTGTGTGTGTGTCTGTCTGTCTGTGTGTCTGTGTGTCTGTGTGTGTGCGCTCTAAATGTGTGTTGTGTGTGTGTGTGTGGTTGTGTGTGTGGTGTGTGTGTGTGTGTGTGTGTGTGTGTGTGTGTGTGTGTGTGGTGTGCGTGCGCGTGTGTATGCTTATACCCAGACAGCAAGGGTCCTAGGGCCCACCTAGGGCCCACCTAGATTCTGGCTAGATTCAGCTTGTCCAAGCTGGAGCTAGCTAGAACCTAGGTGGACCCTAGTACCCTTGCTGTAAGGGTAGTAAGGTGTGTTGGTGCTGGTAGGTGTGTGATGGGAGGAGGGGGGGGGGGGGGCGGAAGGTGAGTGGTACAGGGGAAATAAATGTGAGTTGGTAATCGTTCTGGCGCTGTAAGTGTGGCGTAATGCCAGGATCACCCACGGCCCCCACTCTACTGGCATAGTGATACACTCGTCTGCCCTTCTGCCTACAGTGGTTGTGGACATTAAACTCAAATAAAAACATCCAACCTCCTTCCCCACTATCCCTTCCCCACTTCCTCCCCACCACCCACCTATCATCCACCTTCCCGTTCCACCCCCTTCCCCCCCCCCCCCCCCCCCCACACACACACGCACTCCTTCACCCATCCACTCACCCACATCCTCCTTTTCCCTCCCTCCCGCCAAGTCCCAAGGACTTTAAAAAAAATGTCACTCGCAGCTGATCGACCGCCAACTTCCCAGCGAACCGGATGCACCCGAGACAACACGACTGTCCTCCGCCCCTCCCCTCCCCCCCCCCCCCCACCTCCCCTCCCCCCCTCCCCTCCCCCCCACCTCCCCCTCCCCCCCCACCTCCCCCGCCTTCTCTTCTCCTTTCCCGCCTCCTCACCACCATCACTCCCCCCCTCCCGCCTCCCTTCGATCCTCACAGTCTTTACCCTCCTTTCTTCCTCCGCCTCCTTCCTCCTCATCCCCCCCCCCCCCCCCACACCCCACCCCACCCCACCCCCACCCGCCCCCGCGACGTCTACACGGGTGGAAAGGTGGGTTGTGGAGGGCTTCATGGGCACGTGATTGAAAAGTAATTACCCCGCTCGCTCTGGCCACGTGAACCCAATCACCTTCTGCTCGCAGCGCGAGCGACAACTAATTACCGCCGCACGTGCTTCTTCCGGCTCACTGCTCCTCTCATTGTGTAATAATGAAAGCCATGACTTAATACGGGTTTTTTTTTTTTTTTTTTTTTTTTTCAATTTATCCGAACCGTTGAATGTTTTTTTTTCGTTTTTTTGTTGTTGTTGTGTGTGTGGTTCTTTTAAAATGTACTCCTTCTCTGTCGCTGTATGGCACTGTGGGTGAGATCAAATGCATTTGCTGAAAGAGTGCCACATGATTTTCTTTATCACACACACACACACACACACACCACACACACACACACAATAATCAATTAATAATATATAATATATATATATATATATATATATATAAAATATATATATATATATATATTTGTTAAAAGGTAAGGTTTAAAACTATCTACAGCGCTGTTTCATGCGATGCATATATATATAACACGAAATAAAAAAAACACAACAAAAACAAAACTTTCTCTGTTTAAGGGATTGGCAGCATCAATGCATTGAAGGAAATAATGCGGAAACATTGTTGATTTCTTTTATTAAATGGACCGACATATTCAAAATCGCTCATACTATGGGAGGAATATTGAAATTGTTGGAAATGCTCAAGCAATTTACTCAAGTAAAACTGTCATGATGACGCAGTTTATATCCAAGTGTCGCCTAGTGTCCCACGCAAACGACGTTTTGCTTTTAAAATGAACAAAACGTTGGAGATGACCATCTCCCATATCCTAGGCAAACGATCCCTGCAACGTCTACTGACGTGCATGCCCCCAAATTAGGGTAAAGACATTGTTTTTAACAATCTATTCAATTCTTTATGAGGTACAGAGAGGACATCCCCACACACCTCTCTCCCCCCATCCATCTAGCAACCTCTAACCCCTTGCGGGAATGCACGCCGCTTCCGAACATAGTGCGGATCAATGTTGCTGATCGGTTTAATGAAGGTTCAATGACTTTTCCTTGTCTTCAGTATGAAATAAAGGCAACGAAAACAGTCCTGATATTCTGTTTCAATCAAAAAGGCCGAAACCAAAGACTACTTGAATCATCTGAACTGTTTTGCGGATTTTGTCATATTATTGACAGAGTCAAAATATTTTTAAAAAGCACAGGGGGGGGGGGGGGGGGGGGGGAATAGCCCAGTGGTAAGAGTGCCGGACTCGTAATCTTGGTGATCCTGGGGTTCCGGGTTTGGAATCTCCGCCGGGCCGTTTCGGTACACGGGGATTTTTCCCTGGGAGTCAACATTGGTCCTGACTCCATTTCGCATACAGTCCTTCGAATGAGACTATAAACCGAGGTTCCGTGTGTGAACGCACGCATAACATCTTGCACTCACGTAAAATCCCATCACCAACTTTCGGAAGAGAAGGCCAGTTTGGCCGTTGGTTTGGATGACACGTTACACACACATAGCATGCACCTTCCCCGAAGTTGGAGTTGGTGCCTAATGTGGATTAAAGAAAAGGTATACACACAAACTCTGCATGCCTGTCTATGCAGGAGTGTCCGCAAGAGTTCAGCCTGCGAAACGCAGAAACAAGAAGAATCAGCCTGCTACGCGAAACAAAGAAAGAATCAGCTCGTACGCAGAAACAAAAGATCAGCCTGCGTACGCAGAACAAAGAAGAATCAGCCTGCGTACGCAGAAAAAAGAAGAATCAGCCTGCGTACGCAGAAACAAAGAAAGAATCAGCCTGCGTACGCAGAAACAAAGAAAGAATCAGCCTGCGTACGCAGAAAGAAAGAAAGAAAGAAAAGAGAAAAGCACAGGTTTGCTTTGGAAAAATTCATTAACGCCTTTAAACAACTTGATCTCTGGAAAAGTTTCCTTCTGTTTATAATCCATTCAATCTTCAATGCAAATCAGATCAACATTTTCACTTTGCATCAGAAATCAGAAAAAAAAAATTCTAATCACGTACCACCATTTTTTCCCCCCCCCCACATAGGAACAAAAATAGTATCACCGTCTGATTGGTAATCGCTTTGTGTGCTATTCATACTCGAATGACTGAAAAAAAGAAGTAACTGATTTCTGGACGTGACTAACTGAATTAGCAATTAACAAACTCCCTAAGATTGTCTGAGGTTCAATCAAGTCCCTGATGACATACTGTAACATGTAGGCCTACATTTTCCTAATCCTTTATTCTTACAACTGTATATTGACACTGGGGAAATGCAGAATATGTCAAAGAAATCCTTATTTCGAGAATCAAAAAGGACCAGTGACGGTCGGTATTCAAGACACAGGCGCTGTGTGTATATGCTTCGTTGTGAGCTTTGAAAAGAACATGCAGCCGTGAGAGCGCTGGGCCTCTTTCCGTGTAAACTGTGTGCCCGTTTGGGGCGGAAATTCTGTGCTCCTGTGCCGTTATTTTTTTTCCTTCTCTCATGCTGTGTGATTTATTGTAATATCTATGTTGTTTTACTATCATCTTTTGGTGGTGGTGGTGGTTTTTTTTTCTTCTTCTTTTTTTTTTTGGGGGGGGGGGGGGGGGGGAGGGGGGGGGGGGAGAGGACATTTTCCTCTGTGGCCTGTTCATTTTCTTTGTACTTGAAATTCTGGGTTTGGGTCCGATAGTCCGACACTTCACGATTCCGACGTTTTGATAGTGGACAAATCACGATTTTGACGTTTCGACAATCCAGCAATTTTGTCGGACCAACGAAACTTGTTTTGTGATGTTTTATTTTGTGCCATAGTTCGACACAGAGGAAGTGGGGTTTTAATGTTGCATACCAGAGAGAGGAATGGGGAAGATTGACGAATAAAACAGAGAGAGAAAAGAGAGAGAGAGAGAGAGAGAGAGAAGAGAGACAGAGAGAAGAGATTTTACTTCAATATGTCAGACTAACGGGAATTACCAAAACTGGTTGTGTGTCGGATTATCGAAACGAGTTGGAATTGTCGGAATCGTGGATGTCGGACTATCGCTATTTTTCTTACAGTGTCGGATTATCGAAACACTGAAGTGGGTGTCGGACACCGATGTGTCGGACTATCGAAACGTCGGACTACGGCGCCAGCCCAATTCTGTACGCTTTGAAAAAGTTACTGCACTTATAAGACGACATTTTTCCTTTTCGAAACGGCGACCAGGGAGTGAAAGATTCCAACTCTGTTCCGATGTGGACAGTTCTTACCGCAGATCTATTTCTCAATACCTTTTCGTGTATACTTCTGTTACCTTCAACAATTCTGAATAATTCTGTAACTACCTTTTTGATCTGGGATACAAAGTCAAGTGAATGGTTGACGCCGTCCACAGGCTTAGGGTTTTCTTTTCTCTTTTGTTTCCCTCGCCCCGCCATAACCCAGAGAAGTACTGTCCTCTGCGAACCAACCAGCTGTGAGCAAATCCTGGTCTGTACCACC
>CM031601.1:40747073-40752073 GCA_018398815.1 Conus ventricosus
TATCCTTTTAATTTTTTTCTGTACGTTCTTCATCGTCTTCATGTATTCCCTCCTTGAATCGTTTTGATATACTTAAATACATTACCTCACTCTCCTAACAGTAAAGTTGCTTTTTGCTGATTGATATGAATTCTTTCGCTTCGTGTATTACGTAATCGTCCAACGTTTTAACAGTTGTGTTCATTCATCTACATGTCCCTTTATTCGACGTCAAAATAACGAAAGAAAACCTCACAGAAAAGGTGCAGTGTGGTTCGATCCTAATGGCACACATTGCCTAGGTTTAGAGCACTCTGTTTATGCTAAGCGGATCTACACTTCAACTGCCCATCCTCTTCTCCTCCCGACCCATAACATACACTCAGACACTCAACCCTACCCCACACCCTCTTCCCCACTCTCCATCTTACCCCACCCCCTATCTCCCGCTACCGCGTGCGTTTCCAGTTACTACAAAAGTTTATTTATTTATGAAAGGAAATCTTCGATGAGGTTGGCAGGCACAAACGGCAATCAACTAGAATACCACTCGGAGAACGCAAACTGCTGCCGTGATCGAACGGGTCCTGGATCCGTCGGTTGCTCTGAAATGTAATACGTTTATCGTTGGTCCCTATTTTTTTTTTTTCAATCTGTTTGAGAAATCTAGCATCATCTTGCTGAACGATCCTGGACGTTTCAGTTGATCGGCATCCGTACATGGATCCGTAGACAGATATACTGGATCCGTCCTTGGTCCACATTATATCTCTCCACTGTTTCATTCAGATTTGGAAAATATTTGATTTTTTTTTTAGCATCACTGTGCTGACAGACAGATACATCAAATAAATCTATACATGCGGGTGAAAATATATTTTCTTGTGGAGGTAATAAACCTGGGAGGTCACTTTGCTTCCATAGCGAAACAGTAACATGCGCTTAGCTCCAGACTTGTGCTACTTGCGGTACTCCTTCAATTAGCACACTGTGAAATACTAGGCATGCAGAACAAACATGGAAACCCCCCAAAGAAAACAAACAAGCAAACAAACAAACATAAATAAAGAAAAGGTGGGGAGCATGTCCCTGTAGTCACACCTGACACATGCACGCAGCAAGAAGAAGAAGAAAGAAGAAGAAGAAGAAGAAGAAGAAGAAGAAGAAGAAGAAGAAGAAGAAGAAAAACTGAAAGAAAAGAAAAAGAGGAGAAAAAAGCGGAAGAAATCAAACACAAATCGAGCTTACTCGGTCTTTTACAGCCCTTTGTTCTTTTGAAATCTCTATATGGCACCCTATTGGCAGCAGAAGCGGACGTCTCAGAATGATTTACACGAAAGACAATCTCTAGGGCTGATGCTATATGGTGGTTGAATTGAAGTTCCTTTTGGGGAAAGGGAGGGAGGTCTGATGCGCGTCCCGAATGCTGCATGGCTGCAAGTGTGTATGATGAATGGGCACCACATGCGGCATTAGTTTGGAGTTACGTTCATGCAGCTGGTTTACCACCGGGTGGAGCAAATATTAGTGTCACTGTTTACCACTTCTTCCTTCCTTTCTGTCTTTCTTTCTTTCGTTTTTTTTTTCTTTCTTTCACTCTTTCCATCTTTCTTTCTTTCTTTTGTTCTTTCTTTCTTTCTTTCTTTTTATCTTTCTTTCTTTCTTCCTTCCTTTATTTTTTTTCTTTCTTTCTTTCGTTCTTTCTCTCTTCCTCTCTGTACCATTTCCCCACTGTCCCCGTTGTTCTAGACACTAAGGGTTACCTACCGCCTCACTGTCCTCACGTTCAAGGTGAATTATAACAAAGTCTTGGTGTCAATGTCCCCATCACCAGAACATTGAGCCTAATCTGATTACGTATGCCCAGCACCAGCGCCGTATGGTTATTTGGCGTCATCTTTTTCCTCACGTCAGTCGTCCCGTGAGCCACAAACATTAAAACAAGAGAAAGCAATTCTCGTCCTCCTAAATCTCCTTAAATCCATTCTCCTCGTTGTAAACAACTCCAGTCACTTAGTATTTGGTTTCCACGATCACTCAGCCTCTAAATCGCCGCGAGATTCAATTCCCAGACCCTCGGGAGAGAGCCGTCATCCATCTCTGGTAATTCAGAGAACTTAGGCTTGAAACTGGACGTTCACGTTCTGAAAGAGAGAGAGAGAAGAGAGAAGAGAGAGGAAGAAGAGAGGAGGAGAGAGTAGACGAAGATAAGAGAAGAAGAGAGAGAAGTGATGCGGTGGTTTAGGAGGGAGGGGAGGAGGGGCAGAAAAAGGCCGCAGATGGCGGTGAAAAAAAAAGAATAGCTGGGACTCGTTTAACATGGTAACAGCCCTGTCGTCAAATCCCATGTCGGCTGACAATGCAGGCCTTGCGTTTCGTTTGAAGAGGACATAAAAAGAAACATGATCAAGAAGAAGAAGAAGAAGAAGAAGAAGAGGAGAAGAAGAACAAGAACAAGAACAGAAGAACAAGAACAAGAGAGAAGAAGAAGACGGACGAACAGAAGAAGAGAAAAAGAAGAAGCGAAGAAGAAGAAGAAGAAGGAAGAAGAAAGAAAAAGAAGACGTGAAGAAGAAGAGGAGGGAAGAAGAACAATTCAGAACACGAACAAGAATAAGAGCAAAAACAAGAATATGAAGAACAACAGAGAACAAGAACAACAAGAACATGAAGAATAACAAGAACAGAAGAACAACAAGGAACACGAAAAACAAGAACAAGAACAGAAAGACATGAAGGAACCAACAGAGAGCCCTGTCACTGAAGGAATCAACAGAGAGCCCATCACATGAAGGAACCAACAGAGTGCCCTGTCACATAAAGGAACAACAGAGAGCCCTGTCACATGAAGGAATCAACACGGAGCCCTGTCACATGAAGGAATCAACACGGAGCCCTGTCACATGAAGGAATAAAACAGAGAGCCCTGTCACATGAAGAACCACAGAGGCCTGATCACATGAAGGAATCAACTGAGAGCCCTATCACCTGAAGGAATCAACAGAGAGCCCTGTCACATGAAGGAATCAACAGAGAGCCCTATCACATGAAGGAATCAACAGAGAGCCCTGTCACATGAAGGAATCAACAGAGAGCCCTGTCACATGAAGGAATCAACTGAGAACACTGTCACATGAAGGAATCAACAGAGAGCCCTGTCACATGAGGAATCAACAGAGAGCCCTGTCACATGAAGGAATCAACAGAGAGCCCTTCACATGAAGGAACCAACAGAGAGCCCTGTCACATGAGAGCCCTGTACATGAAGGAATCAACAGAGAGCCCTGTCACATGAAGGAATCAACAGAGAGCCCTGTCACATGAAGGAACCAACAGAGAGCCTATCACATGAAGGAACAAACAGAGAGCCCTGTCACATGAGAGCCCTGTCACATGAAGGAATCAACTGAGAGCCCTATCACATGAAGGAACCAACAGAGAGCCCTGTCACATGAGAGCCCTGTCACATGAAGAATCAACAGAGAGCCCTGTCACATGAAGGAATCAACAGAGAGCCCTGTCACATGAAAGAACCAACAGAGAGCCTATCACATGAAGGAACGAACAGAGAGCCCTGTCACATGAGAGCCCTGTCACATGAAGGAACCAACAGAGAGCCCTGTCACATGAAGGAACAACAGAGAGCCCTGTCCCCTGAGAGCCCTGTCACATGAAGGAACCAACAGAGAGCCCTGTCACATGAAGGAACCAACAGAGAGCCCTATCACATGAAGCCCTGTCACATGAAGGAACCAACAGGAGCCCTGTCACATGAAGAAACCAACAGAGGGCCTGATCACATGAAGGAATCAGCTGAAAGCCCTATCACCTGAAGGAATCAACAGAGAGCCCTGTCACATGAAGGAACCAACAGAGAGCCCTGTCACATGAAGGAATCCACAGAGAGCCCTGTCACATGAAGAAACCAACAGAGGGCCTGATCACATGAAGGAATCAGCTGAGAGCCCTATCACCTGAAGGAATCAACAGAGAGCCCTGTCACATGAAGGAATCAACAGAGAGCCCTGTCACATGAAGGAATCAACAGAGAGCCCTGTCACATGAAGAACCAACAGAGAGCCCTATCACATGAAGGAACCAACAGAGAGCCCTGTCACATGAAGGAACAACAGGAGAGCCCTGTCACATGAAGGAACCACAGAAGCCCTGTCACATGAAGGAACCAACAGAGAGCCCTGATCACATGAAGGAACCAACAGAGAGCCCTGTCACATGAAGGAACCAACAGAGAGCCCTGTCACATGAAGGAATCAACAGAGAGCCCTGTCACATGAAGGAACCAACAGAGAGCCACTGTCACATGAAGGAATCACAGAGAGCCCTGTCACATGAAGGAATCAACAGAGAGCCCTGTCACATGAAGGAACCAACGAGAGCCCTGTCACATGAGAGCCCTGTCACATGAAGGAATCAACAGAGAGCCCTGTCACATGAAGGAACAACGAGAGCCCTGTCACATGAAGGAATCAACAGAGAGCCCTGTCACATGAAGGAATCAACAGAGAGCCCTGTCACATGAAGGAATCAACTGAGAACCCTGTCACATGAAGGAATCAACAGAGAGCCCTGTCACATAAAGGGAATCACAGAGAGCCCTGTCACATGAAGGAATCAACAGAGAGCCCTATCACATGAAGGAACCAACAGAGAGCCCTGTCACATGAGAGCCCTGTCACATGAAGGAATCAACAGAGAGCCCTGTCAATGAAGGAATCAACAGAGAGCCCTGTCACATGAAGGAACCAACAGAGAGCCCTATCACATGAAGGAACCAACAGAGAGCCCTGTCACATGAGAGCCCTGTCACATGAAGGAATCAACAGAGAGCCCTATCACATGAAGGAACCAACAGAGAGCCCTGTCACATGAGAGCCCTGTCACATGAAGGAATCAACAGAGAGCCCTGTCATATGAAGGAATCAACAGAGAGCCCTGTCACATGAAGGAACCAACAAAGAGCCCTATCACATGAAGGAACCAACAGAGAGCCCTGTCACATG
>CM031601.1:40757073-40765342 GCA_018398815.1 Conus ventricosus
TCTCCACCAACAGCCCACCCCTCAACGCTTATACCTTCATCCACCCCCGCCCCCACACCCCCACCCCTCGTCCACCCCCGCCCCCTTTTTTCCCCATTTTAGTTTTGGGTGCAGTCGGCTAACGCGTACGTCAGACATCTGCTAAGTCATAGCCACGACACCCTCTTCTTGAATTCTGTCATCTTAGTCATTAATTCATTTATCCATCAGCTTTAAAATCATGCGCAGAGTGGTCTCGAAACTTAGTGGATGCGGTGTAGCGTATATGGACTAGTCCGCACGTAGTGACACCGTCTTGATGAAACTGAAACTGTGGATCGGTTAAACGGATCTGGGTAACGGGACAGCATCGGGATACATTCATCAAAATGGCGAGAAAAGGATTGAACAAAATGATTACGAGCTTGAGTGGCAAGATGGAATCCGGTCTAAAAAAATGAACCCAACCTTTTCTGATTGAGGCGAAAAAAATCGTGTTCTTTACCATTTGGGTGTTTACACTCCTGTAATTATAATGAAGAACCCATAGTGATTATTCATTTTAGAATAATGTGGGTGTGTGCGCTCCCATATATTGTAATGAAGAACCCACAGTGATGATTCATTTTAGGATGACATGGGTGTGTGCACAGCCATATATTGTCATGATGAACTCATAGTGATTATTCATATCTGAATGATGTTGGTGTGTGTGCACTCTCAAATGTTTAGGTAGAACATTGATGGGTGACTTATTTTGTATAGAGTAGGTGTGCACATACATTCTGTTACGGGGATTGTTTCTTACAGATTATTGGTTTGCTTACACCCAGCCGTACAGAAAGACTTTCCTGTCTGTCTGTCCGTCTGTCTGTCTGTCTGTCTGTCTGTCTGTCTGTCTGTCTCTCTTTCTCTCTCCCCCCCCACCCCCACTCTCTCCTTCCCCTTCATTTTTTTTTTTTCCTTTTCTCTTCTATTTTCATTTGATGTTCCACTATGATTGCATGACCGCCTTGTTTGTTTGCTTGCTTGCTTTCTCACATTATTCATTTCACGGCATGTTGTAGTCCCTACTCAGGCGAGGACTGGATGTAAAAAAAAAAAAAAAAAAGCCGGTCAGTGCTTACCTATTATCCTTGTAAATAAAGAATTTTATCTTAACTTATCTCATCTTATCTCTCTCTCAGCCTGGTTTGTGTTCTATTGGTCAGTCGGTTGCTCTCCCCCCCCCCCTCTCTCTCTCTCCTCTCTCTCTCTCTCTCTCTCTCTCTCTCTCTCTCTCTCTCTCTCTCTCTCTCTGTCCGTCCGTATGTCTGACTCTCTCTCCCTCTCCCTCTCTATCTCTGTCTCTCTCCTCTCTCTCTCTCTCTCTCTCTCCCCTCTCTCCCCCTCTCTCTCTCTGTCCGTCCGTATGTCTGACTCTCTCTCTCTCTCTCTCTCTCTCTCTCTCCTCTCTCTCTCTCTCTCTCTCTCTCTCTCTTTGTCTGTCTGTCTGTCTGTCAGTCTCTCTCTCCTCTCTCTCTCTCTCTCTTCTCTCCTCTCTCTATCTCTCTCTCCTCTCTCTCTCTCCTCTCTCTCACCACATTCCAACACACACACCCTTCCCCTTTGCCCTCCCCACCCTCATCCCCGCCCACCCCTATCTGGCGACTCCCCTCGCACTTCGGCTGGACTGTGTCCGTCTGTGTGGTCTGTGTCTGAGTGGATGAGGATGGGGGCCGTCTGTGTGGTCTGTGTCTGTGAGTGGGATGAAGATGGGGGGCCGTCTGTGCGGTCTGTGTCTGTGAGTGGGATCAGGATGGGGGCCGTCTGTGTGGTCTGTGTCTGTGAGTGGGATGAGGAGGGGGGCCATCTGTGTGGTCTGTGTCTGTGAGTGGGATGAGGAGGGGGGCCATCTGTGTGGTCTGTGTCTGAGTGGGATGAGGATGGGGGCCGTCTGTGTGGTCTGTGTCTGTGATTGGGATGAAGATGCGGGCCGTCTGTGTGGTCTGTGTCTGTGAGTGGGATGAAGATGGGGGGCCGTCTGTGTGGTCTGTGTCTGTGAGTGGGATGAGGATGGGGGGCTGTCTGTGTGGTCTCTGTCTGTGAGTGGGATGAAGATGGGGGGCCGTCTGTGTGGTCTCTGTCTGTGAGTGGGATGAGGATGGGGCCGTCTGTGTGGTCTGTGTCTGTGAGTGGGATGAGGAGGGGGGCCATCTGTGTGGTCTGTGTCTGTGAGAGGATGAGGATGGGGGGGCCGTCTGTGTGGTCTGTGTCTGTGAGTGGGATGAGGATGGGGGGCCGTCTGTGTGGTCTGTGTCTGTGAGTGGGATGAAGATTGGGGGCCGTCTGTGTGGTCTGTGTCTGTGAGTGGGATGAGGAGGGGGGCCATCTGTGTGGTCTGTGTCTGTGAGTGGGATGAGGATGGGGGGCCGTCTGTGTGGTCTGTGTCTGTGAGTGGATGAGGATGGGGGGCCGTCTGTGTGGTCTGTGTCTGTGAGTGGGATGAAGATTGGGGCCGTCTGTGTGGTCTGTGTCTGTGAGTGGGATGAGGAGGGGGGCCATCTGTGTGGTCTGTGTCTGTGATGGGATGAGGAGGGGGGGCCATCTGTGTGGTCTGTGTCTGTGAGTGGGATGAGGATGGGGGGCCGTCTGTGTGGTCTGTGTCTGTGAGTGGGATGAGAAGGGGGGCCATCTGTGTGGTCTGTGTCTGTGAGTGGGATGAGGATGGAGGCCGTCTGTGTGGTCTGTGTCTGTGAGTGGGATTAGGATGGAGGCCGTCTGTGTGGTCTGTGTCTGTGAGTGGGATGAGATGGGGGGCCGTCTGTGTGGTCTGTATCTGTGAGTGGGTTGAGGATGGGGGCCGTCTGTGTGGTCTGTGTCTGTGAGTGGGATGAGGATGGGGGCCGTCTGTGTGGTCTGTGTCTGTGAGTGGGATGAGGAGGGGGGCCGTCTGTGTGGTCTGTGTCTGTGAGTGGGATGAGGATGGGGGCCGTCTGTGTGGTCTGTGTCTGTGAGTGGGATGAGTTGGGGGACGTCTGGGGTGGTCTGTGTCTGTGATTGGGATGAGGATGGGGGGCCGTCTGTGGGGTCTGTGTCAGTGAGTGGGATCAGGATGGGGGGCGAGGAGCCGAGGGACAGATAAAAGGGATGCGGTGCACGCTTTATTAGCGGGTGGTTGCAGAGCCTGGCACCACGCGACCCGGGAAGCACGGCAGCGGGCGATGGGCCCTGCTGGAACCAGCCGTAATGCCGACGTGGGGCTTCTTTGGTGCACGGTGTCTTCATTGCGGTCGAGGCTTTTGAATGTGACTAATTGTGCGAAGAGAGAGAGAGAGGGAGAGAGAGGAGAGAGAGAGAGCAAGCTTTGTTTATAATTTGAATAATTCTTGCAGTCAATTCAACACAAAGCTGCTCTGTAAGTTGCTGGAATGAGGCTCGGTACTTATCCTTGGAATTTATTAGTTTATTGTATTTTAGTCCCTTGCAGATTCATTCCAAGAACTGCCCTCAGCACTTGTGTCTTAAGAGGGTATCTTTTTATATTTTTCTACTTTTCACAAGAAAATGTAGCTTGTTTTGTTTTTTCATGTTTTTCTTTTGCTTCTTCGGTGGCACCTTTTGGTTGGTTTTTTGAAAACTCAGCAAACATACTACAGTATTGCACACCAGCCTTTTTCTAGATAGCTTTCTTCTTTAAAACCGAAGAGGCAGAGGAGTCAAATTACCATTTTCCGTGGTCACTGAGGAGAAACAATCAGGTTTCGAAATATCGGTATCTGACCAGGAGTTCTATGTCAGTGAGTTTCCTCCCCATTGGAGATTGTCTCCCCCTTGGAGACTATAAGCTTGCTGAAGGCTCATTTTGAGAAGCATTTATTTAATTTTTCCCCTTTCACCCACTCAAGCACATACTGTTAGTTAGGCAGAATTATCTACCACTGCAGATATGAATGCTTATCTCCCCTATTTCTTCAATCTAAGACATAAAGCAAGCTTTGTTTGTAATTGAATATTTCTTGCAGTCATTGCAACACCAAGCTGCTCTGTAAGTTGCTGGAATGGTGCTCGGTACTTATTTTTGGGAAAATTTATTAGTTTATTGTAATTTAGTCCATTGCGGATTCATTCCAAGAACTGCCCTCAGCACTTGTGTCTTAAAGAGGTCATCTTTTTATTTTTTCTACTTTTCACAAGAAAATTTTAGCTTGTTTCGTTCTTTCATGATTTTCTTTTGTTCTTAGGTGGCCCCTTTTGGGTTTTGGTTTTTTGAAAACTCAGCAAACATACTACGGTATTGCACCCCAGCCTTTTTCTAGATAGCATTCTTTTTAAAAACCCGAAGGGCAGAGGAGTCAAATTACCATTTTCCGTGGTCACTGGGAGAAACAATCAGGTTTCGAAATATCGGTATCTGACCAGGAGTTCTATGTTAGTGAGTTTCCTTCCCATTGGAGTTGTCTCCCCTTGGAGACTATAAGCTTGCTGAAGGCTCATTTGAGAAGCATTTATTTTTTTTTCCCCCATTCCCCCACTCAACCCAATACTGTTAGGCAGAACTTTTCTACCATGCAGATTTTGAATGCTTATCTCCCTATTTCTTCAATCTAAGAAATAAGAGCAAGCTTTGTTTTAATTGAAAATAATATTTATATATGTATATATATATATATTATATATATTTTATATATATATATATATATATATAGAGAGAGAGAGAGAGAGAGAAAAGAGAGAGAGAGAGAGAGGTGTTTGAAAACGCGCGCACTCTTTTTTTAAAAAAAAAAGGTGTGGAAAACAAGCGTAGGCAACGATTCCTCCTCTAAACGTGAAGAAAATTTGCTGGCTATTGTAAGAAAAAAGTGAAAGGGGGAGAATTAAAAACAAGTGGCGATGAAGAGAGGGTGTTAAATCTAACTATTAATCCCTTCACCAGAAAAATGTGCGGGGCATCAACCATTGTGTTAAACAGAGCCATTCTTATTGCCTGGCCGGAGTGAAACGAGCGTTTGTATTGCCTGTCCACGGTCTGCTTGTCTCCTGGATTGGACTCGACCGAGAAAATCGGCTGATTGTATTGGTCCATTCCTGGTGTCAACTGAAATACATTACCTATGAGCCCGCGTTTTTGTCATCACTAAGAGGACACATACAGAACTCAACGCCCTTGCACAGTAGCCAGAGAATGGCAGAAAATGAAAATGAAAATAAAGCTATAACTGCACACACAAAATGAAAGAAATTGGTGAAACGAAATCAATATGAAAGGCAATCTTTGACCTTGTGCTTGAGGATCCAAAAGAAGAGTGCGATGGAAGTCAAAATTGCAAACCGTCTGCTTGATCACTTCTACTGGTTGGTGAACTCCAGCCTTGGCAGTGACATCGTATTCATACTAGCTAACAAGTGCGCCTAATACGTTTTTAATGTGTCGACTATAATATGCTGAAAGATGACACGTTTTAACCAATGAATCGTGGGTGCCACAAAAATGCAGGCAAAAAATTATCCAGGTATTAAGACGAGGATTTGGCAAAATTTGTAGGGAGAAACACGGGCGTAGAGAGAAAACGGATGAAAACGAGAGCAATGCAGTGTCACAATCAAACCCCACACCAGCAGCATACGTGGACGGACCATCGACGCCCGTCTTGGAAACAGAACCATTTGTACCGCCTGTCCACGGACGACTTTCAACCCACAGCTGAAACTCATCAGTGACAGTCGGGTGTTCTTGATAGTACGTCCTCGGTATCAAATGGAAAAAAAAATTACCAACTAAGGAGCAAAAGGAAAACTGAAAATGATCGGTAAGTAAATTTTTGTTGGGTCAATCAGTGAAGACTGCATCTCTTTAGGGATCCAAGGAAGGTAAGTATATTTTTGTTTGGTCCATCATCTCTTTAGAGATCCGGGTGAAAGCTGCTCTGCATAATTCTCAGCTGCTGAGAGCACTATGGTGACTGACAATGCTTTGGTCATGAAACAGCCTTTTCACTTCCCTTGTATCCTTAAATAGATCCGCAAACATAAGTTCAAAGATGCCCCACCCCCTAAATTTATTACTCTTATAGATTTAGTTTCAATGGAACGTATTTCCTTACAGTACTTTCGTCTTGTTTTGCCTTTCTATCCTTCGCGGGCTGCCTTGAGCTGCCATTGGATTTTGTTTTTAGGCCCTTGGTGGTGAGAATACTGCACAGCCTTATAACCCGTCTTATGGCAATGGTTGACCAATATAACAAGCCAGGTTTGTTTTCAAGGCGAACTTTGATCGTTCGATATGCCACGAGTGAAGGATCTAATAATATGTGTGTGTAATGCTGAACAATTATATCCTGAGGAGACATATGTATATATGTATCTTGAAACAAGCTTGTAGATGAATTTTAGCACTTCATTTTAAAAATATTTTTAACAAATGTTGCTCCCAAGGGGTTGAGATTTTTCAGATTTTTTTAAGGACGTTTTAATGCTGTTCATGATATATATATATATATATATATATTATATATATATATTATATATATATATATTATATATATATTAAGCTAATTTATTATTATTATATTCCATTGTTTCTTCTACCACCTCACACACACACACACACACACACACACACACACACTACACACACACACACACACACAACACACACACACACACGCAAAACACACACACACACACACACAACCACACACACACACACCACACCACACACACACACACACACACCACACACTCATACACACACATATATGCACAGAGAGAGAGAGAGAGAGAGAGAGAGAGAGAGAGAGAGAGAGACTTACACTATTTCTCCCTTTATTCATAAATCTTTGTAAAAATTCATTGTTTTCATGGCAAAGAAATTGACTGCCTGCATTGTTTTCCCCCGTTGCTTATGTTTTCAGCGCGCGAGCTCTCTCTCTCTCTCTCTCTCTCTCTCTCTCTCTCTCTCTCTTCCTCTCTCTCTCTCTCTCACACACACACACACACACACACACACAACACACACACACACACACACACACACACACACACACACACGCATACGCACACGTAGGAGAGATGAGAGAGAGAGTGAGAGAGAGAGAGAGAGAGAGAGAGGAGAGAGAGGGGAGAGAAGAGGGAAGAGAGAGAGATGATGATGATGTTGACGATGATGATGAGGGTGGTGATGATGCTGGTGAGCTTAAGCTATCGTAAACTGAGATCCGCTGATTTAGGGATGTTTAATTTGTTTCATTTCTATTTGTTTGATTTGTTTCAAGTCCTCCATGCCCAAAAGGGGTCACATGATTAAAATATTTGAATCTGTGTGTGTGTGTGTGTGTGTGTGTGTGTGTGTGTGTGTGTGTGTGTTGTGTGTGTGTGTGTGTGTGGTGTGTGCAGTTCTACTCTACAGGCTTGTATCTTTGTTTTCATTCCCCTCCCCTTCCTCTGAATTTGTGTATTCATTTATTTGCCTTTATGTTGATACTACTGTCAGTGTTGGGGAAAAAAAATTTTAATCGGAAAAAAAAAAAAACAATGTAAAATACGTTGCATTTGATTGGTAAAAACAGGACCCTTTAACCTCTGAGTTGGAAGAATCCTGAAAAAGGCCTCCCGAATGGTCAGTATGCTCTGGTAATGAAAATGACAAATGAATCAATGTACTCAGCGAAATGCTACCAACAGACACTAAACAGCCACGTCGCCAGGAAAATTCTGTTTTCTAACTGTGCGATTATTGTCGTAGCCCCGTCGGTCATTTGTTTGTACCGTACAGACTAAAGAACTCGAAAGTACATTATGTAGAACCAGTGGGATGGGAGTAAACAAATTAACGACTGAGGCTGTCGGTTTTCATCAACGATTACAATGACCATCATCTGTAACTTTGGGAACTCGGGGAAAATGGAAATATTTCCCTGGTATACAAGTGGTTCCGTCGTGTCGTGGCGTGTTCGTGTCGTGTCGTGTCGTGTCGTGTCGTGTCGTGTCGTGGCGTGTCGTGGCGTGTCGTGTCGTGGCGTGTCGTGTCGTGGCGTGGCGTGTCGTGTCGTGGTCGTGTCGTCTCGTGTCGTGTCGTGTCGTGTCGTGTCGTGTCGTGTCGTGTCATGTCCGTGGCGTGTCGTGTCGTGTCGTGTCGTGTCGTGTCGTGGCGTGTCGTGTCGTGTCGTGTCGTGCTGTGCTGTGTTGTGTTGTGTTGTGTTGCATCGTGTCGTGTTGTGTTGTGTTTTGGGTTGCTCGTGTCCCGGGCTGTCGGTCGTGGGCGTGGTTCGTGTCGTGTCGTGTCGTGTGTGGGGTGTCGTGTTGCGGGGTT
>CM031601.1:40778842-40786342 GCA_018398815.1 Conus ventricosus
TTCACTTGGTCAGCAAGTCATAAATTGTTCACATAGACCCGTACTATACTGATTAGCAGTCAAGCGGTGAAAATAGACCAAATGACCATCGATCAGTGACCCTGGATAGTAATAATACTAAGAAAGAGGACATAATTTCACACAGGGATCATTTCACTAGATAGTCGCAACGCCAAGCTACTAACTTCTGAAACGTTACTAGTAGTACTATCTTCTGAAAACATTACTATAATTTTCACAAGTCACTACTAACTTATGAAAATTATAGCAGTGTTTTCAGAAGATAGTAGTACTAGTAACGTTTCAGAAGTTAGTCGCTTGACACACGTGGTGACCTAAGATTTGACACCCTCTTCATGTCCATGCTGTGGATGAGTTCCTGTCCAGACCATCGGTGTCGGCAAGTTCACTGGGGCTGTCGTCGTCTGGACAGGCTGCACACCAAACGTTAATCCACCAAAAGATTGCTTAAGGAGTCAAGTATTTATAGACAGGCACAATGAGATTATTTTGAGAATTTTTGTTGTGTCTGAAACTTGATTTACTTTTTTTTTTTTTTTGGTCTAATGGCCATCAAGGTACAAGCCAGGTGGTTCCGAGCAGACAGATTGAAATCCAAGGAATGGGACTGTTTGGGGGAAACCACCTGGCGCAAAGATTGGGTCACCGGTAAGTGGAAAAGGCCTGACATGTGACGTCATATAAGGGCGCCGGACTCGTGAGTTGGTAGAGCGCCGGACTCGTGATCCTGGGGTTGCGGGTTGGAATCTCCGCTGAGCCGTTTCGATACAGGGGGATTTTTCCCTCGGAGTTAACGTTGGTTCTGACTCCATTTCCCATACAATCCTTCGAATGAGACTGTAAACAGAGGTTCCGTGTGTGAATGCACGCATAACATCTTGCACACACGTAAAATCCCATCACCAACTTTCGGAAGAGTAAGCCAATTTGGCCGTTAGTATGGATGACACGTTACACATAGCATGCACCCTGCGTGAGAAATGGAAAGAATGAAGGAAATAAGGAAATTGAGTGTACGATATTGAACGATATTGACTGAGTGACACGGGAAACGACATACAAGTATTCATTATTATTATTACCGCGTGTATTTCTAGATTGTAAATGTGATCGGAGAGAAATAAAAAATAAAATAAGAAATTAAAAAAAGTGAAATGGTTGGTGGGGTAGGGGGAGGGGAGAAGGGGGTCCATTTAATTTTTTTCTCAGGTTACTATCATTTGTGGCTCAGATCTATGGATTGTATATAGTGATTTAGAGCAAAATCCTCATGGTGGCGTGTGGTCACATGGTTGCACCATCTTTAGGGGGGGGGGGGGGGGGGGCTGTTACACTGGCTCTACGACTTAGCAAGTGTTGTCTGTAGGGGGCTCAGTGGGTGGTGTCTTGTGATTTGTGGATCCGAACAGGTTCCACTGAACATCACCGAGGTGACTCGGCAGCACTGCAGTATCTCCTCTCGTGGGTTGTCTCATGCCGACTTCATAGTGATTGCTCCCTGTGGATTGTCAGTGCCCGGGGCTGTGAACAGGAGGCCGTGGAGCGCCAAGAAGGTGATGCTACTAGAGTGGTACAGATGATAGGTAAGACAAAACACCACCACCACCACCACCACCACCACCACCACCATCACCACCACCACCAAAACCTTTCCATTTACGTTGGCCTTTTTTCCCCACGACTCGTGAAAAAGAAGAGGTGGAACTGGTTTGCAGGGCAAAATGGCACGATGTAGTTTTTGGTACAGTGGTGTCAGTTTTCCGTGATGGGCGAACTGAAAAAGAATGAAGTAGACAGGCCCTCGCCCAAGCAAAGAACACGATATTAATGAACAATAAGCGGCAAGAAACCGTATAGCTTCCAGTCCTACGCCGGATCAGGTTAAGCTTAGGAGAAATGAAAACGTGCGGTAGAGGCCGGGTCCTTCCATGATCGCAAGTGGGAAGACACAGCAGTGAAACGTAAGTTATCACTTGGCCTATAGTTCCCTCATCTCTTCACCACCGCCATCCCACGGCTCTTTCCTGTATAAGATAACAAGCGGAAAAAGGATATAATGAGAAAAATGGAAAAAAAAGGAAAAAAACAAACACGAAGAAGCAACAACAAAGGCCAATCAATATCCTCTTCTTGTTGTCCGCCACGCCCACCTCGTTGTATGATGCCGAAAATATAATGAGTCGATGTGAAAATAGTAGTCACGCTCTCCACTTTCCAACTGCCCCCCCCCCCCCCCCCCCCCCACCACACCACACACCCCCACCTCCCCTTTGCCGGCAGATTGACATGACGCAAAAGCAGATAGTGCCACAGTGACGGTGCCTTAGGGGGGACAGAAAAAAAAACACAGACGAAAGTAGGGCCAAACTTCTTCAAATTAAAACCTTTTTTCCCCAGAGAAACACGCTTTATTCAGCTAACAGGAGAAATACATATGCGCATAAAGAGGACATACATTAAACTGATAATACATAAATATTTCTAGCTATTGTGAAAAATAGAACAAAAAACACAAGCACGTATAAACACATACCTACACATGCACCCATGTTTTCTCTTTAGTTTTGTTTTTGCCCCTGTCTTTTCCTTTTTAATTTCTTTTTTTTTCCTGCCTTGCATTACATTATCTTTGCTCGAATACAACTTAGGCACATTAATCGCATGCATATTCCAGTAATTTCCACGAATATGGAGTTTAACATAGCTGATAATGTCAATGACATAAACAGAAAAACAATAGTCACCATACATTGCTTTGATACATCATTTCAATTAATTTCAGGAGTTCTCGTTTTCACAAGTTTTTTTCTTTTTTTTCCTTCTCTTTCTTTCTTCCTCCCTCCCCCCCCCCCCCTCCACCCCTCCCTCCCTTCCCTTACACTCAAACTTCACTCTTAAGTCTCATTATCTCTTTAACACCCCCCCCCCCCCCTTCATATGCACACCCTTCCCTATCTTTTTACAATGCTTATGGATGTCCGACTATTTCTTGCCGGTTGTTACTTAGTATTGAGGAAACATTACGGAACAACAACAACAACAAAAAAGAATACCTGGAGCATTTATTTGAAGTTGTGTCTTATGTGTACCGCTTGTATTTAATCAAATTAAAACTTAACGAGCTTCGACCTGTCGGTCATCTTCAAGCAAGATATGAAGATTAAAATTAAGGCACAACGAAGATAAATGACTGATAGAAAAACAGAACTACCGCAGGTAAACAACTTCTCCAAATGATCGAGAGGTTCAGGCATTTTACTGGCGTGGTTGGGTGTGTTTTTTCCCTTGTTCGATTGGTTGGTTGGTTGATGTTGTGTTGTTTTGTTTTGCTTTGTTTTGTCACTCTATGGCTCAGGTATTGCAACCTTTATTTTCATGGTTAACTTCTACCGGCAGTCATTCTACTTCGAACCCTTCCAGTTTTGGACCGACAAGATCATGACCTCAATGAGGTATCATAACTCTTTTAAAATCTCTCTTCATGACCTCAACGAGGTATCATAACTCTTTTAAAATCTCTCTTCATGACCTCAATGAGGTATCATAACTCTTTTAAAATCTCTCTTCATGACCTCAACGAGGTATCATAACTCTTTTAAAATTTCTCTTCATGACCTCAACGAGGTATCATAACTCTTTTAAAATCTCTCTTCATGACCTCAACGAGGTATCATAACTCTTTTAAAATCTCTCTTCATGACCTCAACGAGGTATCATAACTCTTTTAAAATCTCTCTTCATGACCTCAATGAGGTATCATAACTCTTTTAAAATCTCTCTTCAAGACCTCAATGGGGTATCATAACTCTTTTAAAATCTCTCTTCATGACCTCAATGGGGTATCATAACTCTTTTTAAAATCTCTCTTCATGACCTCAATGGGGTATCATAACTCTTTTAAAATCTCTCTTCATGACCTCAATGAGGCATCATAACTCTTTTAAAATCTCTCCTCTTCCGCATGGTGTACACAGAACACAAAACAAAACAGGGGCGACAACTACTGGCCGAGACCAGCGTAACGGGGCGAGCAGAGGAGAAAGGATGATTTTCACTTCAATGACCCACACGGACAGAACAGACCTACACGGTCAAGCATGGAAGACAAAGATATAATGGTATATTTTAAGGAAATGACCTTAAAAGAAAAAAAAAAAGGTCAGTCAGTCTTCACGTGTCCTTGATGGCGTGAAAGAGCTCAGTTTCAGCTCCTCTGACACATTTCGCACCGGAACTCTTCTCTTGGGAACCATGCCTTCAACAACAGCTGTTACTCCTGAACTCTTCTCTTGGGAACCATGCCTTCAACGACAGCTGTTACTCCTGTTAGGTTCATGGCTGAGCCGTCCACCGAGGTTCCATCTGGGTTGTCTGCAGTTGTCTGACTCTGTTGCCATGACTGCACGACAAATAATCTGTGAGTGAACAGATGATCATGATGCTGTTGTGTTATCCTGCCTTGATGTGGCATCAATGACACGGTGAGATGTACAGTGTGTTCTGTTCCTTTCAATACATGTGTTTGTGCAGGTCCTTCTTTCCTCTCTGGCCGGCTCACCCCGAGGGTTTCCCTCGTCCTCATTGCCTTTGTCTATGGGCCCGAACATCTGGCATAATAAAGCATCCGTATTCTCTCTCTCTCTCTCTCTCTCTCTCTCTCTCTCTCTCTCTCTCTCTCTCTCTCTCTCTCTCTCTCTAACAGTCTGACACAATAACGCATAATATATTGTTTTACTACTTGCATGCAAAGTAAAGAGTGGAGTGAGACAGTATGGGGTGGGGATGATTAAACGACTAAAAATATTTTTTTTTAAAACCCGGCCCCTCACTCTTCACATGACAAACGCTCACTGTCAGAAGGGCACACGGGAAAACGTCATGGGTTCGTCCTCTGTCACGTTCTGCTATTCCTTTTGTTGAAATCGGATAATGGAGGTGGGCGACGGGGGTGGGTGGAGGCGGGGGTGGGGGTGGGGAGTGGTGGTGGTGGTGGTGGAGACTAATGACGAGGAGGGAGGGGGAGGTGAAGGGTGAAGTGTATGCATGTTTCGGGGATCGTCGGATGGGCCAAAGCTAGTGGAAACATATTGGCAGTCCCCACGTTTAACGTGCATTCAGCTTTGAATAAACAAGACTGACACGACGACGACAACGACGATGACGACGACGACAACAACAACAACAAAAGCTGGTAGATGATCTATCCTAACTCTCTCCCCCCCCTTCCAACCCCTTCCCCTGTACCCCTTGAAATGAGGCCATCTATGTCACGTGACACCGTAGACTAGACAACAGTTTCACAAGGGCCGGCGGGAGAGAGAGCAGGCCACTGTGTAAGTCCAGCAGTTCTTTGCTCGCTAGATCCGAGATGTAACCCGGTGTCGTATAATATCTGGGAACCGTGATATCTGGGAACGCGTTCCCAGATTTACCGTGATATCTGGGAACGCGTTCCCAGATTTCCTGAACTTCCAATCGTGAAATCTGGAACGCGTTCCCAGATATCACGGTAAATCTGGGAACGCGTGCGAAAAAAAAAAGTGACAAGAAGGCCAAAGATCTCAATTGCACCTAAATAAATTGTTTCCTACCTTATCTCGAAAATCCATTCTTTTTTCGTCTTCTTTCTGCCCTTCTGAGCTCTGAAAGACCACGTTCCCAGACATCACGGGCCTTCCAAGATATCACAGTACATTTTGGGAACGTGTTCCCAAAAAAAATCTGTGATATCTGGGAAGCCTTCCCAGATTTCAAGCGACACCGGATCTTTACAAAGTTCTTACAAAGTTCGTAGTTCTGATCGAATACATTTCACAAGCCTAATTTCTTTTTAATGATGATCGAACAATTGTATACTGAGAAGCTGACAAACATGTTGTAAAATGCTGCGATTCGAAGTGTTTCGGGAGCGAAAAAAAAAAATCCTGGATTCCACCCTCTACACCTGATCCGCACGAGTATCCAGCTGATTCGTCCTTGAGTCTCATTTCATCAAACATCCTGCAAGTGCTTTCATTGTGTTTGTGTAGTCTTGCCAACATGAAAACAAACAAACATACAACAACCGGGGATGAAAACGTAGGCCCTTTGGTAGAGGAATTCAATACAGTCAGTTTGGTAAATGATCCGACACATTTAATCTTCAATAGATATTGTGACACAGGCTTTGTTGAACTGAATAGAGTACCTTGCCCTTCTTCCCGCTTTCCTCTCACTCCTCCTCCTCCTCCTCTTCTTCCTCCTCTCCTCCTCCTCGTACAGTCCCTTCCTCCACACAACATGTTTTCTTCCTATTTTTCATCAGCTTGATGATGTTTCTTCGTTTACGGGGCCAGGGACTACCTGAATTTTTACAAAAAATCGTTTTTCTGAGAAACTTATTATTATTTTTTTTTTTATATCATTGCATTCCTAAATATGTCTATTTTCATCACATTCGAATTATAGCTCAATTCAACACCATAGTGGAGATATCTGGGCTCAAAGTAGGTCGGTGCTAACTCTTAGAACATGGATTTATAGTCTAACTTCGACAATTTTGGTTCATATTATTCCCAGTTACTTTAAATGATGTTTGTGACACGTACATGCAACACTTGCGGTCGGCTGGGCTGTAAGCAACATTACCTTACCTTACGAACAACTTGAAGGCCCTCTCTCTCTCTCTCTCTCTCTCTCTCTCTCTCTCTCTCTCTCTCTCTCTTCTCTCTCTCTCTCTCTCTCTCTCTCTCTCCCCTTTCATCATTCATCCACCCTCTCTCAACATTTTTTTTCTTTCCTCCTTCAGCTCATAATGGCCTTGTGGTGGCACTTTCCTGCATCCAGAGCATCCCTATCTTCTCCCTTTCCGTCTGTCTGATCGATCGCTCAGCTGGCGTGTACAGGGGGAGTAAATTAGGCTTATGTAAACGACGGAAACAAGGAAGAGAAGAAGAAGAAGAGAAGAAGAAGAAGAAGAAGAAAGATTATCAATAAGGAGAAGGAAGGGAAAACAGACGAAGAAAAGAAAAGAAAGAACAGGGAAGGCGGGGGGGGGGGGGGGGGGGGGGGGGGAGAGTAGCGTGTGGGATGAGGGACGAGAGGGAGGAGGGAGGAGAAAGAGTGGGAGGTGCCAGAATTAAATAAAAAGAAAACGGGATGAGAAAACAAACAAACACACACACACACAAAGAACAAGGTAGGAATAGGAGGGTGCACTTCTGTTTATTTACTGGGCAGGGAGAAAGCATATAGGGATGTGTTTGCTTACTGCTTTTTTTCTTTTTCGAACGGTTGTTGTTAGAAGTGTTTATTGTCTTTCTTTCTTTTTTTTCTTTTTCACAGGAATTTTCTTCCAGCTCAATGCCATTCATTTCGCTCGACCTTCCTTATATACCAGTCTCATTTTTTTTTTTATCTTTGCTTGTTGGCTTCGCTAAGGAGCTTACGTTTCCGCCAGTCTCTGTTCGCTTGCTTGTCGGTCCGTCCGTACGTCTGTCT
>CM031601.1:40791342-40796672 GCA_018398815.1 Conus ventricosus
AAACAAGCTTGTAGATGAATTTTAGCACTTCATTTTAAAAATATTTTTAACAAATGTTGCTCCCCAAGGGTTGAGCTTTTTCAGATTTTTTAAGGACGTTTTAATACTGTTCATGATATATTATATATATATATATATATATATATATATATATATATATATATATATACATATATATATACACACATATATATATATATATATATATATATATATATATATATATATATATATATATATATATATATATATATATATATACTGACTTCCATAAAAAACGCGAAATTTGAAAGGCTATTTTTCGGGTGAAAAGGGGTGAATATACAATATTGAACCATTGTGGCAAGTTGTTTGGGTCCAAGACTCACGTGCAGTGAAAAAATTGTGTGAGCAACACATCATTCCCGGCATTGGAGGGTCAACAAAAATGGCAAACTGGTTGCTGCATGTGAGGCACGTGCACACCATGCAGAGCAAAGTTAACCAGCGACAAGTACGCTGGCATGCAGCCTTTAGAAAGCCGCGCTACAAGGTTCAGGTAACGATTTGCCGTCTGAGCGCTACAGAGATGCCAAGACTACGAACAGAGGAACGCAATCGTGCCCTAGGCCATCTGGAGGCTGGTTTGGATGCCAGGCAGGTCGCCAACATCTTTAACGTCCACATCTCGACCATCTATCGTCTGCAGCACCGCATGCGAGTCACTGGTACCACTGATGATCGTCCCCGGCCAGGCCGTCCTTGGGTCACCACACAAAGAGAGGATCGCCATCTTGTTCGAACCCATCTGCGGGACAGGCGGCAAACAGCCGCTAACACTGCTCGACAGGTGCCTGGGAATCTCCAGCAATGAATCAGCCTCAACACTATGCGGCGGCACCTTCAGGAGAACGGGCTGGCATGTAGGCGTCCTCACAGAGGTCCGGTACTGACACCAAGACACCGGCAGGACAGGCTGCAGTGGGCACAAGCCCGAATCAACTGGCGCAGGCAGCTGTGGGGACGCATACTGTTCTCAGATGAGAGCCGTTTATGTATTGACCTGGCTGACGGTCGTGTCAGAATATGGCGTCGACCTGGTGAATGCAATGCTGACTCCTGTGTGGTAGAGCGGAACCCCTGGGGAGGCCCGAACGTTATGATATGGGGTGCAATTGGCATTAACCACGCCATAGGACCAGTCATCTTTCAGAACATTGGTCCTGGTCGCGGACAGGGTGTCAATGCACAGCGCTACATCAACCAGGTGCTCAGACCCCATGTCGATCCTTTTTTTGTGCAACACCCAAACTGGACATTCCAACAGGACAATGCAAGACCACACACCGCCAGGGCCACCCAGCAATTTCTTCAGCATAACAACGTCAATGTGCTGCCCTGGCCAGCCCTCAGTCCCAATTTAAACCCAATAGAACATTTTTGGGATGAACTTGGCAGACGGTTGGACCTCCTGCGTCCACGACCAGCAACAGCGGCTCAACTTCACCAGGCCATCGTCCATGTGTGGGCTGGTGTGCCAAGGGGACGCATCAACCACCTGGTCCACTCAATGAGCCGCAGGTGTCAAGCAGTTGTCAACGCAAATGGTGGCCACAAACGGTATTAGGACTTCAAGCTGGTTTGTCACGTGACCTTGGATTTTCCACACAAAAGACATATTGCTGATGACATTTTCACACATTACCAGTGTAATGAATCAAATCACGTTGAATTCTCGCTTCCACTCTGTACAATTGTGACCAATAAAATTCACCCCAACCTTCAGCTTGTTTTGTTTTCGCGTTTTTTATGAAAGTCAGTATATATATATATATATATATATATATATATATATATATATTATATATATATATATATATATATATATATATATATATATATATATATATATTAAAGCTAATTTATTATTATTATATTCCCATTGTTTCTTCTACCCCCTCACACACACACACACACACACACACCACACACACACACACACACACACACACACACACACACGCAAACACACACACACACACACACACACACACACACACACACACACACACACACCACACTACACACACACACACACACACCATACACACCATATGCACAACAAGAGAGAGAGAGAGAGAGAGAGAGAGAGAGAGAGAGAGAGAGAGAGAAGAGAGAGAGAGAGACACTTACACTATTTCTCCCTTTATTCATAAATCTTTGTAAAATTCATTGTTTTCATGGCAAAGAAATTGACTGCCTGCACTTGTTTTCCCCCGTTGCTTATGTTTTCAGCGCGCGAGCTCTCTCTCTCTCTCTCTCTCTCTCTCTCTCTCTCTCTCTCTCTCTCTCTCTCTCTCTCTCTCTCTCTCTCTCACACACACACACACACACACACACACACACACACACACACACACACACACACACACACACACAGCATACGCACACGTGAGAGAGAGAGAGAGAGGAGAGAGAGAGAGAGAGAGAGAGAGAGAGAGAGAGAGAGAGAGAGAGAGAGAGAGATGATGATGATGATGATGACGATGATGATGAGGGTGGTGATGATGCTGGTGAGCTTAAGCTATCGTAAACTGAGATCAGCTGATTTAGGGATTTTTAATTTGTTTCATTTCTATTTGTTTGATTTGTTTCAAGTCCTCCATGCCCCAAAAGGGGTCACATGATTAAAATATTTGAATCTGTGTGTGTGTTGTGTGTGTGTGTGTGTGTGTGTGTGTGTGTGTGTGTGTGTGTGTGTGTGTGTGCAGTTCTTCTCTACAGGCTTGTATCTTTGTTTTTCATTCCCCTCCCCTTCCTCTGAATTTGTGTATTCATTTATTTGCCTTTATGTTGGTACTACTGTCATTGTTGGAAAAATTATTTTTTTTAATCGAAAAAAAAAATAAATCAGTGTAAATACTGTTGCCATTCGATTGGTAAAACAGGACTCCTTTTAACCTGTGAGTTGGAAGAATCCTGAAAAAGGCCATCCCGAATGGTCAGTATGCTCTGGTAATGAAAATGACAAATGAATCATTGTACTCAGCGAAATGCTACCAACAGACACTAACCAGCCACGTCGCCAGGAAAATTCTGTTTTCTAACTGTGCGATTATTGTCGTAGCCCCGTCGGTCATTGTTTGTACCGCACAAACTAAAGAACTCGAAAGTACATTATGTAGAACCAGTGGGATGGGAGTAAACAAATTAACGACTGAGGCTGTCGATTTTCATCACCGATTACAATGACCATCATCTGTAACTTTGGGAACTCGTGGGAAAATGGAAATATTTCCCTCTGGTATATAGTTGTGTTGTGCCGTGTTGTGTCGTGTCGTGTCGTGTCGTGTCGTGTCGTGTCGTGTCGTGTCGTGTCGTGTCGTGTCGTGTCGGGTCGGTCGGGTCGGGTCGGGTCGGGTCGGGTCGGGTCGTGTCGTGTCGTTTCGTGTCGTGTTAGCTTCTCTTCTGGCACTCTCTTTAACTCTGTATGTTTTCACTTTGATCTTTCTTTACTGTCGTCTACAATCATTCTGCCTCTGGGCCCTCTTCGCCTGTCTTTGTTCGAGTACCTTTTATTTAGCACTTTTTTGTCACAACTTACGCCATGCCAGCTTCTTTGTTGTAGTCTGGCGATTAGGTAATGCAGATTGTGTATACTGTCTGGAATGTTGTAGTCTGGCGATTAGGTAATGCAGATTGTGTATACTGTCTGGAATGTTGTAGTCTGGCGATTAGGTAATGCAGATTGTGCATACTGTCTGGGATGTCCACTAGCTGATCGTTCTGCACTTCCTACTAATGGAATACCGACCATGATAAAGATGAAATGAATATGAATGTCGTTATATTTGGCTTCGCGAATGCATGCCCCCCCCCTCTCTCTCTCTCTCTCTCTCTCTCTCTCTCTCTCTTCTCTCTCTCCTCTCTCCTCTCTCTCTCTCTCTCTCCTCTCTCTCCTCTCTCTCTCTCTCTCTCTCTCTCTCTCCTGATGAGGGACGAAGATGCAATATTTTCACCTGAAGAAACAATTGATTTCATACATGAGTATATTAACTTAGCCTTGAATACATTTAAAGGTGGCATGAAATGAATGGAAAAAATAATGAAAATTGATCAAACTAACCGAACGATGCGAGGTCTGACCTAGAATGCCAAGTACCTAAAATGTCGATCAGAAAGCTACTAAGAATATTTCCTAAAAATTATGGCGACACGGACAGTTCACATTGTGCTTAAAGCACAAGAGAATACGAAATGATCTTACAGAAGAAGAAAAAAAGAACACAACTCTTACCTATAACATAATCTCATTAATCCGGTCAATGATTCGGATGACATCTGGCATAATGTACATCAAATGCCATGCAAAGCGTCGGGTCTACTCAATGCTATTTCTGATAGTGAGTGGCATGTGGACTTTAGCACCTTCTTGAAAAAGATGATACGGTAAAAAAATTAAAGAAGAAATGGAAACCATAACTGATCCGAAAACAACAGATGAAATCAGTCTTTAAACCCGATTTCAAATGAAGAAGTGTTATTGTAACACACCGCATTTGCAAGCACATGGTCACAAACACAGCATGTTCACTCATACACACGCCTCTACTCCATTCACTCAGAGGAGAGACTGGGGACAGAAAGATTCCAATTTGTGTGTGTTCCTTTCCAAACAGAACAACAGAATATCAAAATAATAATCAACATCAAGGAAAAATACAATGCGCGTTTTCCTGACCAATTTTCATATTTATTTTCCAATCAAGATTTCCAGCAATTCTCTCTGCTTTCTTTGTTGAATGACACCACATAAAACATTGCATTTCTCTTTCTTTGTCTATTCACAAGGTAAAGTCGATATGAAACTTATTTTTCTTTTATAAAGATCCACCAGCGGGACTCCAAATCGCAGGAAAGTAGGCTTGTAGTCAAGGGTTGAACGCTGAGGTTTTCTGGAAAGAAATTCCAATCCTATCGTTAGGTTTTGAAAATGTAATTTTTTTAAACATTATACAACAAAACATATGGTCTAACATTGTGGCCACACTTCTATAGTTCACAATCTTTCTCTTTTTTCTTCTGAATCTCCACCTGTACTCCTCAACATGAAAGTTCACTTACGTTTCATATCCAGTACATTCATATGACATTCTATAGGTCATGGCAATACACGCATCTCTTGTCATGACAGTTATTAGCAGTAAATGAAAAACTGGTAAATCTGCTAGACCAGATATTTAAATTAGAGAGAATGTTTTAAAATGGTGGCGAGATAATTGTCGATTTTTTGTTTTTCAGTTTTTTTACATAGGCTGACCGTATCATTCATAAACCCTTGGATTAAGTCA
>CM031601.1:40797672-40865172 GCA_018398815.1 Conus ventricosus
TTTTTTCTTTTTATTTTTTTGTAGTTCACTGTTTTATTCTGATGATATTTCTACATTCTCTGTTTGATATTTGTATTTGGATTTCGTCTCTTGTACTGTCACCAGACTATTGCGGATAATAAAAGAAAATTGCATGCGACGCATCGACCGATGTTTCCCATTCCAAAGTTGGAAGTTCCGTTTATACATTCTTTTGTTCTTCGTTTTCATTGTTTCATTGTTTTTTTGTATTCGTTTCATTGTTTCATTGTTTCTCTCTTGCTCTGCTCCTGAGTGTAACGACCCCAAATGATGTGATCCGTCAACCTGCCTGCTTGCATCTCTTCTTATGTTTTTTTATCGGTAATGTCTTTCTAGACTGTCTATCAATATGTCTGTCTTTCTGTTCGTCTGCTGTGTGTTTGTATTTCTGTCAGACGTATGATAAAGTCTCTCTCTCTCTCTCTCTCTCTCTCTCTCTCTCTCTCTCTCTCTCTCTCTCTCTCTCACAGGAGAGAGAGAGAGAGAAGTGGTATAGAGATTTATATATATATATATATATATTATATAATATATATATATATATATATATATATATATAAGTATATCAATGTAGTTAAAACGCCTAAAAACGATTTTACAAGTGCTCAACCCCTTGGGGAGCAACATTTGTTAAGATAAAGTGTTAAAACGAAATCTAACAAATTTGTTTCAAGCAGTGGGCGCTATCGTCAGGATGATTTTGGGTTGCCCACCGCCGGTGTTATATAGCGTGTGGGCCCCGATTGCGGTGTTTTCACGTGCTGGTTGGCTGCACGTGTATTTTGAGATTTTCAGGGTTGTGTTCTGGGTGTACGATTTCCGTTTGGCCTGCAGTTGTTTACTATTTATGTTTTAGTATTTAGAGTTGCTAGGTGTGGTTTGCATAGTATTAGCCATTTTTCAGTTGAGCATAAGTTGCATCGTTTTGAAATATTGCTGTATGGTGATGCCCTTTTTATGATTTTCCAGGATATATTGTAGTTTGTTTTTGCGTCTTTAAGTTTTCCAGATGTATTTACTAGTTCTGTTTGGTTTTTGTATTTTTCTTTATTAAATGACTGTTTGTGGTTTGCATATCTGGTTTTGAAGTAGTTTTCAGTAATCCCTATGTATGTTTCTTTATCATTTTCTGATGTCACAGTGCTTGGAATACAATATTTTTGTAGAGGCATTTGTTGTTTAGGGACACTGCTTTTTTTGATGCAATTGCAAGATTTCCTTTCTTCACCCTTCTTTGCTGTGTTGGTTTTCATTTTGTTAGATGCATCAATTAAATTTTTGAGGTTAGGCATACATGAGTACGATAGTTTGACGGTGTTTTTGTTAAATATTTTATACAGTTGTGTTCTTTTGGGAGCGAAGATGTTAAGATTTTAAAGAATTCTTTCCCTATGTTTGTTTGAGTCTCCCATCGTATGGTGGGTTGTACCATATGATTTTTCTTTTCTGCTTTTCTTACTTTTTTTTATGTTGTTGTCTGGTTGTATTGCAGTTTGTAATTGTACCCACTTTTTTGCAGTGCTTCTTGGTATTCCTCTGCTGCGTTGCTGAATCCTCTTTAATTACATGACAGATTTGAAGTCTTTTGTTTATGCTTTTGGGTTTGGTCTTTAATACAGAGGGTTTGGGGGTTTTGTTTTTAATGCTTACATAGATAGGTGTGGTGTTGGGTTTCTTTTTAGGGTTTTAAATATATGGGGTTGTTGGGGGTAAAGTGTTATGTCTAAGTTTTCACTCCCTTTTTTGTTTGCTTCAATGGTGATTTTTAATTTGTGTTTCCCTGGAAGATTTTACATATTTTTTTTTTTGTTTTCAAGGGTTTTCTTGGGTTGTTGGTTAGTGCAAAAGGGCCCTTCGTCTCTGTATAGTCCAAACCTTTTTTTCCCCAAGTTGTTTTTTTGATGTGGATAGAAAAGAATAACCCGACCATTGCATGTTTTTTGCCCCGGGCCTTTTTATGACCCCATAGTAACGTAAAAATGTTGAATTTCTTTTTCTTTTTTCCTTGCCCAAGGTTTTTTTTTTTGCTGTCAGAAACTTTTTTCTTGGTATGGGGATGTTTTCCCCATTTCTGCCCCTGTTATGTAGTTTGGTTAAAAGCAAATTTCAGACCCTTTGGTAAGTATTTCCCTCATTAGGGAAAGGAAAAAGTCTGCTATGTAAAAAGTCATGAATATATATTTTTTATATAAATATATATATATATATATATAATATATATAATATATAAAATATATATATATATATATATTTAAATATATTTTATATAGCTGAATTTTTAAAATAGTGGGAAAAAAATTGAGGTTAAAAAATTCTTCGGGTCATTATAGAAAGGGACAATTTGATAGCCCTCTTTTTTATGCTTTTGGGGTATGTTTGCCCCTTTGCCCTCTTTTTTCTCTGCCCTTTGTCTCTCTCTCTCTCTTTCTCTGCCCTCTGTCCCCTGCCTCTCTCTCTTTTCCCCTCTGTCTTTTGTCTCTTCTCTCTCCTCCCCCTCTCCCTATCTTTTTCCCCTTTTCCTCTCCCCTCTTTTAAATATATATATATATGATATATTTTATTATATTTATAAAAATGTGTGTGTGTGTTGTGTGTGTGGTGTGTTGTGTGTGTGTGTGTGGTGTGTGTGGGGTGTGTGATTTTTGCATGAATTTTATTGGGTCCCTTTAGGGTTTCGTACTTTAAAAGAAACTGAAAATTTTTAAAACAGAAAGTTTTTTTTTGATTTTGGGCCCGCACCCCTTTTCCCTTCCACCCCCTCTTCGCCCTTTAGCCTCTCTCTCTCTCCTCCCCCTTTTTCTCTCTCTCTCCCCTCTCCCCCCTCTCCCCTCTTCTCTTTCTCTGTTTTCTGTCCCTCTTTCTTTTTTCTCTGTCCTCTCTGTCCTCTCTCTCCCCTCTCTCTTTCTCTTGGTCTCGGTCCCTGCCTCTCTCTCTCTCTCTCTGTCTCTGTCTCTCTCCCCTTTTTCTCTTTCTCTGTCTCTCTCTCTTTTTCCCTTTTTGCCCTTGTCTCCTGTATCTCTCTCTTTATCTGCCCTCTGTCTCTGTCTCTGTCTGTCGGGCTGTCTCTCTCTCTCTCTTTTTCTCTGTCTCTGTCTTCTCTCGGGTCCCCCCGTCTCTCTTTTTGGGTCTGTCTGTCTGTCTGTCTGTTTGTCTGTCTGTCTGTTTTCTCTCTCTCCTCTCTCTCTCTCTTTTTCCCCTCTCTCTCTCTCTCCTCTCTCTCCTCTCTGAAAAATATAAAACTCCACTTGTTCTTTTTCCCCCAAAAATTTCTAAAAAAAACAAAATTTTTTTTTAAAACCCAAATCTGGTAAAAAGTAGAAAAAATTTGGGGAAATGAAAACTTAAAGAAAACTTTTTTTTTTTTTTTTTTTAAAAAAGGGAAAGGGGAAAACGAGGAACAAAAACAAAAGGACCTGAGGGCACGTCTTTTCCCCCCTCACCCCCCCCGCCCAAACCTCACCCTTTTCCCTGGGCTTCCTTCCCCTCTTCCCCCCCTGATTTTTCCCCTCCCCCCCCCCCCCCCCCCCCCCCCCCCCCCCCCACACACACACACAAAAACCCCCGCTTCCCAACCCCAAATGGGCCATTTCCCCCACCCCTGAACCCCCCTTCCCCCCCCCCCCCCCCCCCCCCCCCCCCCCCAATCTTTCCCCCCCACCCCCTTCCTCTTGCCACGCCCCCTTCATCTTCGTTATGCCCGCCGGCGCGTGTGAAAATTTAAAAAAATTAAAAAAGGGCAAAAAGGGGAAGGAAACCCCAAAAAAAAAAAAAAAAAAAAAAAAGAAAGGGTTTTGAAAAGAAAGAAAGAAAAAGAGGCACTGGGCTTTTAAAAACACCCCCCCCCCCCATTTCCCCCCACACACCCCCCCCCCCCCACCCCCGGAACTGCGTCTCGTCCTTTGCCGGGCAACAGTGCCAAAATAGTTATTTCCCAAACCCCGTGATCGGTTTTAGATGGCCCTGGCTGGCGGAAAACAACAGCGGCCGGAAAACCCTTTTAATGCCCTTGTAGGGGGGAGGACTGCAGGGAGGGGGGGGGGGGGGGGGGGGGGGGGGGGGGGGGGGGGGGGGGGGGGGGGGGGGGGGGGGGGGGGGGGGGGGGGGGGGGGGGGGGGGGGGGGGGGGGGGGGGGGTTGGGGGGGGGGGGGGGGGGGGGGGGGGGGGGGTTGGGGGGGGGGGGGGGGGGGGGGGGTGGGGGGGGGGGGGGGGGGGGGGGGGGGTTTGGGGGGGGGGGAAAAAGGGGGGGGGTCTGGGTTTAGACTTGCCCCGGGTTCCCAATGGTTCGCTGGGGGTGGAAACCAAAGGGTTCCTTTTTTGGGGGCCATTTAATTTTTTGTCCTTTTTTCCTCCCCCCCAAACCCCCCGGTCTTCTGTCTAACCTTTCCCCCACCCCGCCTTTTTCCCCCCCCAACTCCCCCTTTTTTTTTTTCTTTTTTAATAGCGAAGGGTGGGGTTTGGGCCCCTTTTTGGGGTGAAATGTGAACCCGGGAAATCTGTGTGTGTGTGTGTGTTTTGTGTGTGTTGTGTGTGTGGGGTTTTTGTGTGGTGTGTGTGTGTGTGGTGTGTGGTGTTTCCCCCCCCCCCTTTCCTCCCCCTCCCTCTCTCCTCTCCTTTCTCTCTCTTTTCTCTCTTCCCCCCCTCCCTCCCCCTCCAAATTTTGGGCCCCTCTCTCTTCTCTCTTTTCTCTCCCCTCTCTCTCTCTCTCTCTCTGTGCTAAAGTCTGTCTGTCTGTCTGTCTGTCTGTCCCGTCTGTCTGTCTCTCCCCTCTTCTCTCTCTCTCTCTCTCCTTCCCCCCCTCTTCCTCCTCTCCCCCTTCTCCCCTCTCTCTCTCTCCTTTGTGTGTGTGTGTGTGTGTGTGTGTGTGGTGTGTGTGTGTGTGTGTGTGTGTGTGTGTGTGTGTGTGTGTGTGTGTGTGTGTGTGTGTGTGTGTTAGCGTCAAAATACAGAATTGTCTTTTGATTACGTCGGGAATGTATGAAAGCCGTTTTCAGTTTTATTCTAGCCTTCTTGGCACTTATCCGCCCCCCCCCCCCCCAACGCACCCCCCCCACCCCAAAAAAAACAAACAAACAAAAAACACCACAAAAAAAAACCCCAATGTATTTCTCAATGCAGTGTTTTTCCAATCGTGAGAGAAGAATCTTGGAAAATAGAACGATTGTCAACCATTGCTGCTAAAATCTCTCTCTCTCTCTCTCTTCTCTCTCTCTCTCCTCTCTCTCTCTCTCTCTCTCTCTCTCTCTCTCTCTCATCTCTCTCTCTCTCATCTCTCTCTCTCTCTCTCTCTCTCTCTCTGTGTTTAGAGAAATTCAGATACAGGTTGGGTTGAAATATTTGCTTTAATTAAATCTAGTACATCTGTGTGTAATCTAAAAAACCAAAAAAACCCAACGTCTTAGCTGAGCAGTTAACACTACAGTTACTGCCAATAAACATTCTTCAAATAAATATTCAAATGTTATCAAGTAAGCGAAACCAGCATGAGACTGACTCACTGTTTCTAAACAATGTAGCATTTCACTTCATAACACCATTCAGTCTACTCCCGCCCCCCCCCCCCCCCCCCTTCTTCCCGCCCCTATGCACACATTATACCAACATACGTCTGATTTGTCACAAAGGGTTTTTATGGATTGGGCCTTAATGTGTGTGTGTGTGTGTGTGTGTGTGTGTGTGTGTGTGTGTGTGTGTGTGTGTGTGTGTGTGTGTGTTTCACTCTTTTACTTGATAATTCACAAATATAACATTCACGATCTGAACAAAATCACATAATATTCATCCATGTCATATCGTGAGTCCTTTGTGATCCACCTGCTCTTCCTAATATCATACGATTCGTGCAACTAAAGAAAACTCTGTCACATCGCGTTTGTTGCTTCTCTCCCATGACTTTAATGCAAACAACGACACCAACATTAAGAAAGGAAACAAAGGCAAGAACAGACCAAACTACAAGAGCTCATGGAGAGTGCACAGACCCCGCCTATTCGAACGGATCCTGGATTCACCCTCCGATCCGGATCCGGATCTGCGTCACAGATCCCCCACCAAAACTAAATAGGTTTGTCTGTGGGTCTTACGCCATTTTTTCCGCTAAGTTTTGGTCAAAATAGTTCAACCGTTTTTTTTTTTTTTTTTTTTTTTTTTTGCTCAAATGTGCTTACAGACAAACAAACCAAGAGGCGCAGATGAAAACATAACCTCCCTGGCACAAGCGATAGAATATGTGTAAACAGAACAAAGGATGGACTTTTCCCCAACCTGTAGAGATCGTAACTTTTACAGTATTGACGTGTTGTTGTTTTTTTCATTTATGTATGTATTTATTTAAATATTTATTGATTTACTTATTTATTTATTCGTTGTCAGTGTGCCATGTCTCTATATTGACTCTCAACGCCATTATATTTTCGGCAATGGTATCAAGCATTTCTATCCATTTGCGCGTTCTGCTTTCAAACTGTCTATAATTAGATCAGGTGCTACATTTAAATTACTCTGACTATTGATGAAATAAAGGTTTTACTGCACCATTACTGTAATTCTCTTTCATCTATCTTTTTGAAACAAACAGTATTGAATTCATAAAAATCGTCTGTGTCTCTGTCGCCCGGGTACTATATAGAAGAGTATTGAAAAAACAACAACACAGAACATCAGGTCTTAAATGCGCGCGCGCGCGCGCGCGCACACACACACACACACACACACACACACACACACACACACACACACACCACACACACACACACACACACACCACACACACACACACACACACACACAAGCACACAGAGGGGGAGAGGGAGGGAGAAGGAGAGAGACATGCAGATAGACAGACAGACACACTATTGGACGGAGGGACAGACAGACAGTCAGACAGTCAATCAGACTCAGACAGACAGACAGACAGACAGACAGACAGAAGAAGAAGAAGAAGAAGAAGAAGAAGAGAAGAAGAAGAAGAAGAAGAAGAAGAAGAAGAAAACAACAACAACAACAACAACAACAACAACAGCAACAACAACAATCGGTTGTTTTGCCCACATTTTCTGTGAACAACGCTATCATAATATATTTGACACGTATTTGATCGTTTCTCTTCTATAGAACGTGAAGCACGGAACCTCTTGTTCTCCATGTTTCTAACTGATGGACAGAAAACAGTCAGGACCATCTGATTGTGTGAATCCACTTGTTCTCCATGTTTCTAACTGATGGATAGAAAACAGTCAGGACCATCTGATCGTGTGCATCCACTGCCCAGTTTCTAAGCAAGATTATAGCTCTCTCATGTTAATGCCTTTTTTAACAGACTGGAAGAATTCTTTGGATAAGGTTTCAAAATGTGTATCTTTTATTCGAGAGTGCTGAGAAATGGAGTTCGAAAAGGTATTGTCGTTTATTAGTATCGTTATTGCCTTTCTTTATTAAAAGAAAAAAAAAAAGATAAGCTTAAGTATTGTTCAATTTTGCATGACAAAAATGACAGCCCATAGTTTAGAAGACTATAGTTTTCATTATTTACATAAGCACTCACAATATCCCCATATACATTTATCACAAGTTAGCCAATGGTTCTATTAAAAAAAAAGAAAAAAAATCTGCTTTCGAAGAGCTTCCGTCATTTATGAATGTCGTTTATATTTTTAGTCAAAGGATCTGTAAGATAGATTCGGAAAAGACCCCGACATTTATTAGCTTCACCAGAGACTTTATGACATAAAAGGGGAAAGCGACTTTGGAAGTTTTCCCATTCATGTGTCATTGTTGTTCCCATTCAAGATATTAAACAATGGTTCTGGGAAAAGCTTATTTCATATTTTATTTAAATTCTATCTCTCATTCAAGAACACCGACAGATGAGGCTGGAAAAGGTTTCATTATATCTCCCACGGCATTGACATTTACATTCTCATCACACCACGCTGCTCTACGAGCACCTTTCCATTGTGTCACTGATGACGTCATTTAACATCCACCGCGGCAACTGTCACTCGTCAATTTACCGCGCCTTTTGACGTCATTTGTTTGCTGTTGAAGGCGAACAATGCCATGACAGGCCAACAGACGAGCGTTTCTCGTGCGCTTGAAATGGGAATGGTCTGGGAAGGTGAGACCGGACAACGGAGCAGTTATCATGTCAAACCAGTCCTTAAACAACTCTTTTTCTCATCACTCTTTCCTTCTCCTCCATCTTGGAAAAGCACATTTCTGTTTCCCTGCTTTTCTTCCTCAAACAGAGGAAATGATGGCTGCAGTGTCCAGAGCTCTGGGAAATGGAATTTCCCAGTCGATCTCATGACCTAGAATTAGGAAAAATTGAAAACACAGCAATTAAAAAACGCCGTGGGTAATAAATAGAAAGCTAAAGGTTATTCAACTAGAGTTAATCATACATTTTGATCATAGAGTTGTCCTTAAGAAGGGTGTAAATGGAAGTTAATGTCACTTCACACGCCTGTGTTCACATATTTCTTTTGTCTGTGAATCTTAGATGCTTATTTTCCCTTTCTCCATCTTCTGTTCCACAGGGGAGGGAGGGAGAGAGAGAGAGAGAGAGAGAGAGAGAGAGAGAGAGAGAGAGAGAGAGAGAGAGAGAGAGAGAGAGACAGACAGACAGACAGACAGACAGACAGACAGACAGACAGACAGACACAGACACAGACACAGACACAGACACTGACACAGACAGAGTTAGAGACAAAGACAGAAACAGAAAGAGACAGATAAAGAGAGACAGAGATGGAGATGGTTACAGAAAGAGAGAGAAAGAGAGAGAGCGAGAGAAGAAAGAGAGAGAGAGAGAGAGAGAGAGAGAGAGAGAGAGAGAGAGAGAGAGAGAGAGATGGGAGGGAGGGAGGGAGGGAGACAGAAGAGAGACAGACGGACAGACAGAAGAAGAAGAAGAAAAAGAAGAAATAGAACAAGAGCAAAAACAAGGGCAAGAATCGATTACTTTGCCACATTTTCTGACACACACACACACACACAACACAAAAACGTTATCATGATATCTTTGACAACAATTTGATCATTGAACTTCCACAGAATATAAACCATTACTCCACCTCCACAATTGTTTTTAACAGATCGATATATAAATGGACAGGACATTCTGATTCTGTGAATCCATTGCCCTGTTTTAACCAAAATTGTCGCTCTCTGCTTATACCACTTCTTTTCTTTTTAATTAACTGGAGGGAATCCTTTGCAAAATGTTTACACAAAATTAATATTGTTGTTATAGCTTTTATTCCAGAAAGTTGAGAGATGGACTTGTAGAAGTTGCCATCATTCATTAGTATCATTATCACCCTTCTTTATGAAATGAAAGGCAGGCCATGGACATGGACCCATTATGCATGACAAAACTGACAGTTAATAGTCAAGAAGACTCAAGTAATTGTTTATTTACATATGCACTCACACCATCTCCCATAATTTTCATACATCTATAATGTATTGATGTCATTATCAAATTTGTTTAAAAAAATTGACAGACGGCATTGGAGTAGCTTTTATCATTTATTATGTTGTTTTAGCTTTTATTCAAGGGGATTGAAAGATGGATTTGAATAAGGTTTGAACATTTATTGGCATCATTATAGCCTTCATCGAAACGCAATGACAGATGGATTTGGAAGTTTCACCATATTGTAGTTCCCATTCAAGGAATTGAACAATGGCTCTGGGGAAAAGTTTTCATCATTTATTGCAAAGCAATTCTACCTCTTATTCCAGAAAACTGATGGAGGAGATTGGAAAAGGTTTCATTAGATCTCTCACGGCATTGTCCTACGCGCACCTTTCCATTGTGTCACTGATGACATCATTTAACATCCACCATTGCAACTGTCACCGTCAATTTGCCGCGCCTTTTGACGCCATTTGTTTGCTGTTGAAGGCGAACAATGCCATGACAGGCCAACAGACGAGCGTTTCTCGTGCGATCGAAACGGGAATGGTCTGGGAAGGTGAGACCAGACAATGGAGCAGTTATCATGTCAAACCAGTCCTTCAACAACTCTTTTCCTCATCACTCTTTCCTTCTCCTCCATCTTGGAAAAGCACATTTTTGTTTCCCTGCTTTTCTTCCTCAAACAGAGGAAATGATGGCTGCAGTGACCGGAGCTCTGGGAAATAGAATTTCCCAGTCGATCTAGAATCTGGGAAATTGAACACACTGCAATTAAAAACACCATGGGTAATAAATAGAACGCTACACGTTAATCAACCAGTGTTGATCGTACATTGTGATCAGAGCGCAGACGTGAGGGGTGAATTGAAGGCATGAATTGAAGGTAATTAAAATTTGACACGCCTGTGTTCACTCATTTCTTTGTCTGCGAATTGTTTTTCCTCTCTCCACCGTCTATTTACTTCATTGGGGGGGGGGGGGGGGAGATAGAGATAGAGAGAGAGACAGAGAGACAGACGGATGGACAGAGACAGAGAGAGAGAGAGAGACAGAGAGGGAGAGAGACAGAGAGGGAGAGACAGAGAGATACAGATAGTCACACTGAGAGAGAGAGAGAGAGAGAAGGAGAGAGAGGAGAGATGAGAGAGAGAGAAGAGAAGAGAGAGAGAGAGAAGGAAGAGAAAGAAGAGAGAGAGGGGGGGAGAAGACAGACAGACAGACAGACAGACAGACAGACAGACAGACAGACAGAGATAGAGAAGTAGAAGAAGAAGAAGAAGTAGAGGAGAAGAAGAAGAAGAAGAAGAAGAAGAAGAAGAAGAAGAAGAAGAAGAAGAAGAAGAAGAAAAAGAAGAATCGATTATATTACAAGAGTTTCTGAGACAAACGTTCTCATGATATTTTTGCCACAAATTTAGTCATTTAACTTCCAACAAATATGGAACCATGGATCACCTCTGTCTTGTTGTTGAATGGATCAACAGAAAACATGCAAAACCTTCTGATTCTGTGATCCATTGCCCTGTTTCTAACCTAAATTATCGTTTCGTATTTAACCACTTTTTTGTTCATGAAACTGGAAGCAATCTTCGGAAGATTTCGACATTCGCGTTGCTGTTTGGAGACACTTTTAGTCAAGGAAACCGGAGAGATGGAGTTTTGTAATAATGTCATCGCTCGCGTGGTATCGTTAGCATCCCTTGGTTATCAAAATAAGATGGGCCTAGATTTGGTTCCATTAAGCATTATGTTAGTGAGAGTAATAGTCAAGAAGGCTAAGTATTAACTATTTTTATAAGACTTACACTATCTCCCATATACATTCATAGTGTACGGGTTCCATCATCTGTTCTGTTCTATTTGGTTTTTAAAGATGGCTAAAAAAGAAACAACCCTTTTTGTTCATTTATCATCTGGTGGGGGGATTGAAGATGGATTTGGAAGGGGATTTCAATTTATTAACATCTTTAGCCTCCATTGAAAAAAATGAAACATGGATTTGACATTTTTACATTCATGCGTCGTTGTTAGTTCCATTCAAAAATCGAACAATGACTCGAGAAGGGTTACGTCATATGTTATTTCAATCTACCCCCTCATGCAAGAACATGACAGAATGAGATGGAAAAGGTTTCATATATATCTCACGATTGACATTTGCCAGTCTCATCACACCACGCTGCTCTTCGAGCACCTTTCATTGTGTCACTGATTGACGTCATTTAACATCCACCGCTGCAACTGTCACCCGTCAATTTGCCCGCGCCTCTTTTTTTGACGCATTTGTTTGCTGTTGAAGGCGAACAATGCCATGGACAGGCCAAACAGGGACGAGCGTTGTCGTGCGCTTGAAATGGAATGGATTTCTGCCGGGAAGTGTGAGACCGGGACAAACGGAAGCAGTTATTCATGTCAAACAGTCTTTAAACAACTTTTTTCTCATCACTCTTTGCTTCTCCTCCATCTTGGAAACGTGAGTTTCTGTTTCCCTGCTGTCTTCTCAAACAGAGGAAATGATGGGCTGTGTGTCCAGAGCACTGGAAATGGAATTCCAGTAGTCATGTTACCGGAATTATTGAAATTAAAACTCCTTGCTTTGAATAATAGGCCGAGGGCTACAGGTTCAACCAACCAGTTGCTGATGGGCATTTTCTTCAGAGTGCAGTCACCAATGATCTAGTGATGGTGAAAGACGTGAATAGAAATAATGTATACTTTGACACGCTTGAGGTTTACTCTTTCTTTTGTGTGTGGGTCTCAGGTGCTTGATAATTTGCTTTCTCCGGACTTCCACTCCAAAGGGGGTTGGGGGCTGTTTCATTTTCATTTGGACTGCGTGTGTGTGGTGGGTGTGTGTGTGTGTGTGTTGTGGTGTGTGTGTGTGTGTGTGTGTGTGTGTGTGTGTGTGTTGTGTGTGTGTTTGGTGTGTGTGTGGTGTGTGGTGTGTGTATGTATGTATTTGTGTGTGTGTGTGTGTTGTGTTGTGTGTGTCGTGTGTGTGTGTGTGTGTGTGTCTGTGTGTGGTGTGCGTGTGTGTGGGGAAGTGAGGGGTGGGGCGTGCGCACGCGTGCACATATGTAGGTGGAGAGGCGGGCGGGGGTGGGGTGGAGGAGATTCATTCATACAAAACAAATACAAACAAACCTTCACAGCAATAACCCAGTGGGTTAAAAGACTATCTAAGACACGAATCATTTTCTGTGTGCATGTTGTTTGTTCTTTTTTTTTTTTTTAAAAAACATATGACACTGGTATAACTTTCAGACCACCGTTAGCCACCAAACGCTCATGACCAGCAATCTCATCAAAACAACAGCAGAACCAATTCATAATTCCGGGTTGTTTTGTTTTCTCCTGAAAACTTTAACAGTCAACCAGAGAAAAAAAACAGTGTTCTTGCGCCGTTGTAATTTACAGGTATCTACTACTTCACGGAGAGTTTATTACGTTCCCAGAGGCTTGACAACAGACCCACCGTGGAACTCATCTCCTAGAGCTCTGGAAAGGACAGTCGCTGGTCTCCCCTGCGGCACCAGAAACACTGTAAGGAAACAGAGGCACTCTCTGGCAAAAAAAAAAAAAAATGACAGAAAAACAGGCAGTAAGGAAAAACTACCAGTTACCTGAGTCATAACTGTTCTGTAGTTGGTCTCTCGTGCCAGACCGTTCATTTCAGACTCCGATGAATCACTCGGGCTGTCTGTTCACCATTGTTTGCCCTAACAGACGCAAAATGGCGTCAAAAAGGCACGCTAAACTGTGGGTGACAGTTGTTGTGGTGGATGACAAAGGATGGTGTGAGTGACACCGATGAACAGGGAGTGTCGGAACGGCGTGGTGTGACGAGCGTGTGATGGTGTTGGTGAGTGTGGAAAGGCGCGCGTGTGACGAGAGTGATGATGGTGTTGGTGCGTCGTGGAAAACGGGGGGTGTGACGAGAGTGCATGATGGTGTTGCCGAGCATGGTGGACGCACGCACGCACGCACTACGCACGCAGCACATGCACACATACACATGCACGCACGCCACACCACAGCACACACCACACACATACACATTACACACCCGCGCGTGCGCGGGTGGCACGCAAGTACATGCGCACGCACCGCACGCACGCACGCCAGACATGCACGCACGCACGCACGCCACACAACACACACCACACGCACACACACACACACACACACACACAAACACACACACACACACACACACACACACCCCACACACACACACACACTCACACTATCAGTTTACTAAACAAGTGATTAATACATGCAAAAAGTACAACTTTAGAAGAAAAAAACGAAAAACAAAACAACCAAATAACAATTGTCTGTTGAAGAGGCCATTGTTACAAAAGCATTTCGTTTCAAGATACTGCAACAATTAAAGTCGTCGATTGCGTGTGTAATTGTTTTAAATACAGATCTCTCCCCTCTTCTCTGTCTCTCTGTCTCTCTCTCTCTCTCTCTCTCTCTCTCTCTCTCTCTCTCATCAGATTGCCGATATAACACACACCCCTCCTCCCGGTCCCCCCCAATCCTTCCCACCGTGTTCTGACCCCCGCCCGCCCCTCCCCCCCCCCCCCCTACCCCCCCCCCCCAACCCCCCCCCCCCCCTCCCCCACGCCCCTCGGCACTTCTCCATCCTCCACTTCCGCGCTCCCCTGCAAATTACCACCCCACTGCCTCCTTTCTCTCCCCCCTTCCCCCAGGCCCCCGCCAGCAGGCTCCTAAAGATGGCGATCCGAATAGCTAGTGACTGCTGTAGAGATTAAATTTTCCTTCAGATCACAGAATTGCCATAAGGGCAATTTGTGAATCTTGAATTAAAAAAAAGACAAGAAGGAAAAACAAAAAAAAAAAAACAAAAAAAAAAAACAATAAACAAACACACAAAAAACAGAAACAAGTAAAGAAAAAGAAGGTAAACACTGTCTGGAATATAACGCAGAACCAGAGGGGAGAAAAAGAGCAGGGACTCTATAACGGAATACTGAAAAAAGGCATCAGAAATGAGGGTTTTTCAAGTGTGCGTGCGCGTATGTGTGTGTGTGGGTTGGTGTGTGTGGGTGTAGTGGGGGTTGTGTGTGTGTGTGTGTGTGTGTGGGTGTGTGTTGTGCGTCGCGTGCTCTTAGTGCGCGCGAATGCATACGTGCAGCGCGTGTTATGTGTATGTTGTGTGTGTAGTGTGGTTCGAGCGCGGGAGCGCGTGCATGTGTGCGTGTGTGCGGCATGCGTCCAAGCGCACGCAGAGTGTGTACGTGTGTGGTGTGTGTGTGTGTGTGTGGTGCTCGTGTGTATGTGAGTGAGTAATGTTCTTCTCTCTCTCTCTCTCTATCTCTCTCTCTCTCTCTCTTCTCTCTTCTCCTCTCTCTCTATGTAAGTGTGAGTGAGTGTGTGAGTGAGTGAGAGAGTGAGTGTGTGTGTGTGTGTGTGTGTGTGGGCTGTGTGTGCGTGCGTGCAGTGCGTGCGTGGAGTGCGTGCGTGCGTGCGTGCGTGCTGTTGCGTGCGTGCGTGTTGTGTGTGATGTGTGTGTGTGTTGTGTGTGGTGTGTGTGTGTTGTGTGTATGTGTTTGCGGGCGTGCGTTGGCGTGCGTGCGTACTTGGTAGTGCGTGCGTGCGTGCGTGCGTTGCGTTTGCGTGTGTGTGTGCGTGTGGGTGTGTGTGTGTGTGTGGTGTGTGAGTAGTGTGTGTGTGTGTTGTGTGGTGTGTGTGTGTGGGTGTGTGTGTACGTGTTGCGTGTGTGTGTACGCCCGCTCGCTTGTGTTTGCTAACGGTTGTGCGCTTCGTCACGCGCTCATTTGGCCTTCAGTGTGTTTGAAGGTCGTTTGAAGCAGCACATAGATCAGCAGGCGGGCAGCTGTAAGCGTCAGGACAGAGGCTGAATGACTTAACTGGATAGTTGCTAAACGAGTAGGCAAACAAGCAAAAACTCGTTCCATGGCTCGCATCGTCTGTTTGTCTTCGTCTGAGAGGAAGGATGAAAGGATCGAAACGAGTTGCTTTCCAGGTTTGTAATTTGTCCTTTGCTCAAGTCTTTGAACGACCCTGTCACTCTCTTTTTATTCTCTGCGTTTCGTTTGTGGTCGTTTATCCAATTTTTTGCCTAGTTGTTACCTCTTGTACGTATGTTCATCGTCGTCTTTTGGTGATCTTCTGAATGTCGGGACAGAAAGGTATGTGTGCGCGCGCGCGCGCGCGCGCGGTGTGTGGTGTGTGTGTGTGTGTGTGTGTGTGTGTGTGTGTGTTGGAGTGCATGCGTCATGCGTCCGTGCGTCCTGGCGTGTGTGTGTTTGTGACGTGCATGCGTGCGTGCGTGCGTGCGTGCGTCGTGCGTGCGTGCGTGTGCGTGTGTGTGAAGGTGTAGTGTGATGTGTGTGGCTGTGTGTGTTGTGTGAATTGTCATGAGCTTGTGTTCTCGTTGGATAACTGTCTTTCCTTGTTTTCGTGTTATCATTTCAATAAAGTGAAAAAGAGCACGGTTACGAATGTGGCTTAATTGTTGTCAATGTCTTCCTTCATGTTCTTCCACGACATGGAGAGATTGGAGGCGAGGGAAGGGAGGGACGGTGTAAAGGGTGTGGGACATGTGATGGGAGTGAGATGTCTGGTGGGTGTGTGTGGTCGTGGCGTATGAGGGTAAGGTGGTGGAAGACAGTGGGGAGGGTGCAGGGACACTGACATCTAGAAAGGAATCTCGTACGTTCACTTCACGCAACCAGCGGAAACACAAAATCATCAAAACAGCAGTGAACTGAGCTCGGAGTTGATCCAAAGGAAGATGTTAATAAAAAAATATTATCCTCTCTCTCTCTCTCTCTCTCTCTCTCTCTCTCTCTCTCTCTCTCTCTCTCTCTCTCTCTCTTCACACAAACAAACACCCAACACACACACACACACACACACACACACACACACACACACACGCACAAACGGCCCGTACGGAAAGCACGCGCGGCACGCACCCAGCACGCACACACACACACAACACGCACTTACGCACGGCACGCACGCTCACAACACACACACACACACACCACACAACACACCACACACACACACACAACACAACGCGCGCACGCACGAACGACACGCACGCACGCCGACGCACGCGTTGGATCCTGTTAAGAGAGTGTGTTTGTGTGTGTGTTGTGTGTGTGTGTGTGTGTGTGTGTGTGTGTAGTTGTGTGTGTGTCGTGTGTGTGTGTTTGTGTGCCGTGCGGGCGTGCGTGAAGTGTGTTGCGTGCGTGCGTGCGTCCGTGCGTGCGTTTTGTCCGTGTGTGTGTGTGGTGTGTGTGTGTGTGTGTGTGTGTGTGTGTGTGTGTGTGTGTGTGTGTGTGTGTGTGTGGGTGTGAGAGAGAGACAGACACACACACATTCACACACGCGCGCGCCTGCTCTGTGCACACCCACACACACCACACAAACACACACACACACAACACACACACACACTCACACACACCCCACACACACACACACACTCACACACACACTTTTTAGTGTGTTATTTATTGGTCTGGGTCTGCCTGATGCCGGCCTCCTCTCTCTCTCTCTCTCTCTATCTCTCTCTCTTCTTCTCTCTCTCTCTCTCTTCTCTCTCTCTCTTCATAAAATTGTATCTTTTTCTTGGTTCATCCATGTGCATGGGTTTTATCACTACATCGTTTCCTTTACATCTTTGTTTTATTCTTTGATTTTAGTTGTGTTTGTTATCTATGCTTTCCTGAAGTATATGTGAATATGACTATCCTAGTATCGTGTTACCTTGTTTACACTATCACTGACAGCCAGTAATTAAAAGGAACCTCTCTTCGAATGGCACGTGCATCCATGACTTCTTTCATGTCCATTCTCATCCACTGAGGCTTATCACTGAATTAATTAATTGTATGTAATTTCAAACGCTTATTTCCTTTCTAGTTGTCTCACTTTTGCTTTTTGTTTCTCTTTCTCGATAATGAATCTCGTCGTGATAGGTTTTGTGTTCTTTGTTTTCATTAAAATATAGACTGAGACAAGGGTACTAGCATCAACCACATCACAACCACAACCACAACCCAACAACCAGAAGAACAAGTAGTAGTAGTAGTAGTTGTAGTAGTTGTAGTAGTAGTAGTTGTAGTAGTAGTAGTAGTAGTAGTTTAGTAGTAGTAGTAGGGACTGCTCAAAAGCCTAGGCCTCGCGGCTATGTACGTCCCTCTTTGGTCAAATACGTTTTGTTTAAAAGTATAGGTGTTGAAACGCAATTGTCATTTTGTTTCACAATGCTAATATTGGCTTTTTTATATCAAATGGTTGAAATGTTCCTTACACTTTGAATAACATCCAAAGAGTTCTTGAACTTGTTAGTGTCTTCTGCAAATTTTATCGTTTAGTAGGGAGTTCATTTCCATAAAGGGGTACTCTGTTGTGAAAAGGAAATTATCTTCTGTTTAGTTCGGCAGCAGTGGCTGAATAAAATCTTTCCTCTGCATTTCTTGTGATGTTCTGCTTTGAAGAGAAAAGAGTGAGTCAACACACACTTATCAAATCCATTAAATTATTTCATAATCTGTATACGATCACATCTTGTCCTTCTGCTTTTAGTGAATGTAGATTCAATATTGTAAGCTTTTTGACATAAGATTTATCTTTGCATTCTTGTTACTAGCTTGTAGCACGTCTTTTGAATCTTTCTATTTGTGATGACTGTCTTCTTCAGGTTAATGGGCACAAATCGCATTAGCGTATTCCAAATGGGGGTCGACAAAGTTTTAGAAAGTGTTAGGAATACCTCCTTATCTAAGTAAGAGAATCTTCTCCGTACTGTCACCCAACATTGATTGGCTTTATTAACTTTTCTGCCAATATGTAGATCAAAAGACATCATGCTATCGAAAGTTACTCCCAAAGCTTTTTCTTCTTTTAAAGGTCTTTATCTTCTGTAAGCTGCCATTGTGTCTAATATAAATAAGCATGTTCCTGGTTGTTCTTTCCAATATGTTGCACACCCACCATTTTTGAGACTATTGAAGTACAGATTCCAACATCTCGACAACAACAAGCTTTCCTTCAGTTAATACTCCATATGCTGTCCTACCACAGGCATGTGCCTAGCCAAGACCCCCTACCCCAACCATGCTCTGGTCGGTAGAGATGACAGACCAGAGGCAGCCAGAGGCTTTCGATGGACCACATAGAAGACTGAAGGACCACCGGACCTATATCTGTTGCACGGAGCCGAGTCCAGTTGGCTCTAGAGATCTCAGATCACTCTGGTGTCGGTAATGCCACTTTACAACCCTCTTTCTCTCTGTGTGTCTCTCGGGCACTGTGTTTTTTGCTCTGTCTGTCTGTCTGGTCTGTCTGTCTGTCTGTCTGTCTGTCTGTCTGTCTGTCTCTCTCTCTTCTCTCTTCTATCTCTCTCTCTCTCTCTATCTCTCTCTCCTCTGAAATTACACATCACAATCAGATTGTCATTTGGCTGTAGGTGCATTGCACTGTGGCCTTGTTAAGATTATGGCACACGACAGGTGGCCCGCCCCCCCCCCCCCCCCCTAGAGAATGTAAATATGCGGGTTCAATGACCAACCCTGTGATTCTGCCCGAAAACCCCTTTTTCAATACAAAGCACGTCATCACATATCAGTTTGACCAAATTTAACACCTGTTTTACAAACAATTACCATGCCCAAAACTGCCAATTAATGACGTAATTAGCACATTGAAACGGGGGTTTCGTGCAGAATAATATGGGTGATCGTGAAACCCGCATCTATTTACCATTTCTCCAGCGGCATAAAAATTAAGGCTTAGCAAAATAAATAGTATTTTTTTTGTTAACTCACTGTGTTTGGCGGGACAACTTGCAGCTCTTCACGAAACAAACGAATCTTTTAGGGGCGGGCTGTTAGACGCAGTAAGTAGCCCGCTAGAAGAGAGGTCTCTCTTAAATAATTTACAGGAGGGGCTGTTTTCATATTTCCCTCAACTATATATTGTTGACGGCTCATATAGGATCTGTGGCTCTAATTTATAACATCACCTTCTGACCTCTCCAGGAGCATACAAGTATCTTACTTTTAGTCAAACGCAAGAGTTTTTGATTACCTTGCACATCTTTCAGTAATGCTAATTTTTTTTTAATTGATTGCGTTCACTGGCTTCAACGCTGTTGCTTTAAATTTTCATTGTTTCATGGCAGTAAGACTGCTGGCAATCTCCTAACCATTCCGTGTTACGCGTTCTGCTCCATAATTTTTCTGTGTTATTGATAGTAAAAGGCGTTCAGCTAGATTCTTATTATAAGTTTTCTACTAGGGCTGCGATCGATGAGTTGCCTGGGATCCCTCCTTAACTGTAACATGATGCTTTAAAACAACTGGTTTACAGTCCTTTAAACTCTTTTCCATCTCAACTGAATCATCCTAGGATACTTTAATGGCCCCCTCGCAATGATTTATTTGTTGTTAAAAGCCACAAGCCACAGCAGTTGATCTTTGATCCGTTTTAAGGTTTCAGCGTCTTTGTATCTGAAGGCCATGTCTACAACTGTCAGAGCATACTTAAACTTTTTCTTCTAACTTGTATGTGGAAGATACAACTAGTCCATTGGTGGGTGTCATTTGAACATGTAGTTAACAAATCTAGGCCTTATTATTCTTTTTGGGGCAGGCAGATATCTTTGCCCCCCACTAGTTGTTTTGAACGCCAGTCTTTGCATTGATTCAGACGCTCTAGCAGCTTTACTCAGTTTTAATAGCGGTCTTTCCTAATCCCCTTACCTTCAGGAGCCATATATATTTGTACATGTATTGTCCATAAGAACGGACTGTATTTTAATTGTATTTTTTTTTTAGATGGGGAATATGCGAGAAGAGAGATTGCTCCATAGCACCTATAATAAAACACAATTTCTGCTATTTTCTGTTCTGATGGTTTCATAAAAGAGTCAGGACAGTTCTGGAGGCTGGTGTGTTAGAACTTCGTTTCCTGTCACTAAGTAATAACCATTCATGCCTCATCATACGTCTGTAAATGTGTGCTCTGCCTTGTCCCTGTTCCCTTATATTTTTATTAATAATGTCTAAGTGAGCAATTCGTCTTTTCTCATAAGCGTCTCTTGCCTTAGCTAAATTTTTCCAGTGCCTTGTTATGGCCGTTCGCTCTCTTCATCGGACCGCAATTTTACTAAAAAATATAATTGCTTGCCAGAGAAGGCTAATGCATTAACAATAGCTCCTCCTACCATCATAACTATCCTGCCATCTTTTTATTAATCAATATTTTTCTAGAGTAATCTTTCTATGAACTAACATTTCTGGGATAATCCCCTGTGTACAAGAAAGTCTTTTGACGCAATCCCTGCACGTAGTTTACACTATATACCTTAAGAAACATCAATCTAGTCTAACCTTCCCCCCTAGATCGCGGCTTCATTTTAAACATGTTTTTTGCTTAGCAGCTATAGCTATACTAAGCGCTAATTACAGCAGAGTGGTTAATCGTATTGAGAATCTTTTTTTCACTCATTCTTTTTATAACTAAAAAATAATTAAATAAATCATAATACGAAAGGGAGTCTATGTGCTTTTTTAATCAGCATAATCTTTTGTTGTTAAAGCTAAAAATCAAGTCGCAACTAGTTTTGGCGAATCGTCTATCTTTCCCCATGTTGGGGCGGTTTTATTCCTAACAAACATTTGCAATGGGTTGAAATAAATATACACCAACATAGGCACTGCTAATTAAACCAGCTTAAACTCCTGGTTTTAAAAGTATATATTATTTATTTATTGCTTTTTAAAACAATGGATTGTGACGAATATTAAGTGTGAGGGGCAAGCAGACTACTCGTAGACTCTGCAAAAAAGAAAGATTAGACTCTCTGGCTGCGTTGTGGAAAAACTAGACAGTATTCTAGTTGTTGAACTAAGTATTGAAACAGATCCAACAATGTCTACATCAGACATGAAAAGACTACGATAAGGTACGAAGCACAGCTAGGGTCAAAAATGGTTTAGATCGTAGGGCAGACAATGATTAGTTTTATATGCTAAGTTAGGAAGTAAGATGGCGCGCCAGTTTGATTCAGAAGGAAGATTAAAATAGACTTATCACAGATCCGGTTTTAAACAGTCCCTAGAAACTCTTGCTGTGAATGGACTACAAATTTGGGCGTGTATGCCTTCATTATGAGGATTAATTACTTGTATTCATATTCATTTTTGATCCTATTAAATTTATTCGCCAATAAAAAAAATGAGCAATCGGAGAAGAGGGTCACAGGACAGTCAGCAGGAGCAGGAATGTACACACAGTGGAATGTACCGCAGGAGCAGAATGGACGCAAGTGAGTAGTGTTACTAAGACTAAAAATCCGGGACATGTTGAGCTGGGCGTTAAACTGGCTGAATGGAACAGACTGAGGAAAAACAAACCAATCAGCCAAAACAAAAATTGTTAGATAGTAATTACAGGCATCGCCACACCAACAACAGCCAATTAACAACAACACAATTCAAAACAAATTTAAGATGTATTATTATGTATTGGCGCTGTTGTTTTGGGTGGAGCGGGAGTTTTAGCATACAAATACTTTAACACCATACATAGCAGCAAAGTTACAATTCCCCACAAAACGTTAAAAGAAGAAGACTCAGCTTCTGCAAAAAAAGTGCAACCTCTGCAGTAGGACCCATTTTTCTATGGGAATAGTGTTTAAGAAATAAATAAGTTACAAATAAGAAACTAGAAAAAGTAAAGTTGAGAACTAGTAAGTACATGTTAAGATTAGTTATTGAAAGTACTTTTAAGTTAAGTGCAAGTAAATTACAGGTTAAGTGCAAAAAAGTATAAGTTATATAAAGTACTAGGTTTGGTTCGTAAGTTAAGTTATTTTATGTTTTAAGTTAGTACTAGTTTGGGTTCTTTTTTAGGTTCTTAAGTTAAGTCACGGTCAAGTTCAGTCAAGTTAATCTTTTTGAATGAAGTTCTCCATTGTCCTACAGCATATGAGAACTCAGGATTGACGTAAGTTCTCTTGTTATTGTTAGAGACTAGGATTTCTTATTATGAAGTTGTGTTTACTTGATGAAGAGTAGAGCGCAGATTAACATTTGTGTGATGGAAAATACATTTGTTGAAATAGGCGCTTGCTTGTAGTTGTCGTGAGTTATGAGATATATTTTGTTTGACAACTTCTTTACTTATACACCTTTAGCCCTTCTTCATTATCCACGAAGTTTGGCTGCCAAACGCTATACATCTTCGACGCCAACCCACATATTCTTTTATTAACTGTCCCATCCGTTATCCTTCATCTTTCCAATCACTTTCTTGTTTAAGTTGAATGTACAGGGACCCCTGTCTTTTGGATTTGTCACATGTGTCGTAACATCCATCAGCTCCTTTAGCCACCTCTGTTTCTAAATCCTTATAGAGTCTTCTGTGGGGGGACGTCTAGAATAAAAACTATCAGTGTTGTGTAAGGACTCTTGCTTCTGGGTACTGCGGTTTATTTAAAGTTAGTCATTAAGAAATTCTTACATCAATAACTTGACAACTCTAAATACGGTAAAGCCAATACAACAACCGCGTGTCCACTTAGCTTCCTTGGTTTGCATAATAAGCCAACCAGGCTGTCGTTTAAATCTATAAAGTCTTGATAGTATGGTTTTAGAGGACAATTAATTGCTTGGTTTTCTTTTGTAACTAATTTAACATCTGTACGATTGTGTACGTTCTCCATGGTTTTGCCAAAACAGCTGTTGTTCACAGTTAAAGAGTTTTTTCAGGATAGCACCAGGTGGCTTGGGTTCTAGATCATATTCTTCTTGATGTATGGCCTCATAAAGGGCTCTTGGGTTTCAGATAAGTATTTGTGGAACAGCTGTCCGCTTTTTCGTGTCTTTGTAAAACTGTAACAGTCTGTAATGACACACATACTTAGTTTTATGTCTAGATTAGGCACAAGTTTAGGCGGTTATGTGGGTCTCATCTTTAATCTTTCTGCGGCTAGGGGTATCGATTGTGGGATCGTGAATTCTTTAGGTTTTCTAAGTCTAAATCCAAGATTAGTCCTGCTGGATTATCAGCGTACGCTGTAGGACAACATACCTAACACAGTGTTAACATCATGACGGCCTTATGTTCATTTTTAAAGTTTCTCAGTGGGAGTGGTTGACTCATGGCCATCCGTATAGACTGTTAGGATTTTCTAAGTCATTAGATAGTTGGATGGTTTAGTAGGGTATAATGATTCTAAAGACTTGTTGTCTGGCTTTGCGTAGGATGCGAGGCCATGCTAATACCTCCCCTCAGCCCGTCTTCAATCATCTGATGTGTGGGTAGATCATAACATAAGTCATCTGGATGTTTGTAGACTTTAGAATGCGTCCAAGAAAGGCCGGGCGCAGAGATGTAAGTGATGAGTCTAAGCTGTATTGTTCATGCATGTAGATCTGTTATTCTGAAGACGTCTGCCAATAAACACACGTCGGCCAATAATACTGATCATGATAGTCGCCCCCATCGTGTCTACAGTGTTTTCTGTCCAGGCTTTATGAGCGTATTCATATTCAGCAATCCGGTCATGTCTTTGCTCTAAGCCTAGAAAAGAAAGCGCCTTTAGGAGGAAGTGAAGTCTCATCAAACCTGTCCACGAGTCCATGCATTCATAGGGGTAAAAAACACCTTTACGCACGAAGATGGCATCAAAGTATTGTTTAGTGATTGGATATTCTTGTAGAGATCCTGATTGATCATTATCCAAACTTGCATCAGAAGTTGGGCTGAGTCATAAAAGGATAAAGAGTCAAGAGTAAAAAAGTCATTGTACTTTTCTGAAGACTGTGCAATACAGGTAACCTCTTATATTCAGAAGTTACTGCTTGCATAATAAAAATGAGAATCGTAGCCTCGTATGGTTATGTAAGAGATAGCAGTTTCCAAGTTCTTAGGGGTCAACCTTAAGTGAGATTACAATTGTTGTGTGCTGCCCCTCTGAAACTTTTCCAGTAATGTTGATCGTGGTCTCTTACTGCGTTGCCTATAATTCTTTATTGGCATCATCCAACAGTGCGTAGATGTGTCATAGCATTGTGGTCTTCAGGAGGCATACAATGTCTGAAAGATTTAGTTGTTGGATAACTGATTGCGACGTTGTTTAATCTGCCTCTACTAAAAAAATCTACTAGCCGCGTTTTTGGGCCTCTGTAAGTCTCAGGTGTCGTGTGTTGGCGTCTGACCTTAACACCAATTAAAGCATAAGACAAGATCTGATGGTGGGTAATAAGGTTGTTTTTGTTCATGCTGTTGCGGGCCATAGTACTCGGTAAGAGCGATTCAAAGTGGCATAAACCACGTAGGCCTAGCTGCATTTTGTGTAAATTTTTTAATACTACACTTTGACCCTGGTTTAGGTTGTGAGGAGTTTGGTTTCACAGTCTACAACCCCCTTACCAATAAGTTCTTTGACTGGCTGCTGTTTCGATAGTTGAGATTCTACGCAAAAACACCTTTACTATTCTCTGTTTAGATTTGATTTGATGTATATTCTAACAGTCTGCTCTCTTCTAGATCTAATTAATACATAATGTCTCTTTGTACTATCTGCAAAACAGTATCAAGTCTACATGTTTGTTATGCGGTTTGCCAAAAGTAGGAGCGTTTGGAGAAACCCTTAGAGCACTAGATTGTCTTATACAGACCATGGTATCACGTGTACAGTGATTGGTTTGTTTGCCTCTTCAATCTGAGATACTTTCTATACTCACTGGAAAGGTTATGTATCAAAGTTCAGTTCTTGTTTGTATGCTGAATAATTAGAAACTTCTGTTTGATGCATTTTTTACAGGATGTACAATGCGATATAAACACACATAAAACACATGTTGTCGATTTTTTATGTTTAGACTGCCCGTTTTAACTCAAATCTTTTGGAAGAGGCAGGTAAGATGCCAACTTTAGGATAGACTTTGTTTGTTCTTAATTGTTTCATGGACTGTTTCTTCAGAAGCCAGAACCCCTTAACTTTGCTCCTCACTGCATGGTTAAACTGTGTAAACATGTAATCAGCAGTTAGAGATTAAAGTCATGATAGCTAATTACGTTCTTTCTGTTTAGTTGAAACCAGACTTCATGTTAATATCATCAGGCGTTATATAATCAATCAGAACGGTCAATAGCACTTTACTGGCGGCTCCATCTGAAGAGAACTTGGATTTTAGAGTTGGCGTGGCCTACGCTTTCATGTACGTTTGTGGGGTTAATGATGTCCATGTCTACTACACTAAACATATTGCTTAATTGTTTGTCACTGTTAAATCTTTCTTCATCGTATTAGTTTTCAGTCCTCGAATTTACTTGTGTTCGTCATTTTTTAAAGCCACAATAGTTACGTAGATTAAAACAAATAAATGTAAAGAAAAGTAATGTAAAAACACGCTTTTGATTCTTCACCCAAGTGTCGCAACACTTCAAGGATCTGTAACCTTACAATAACGCCTGCCACTATTTTAGCTTTTTCTGAATCACTTACAATCAATGTTTATCACTTTGATTGCTTCGTTAAAATAGTTCACTATTATATTTTATTATAATGTCTATATCATTCTCAAACCCAAAGTCATAAAATCAATGTTAATATTTTATTGTTTGTCAATAGTTCATTTACAATTCTTTAAATCAGATTTTACTGATGTTCGCCAGCCATTTTAAATCTAAATAAATTTTATAAAAAATTGTAAATTCAGCTGTTTTAATGTCTTCTTCTATCGCAAACCTAATCTGCTTAAAGTGATTAACTACTCCTTCAGGGCTGTAAGAAAAAGTTAGATTAACTCTTTAGAGCCTATAATAACTAAAACGGCAAACAACTTTTATAGTTGTTTGGGGCAATAAACCGGGTATTTCACTACGATTGTTTGTCTCTTTATGTGATTAAAAAGATTAGTAATTGATTCTTCTAACTTGTTTTTTAACTGGTCCTATCGACCGTCCAACTAAACTTGTTAGTATTAATACTAAGCTTTTTAACGTCTTCGGGCTTCATTTTAAAACAGAATAAATCCTATAAATCAAAAAAATTAAATTAATCGCAACATCTCTCTCCCCTCCACCCCTCCACCCCTCTCTCATTCACACACGCGCGCTGCAACGCAACCATAGCTGTGGTTGGAAAAAATCAATAAATACTGACGGGTTCTGCGTAACACGGCGCTATGGACTTCAGTCGGACTGCGATTGTGAATCAGTACTCATTGCTAATTTTTTAACGAAGATATTTTGGAGTGACTTGGTCTATCTGCACCTCTGTAGCCCTTCACTCTTTTTTAAGGTCGCGTAATCTTCTGTTTTTGCTTTCCTACTTTTTCTTTTATCTACGAGTTCGTTTTTCTTTCGGGTAAGGCGCTACTTTAACGCAGTGGTTGATAGATACTCGAATCTGTTATTGCAACGCTTTCTAAAAACGAAAACACACGAGTTCCCTTGGTGAGGCTAGGTTCGTTGATGGTTGGTTAGTTGAAGGCTGGCTAGTTGTTGGTGGTTAGTGAAGGCTGGCTAGTGAGGGTTGGCTTTGAGGGGGAGGAGGTGCGTCCCTATCTAGGATTTCATTATCCTAATTTATATTTTGCACCAGAGCCAATCACAAATGTTGTTCGATTTCATCATGTTTATTGTATTCACTAAGGTTAGCACATTGCGCACTTACAAATGTTGTTTCGATTTCATTATGTTAATGAGGTTAGGCACATGTTGCAGGGGATTTTTTGTCCCGCTTTTTCGGCGAACAAAAATTTTAGGAACGAATTTACTTCCGGTTAATCACTGCAAAAAACTTTTTCACAGGAACACCGTGACAGAAAAACCAAACTACGAATGTCTGAAGCAGACGACGCCTGAGGGCAGCCGAAGCAGACGTGGCCTCTGGCTTGCGATCAATCATCAGTGCTCAGCTACCTGTGTAGGCACGACAAAGTGAATCAACGGGGGGGGGATTGCAATCAATTTAGACGTGCTGTGAGAACAGGCAGTCATTTAGTTCAGGAAGGCTAATGTCTGTAAAAACATTTTACCTATTTCGGTTTTAACTGTTCGTGTGTTTGTTTTTAGTTCTGTTTAATTGCATCTGTGTTATACTGTTGCCGAGTAAACGTCCTTTCTCCACTCCTTTTGAAGTTCATTTTCTGTCGCATATAATCTTGCCGTCAGCCATAAGCTTCTGAAATTCATTCGTCTGTAAACGTTTTCATCCTGTAATGGATTTGCTTATTCTTAATCTTAATGAACAGAGTTTTGCCGATGCTAGGGGCTACAAGGCGGTGTGCTTTTGTAATTTAGGAGTAAATGTTTTTATTAAAACAGCATTACAATCTAGACACGGCACCTACCCTAAACCGAGACCTCTAATGCTGTAAATAGAGCCTGCGCACGATCCAACCCCTTAGATAGTGGCTTAAAACAGCAACGCTCGAACGCACTTACGCTAGCTACAGCCGATGAGCGTTAATTACATTAAGAAAGGAGTATTTAAAGCTTTAGCTATTTATTTCTAGTAACTCTATACTTATCCAAGTCGCTTTCTATCTCTTTGAAGTTCAGTTATTTGCTTTAATCTAAACTGTGGAATATGCATTTTTAGATATAATTATTTTTTTTAATTAATCTTGCCATGTCTTCTTATTATCCTTCTGACAGCACTTCATTTAAGGAGTTAAACGAAATAAAAGCACATACTTAATTAAAATAAAGTCGAGACTGTTAGTTTGTCTTTTTATCAACCATCTCAGTACCCTTGTTAGATGATACTGGGTGTTTTATTTTGTCTCCGTTTTTAGTAATTGCAAATACGCCTGAACTTTAAGAGGAGCATCAAGTTTTCATGCTTTATTTGTTTCCTCTAATGAAAACGGATGTTTCTGGCAACCTAGTTCGCCCTCCCTCGGAGTAATATATAATAAGCGAAATTCATCGTCATTTGCCTAGGTAGTGCAGTATCTTTGGGTTAAATTCTAAGCCAACGGTGTCTCTGCCACATCAGCAGCTTCTTTTCTGTAGCTTATATTCAGAACCATGCTAAGCTATTTTAATCTGTTTTTCTTGTTGTGTTCCTGGAATCAGGCTAACATGAAAGGGACCTGCATTCAAAGCCTTTCTAAAATTGTTTTCTTATCAAAGTAACATTTGTAGGATTCGTAGTTCAATCTTTAAATTCCAAGCACTTCAGGAAGCTACGCCCCCAGCATTTCTCTATTAGAACGTTTGTATTTCATAGTTTGCCAAAATCGTTTGCCCTTAAATTTTTATCTCTTCTAGGGTAGGATATTGCTGTCGTTTTTTGTCTTTAATTTCTTTAGTTTGTAAACCCCATCAGTGTTGTATTCAAAGACATAAACATTTCCTGGAATCTATTAGATCAAACATGTTTATGTCTGCATGGTCTTTTACTCTACTGTCAAGCATTTAGGAGCTAGCTCCGCTTTTGATTCTGCCCTAGAGACTTTTTTTATAAATAAACAAAATTGTTATAAGCAATTAATAATAAACAATCTACAATAAACAAACCGTATTGAACTGGGGGGTCAGTCCATAAGCATAGCTTAGCGTGTGCTTAGATTTTTTCTAACTGCTCTTTTTTTTTGTACTCATCTTTGTCCCTTATTATATAATTTTCACTTAAACATTCTTCAAAACTATCTTTGTCTTAGTGTAAAATAATACACGATTTTAACTGCGATCTAAAGTCTTTTAAGAACAGCATTATATTTCTGAGTTAAGAGCCACACAGAAACTAAGGCGTGGCGCCCAATAAAGGTAGGCTTTGACATAGCTTTCTTTTTTTAACAATGTCTCGTTCAGCCGAACCGTCATCCAATAATAAAGAGCGTTTCAGTTCCTAAATAGTTTATAGTCATGTTCTAAACAGTCGCTCAGTTTATCGTAGGTCAACTAGAAATATATTCTCGTCTGTCCAAATAAACTTCCTTTCTTTGAAGATTGTTGTGCTTAATGGTTGTGCAGGAATATATACAATGGGCCGTAATGAAAACCTTGTATATGTTTGTAACAAATCAAGTACAAATCCCCAACACTCAAGTTATCCCGCAGATAAGAGAACAGTGCGGATCTTTAGGAAGAAACTTCAAAAACTATCCATCTGTTTGTAATTAGAATATTTATTCTGCATTTTAATAAGCCACGTCTGTTAAGCCTGTTTTCTTCACTGTTTAATGTGCATCACAAACATTATAAATGTGCATATTATATTGGACCGTTTCGTGGCATTCTTGTGAATATTTATTTTTATGCCATCTTTGGCCCTTTCCTTTCTCCACTGCCAAACAATCTGTTGTCAAAGTGGATCTAAATCAGCCACAGCCCATATTTGGTTATTAAGTAGTCTTCGAGTCTTACTTCATAAAGGCGAAGTTTTATACTTACTCGATCAAACTGCAGGTCTCTTTGCCTACCTCAGCGAACACTTTCTTAATTTCATCAAAGTGTTGGTGGGGTAAAAGACGCGACCGAATACAAATGATCAGACTTGCCATTTTATACCAGTCGACTTCTCAATTTTTGGATTATAAAAAACGCTTCTGATTCTCTCTGAAAAGGAGTTGTTTCTTCTGTAAATATGAACAAAAATTTCTTTTTAAAGACTTTAGAGACTGTTTAGATGTATGTCCAAAGAGTGTCCGCTTGTTTTTATTTTCTGTAATGGGGGTGCATATACGTTTTAATAATTAAATAAACGTGTTACCTTTATACTGGGTTAAGGATTGTTTCTGAGCCAGTCCTGGGTTAGTAACAACATCAAACTCAGTGAGATGTCGCTGATGTGTATTTAGCTAAAGGGTCTTCAGACAGAACAAAGTATCGCTAGGATTAAATGTCAGTTCATATGTAAAGTTTTTCTTTTAGTGCGCCTTGGTAATATGGCATATGCGTCTTTACAACTCAAAATCTAGAGGGATGAGAATCTGTTGTCCAAATGCTTCTGCTACTGCTCTCTTTAACATCATTCTTTGCATCATCCGATCCAACTCTGTGCTTAAGACCGTTTGAGTCTTGTATTCCTGATAAACTTTCTCTTTTCTTTTCTTTTTTAGGCCAGCATAGTCAGAATAGCGGGCAAAAATGTCTGCCTTGCCTAGTACAATGACCGTTTCCCCTACAGTTGATTACTATATGATTAACTATAGCCCTGCCTAAATTAGTAACAAAGTAGCTAGGGTCTGCGATGTAACATATATTTTGAATGATCGTTTGCAGTGCCCTGGCTTTATAAAACATCATCAGCGCAAGAATCGGGGAACATAACTGTTAATTCTTGTACTGGTTGGACTGTTGATGGGGGTATGTACACTAATTACAGTCTGCCTTATACCTTTCACGCCATGGGGGCTCCTTCTCTTTTCTGTATGGGTCCTGAGGTCCAACCGTATGTAGTTTCATTTTTTATAAAACAAAAAAAGAATATAAATAAAAAATAGGATGATGATTTTGACGCGTTTGATCTATTGAAGAAGAAAGAGATCTGCCAGGGCCCTTCATTTGAAGAAGATGAAACAGAATTAGTTCCTTCTTTGTGCTGAAGCACTTGAAAGGGCAGCAGAAGATCTTCAATCCCTTCTTTAGAAGAAGAGAGAAAACGCCCCTTCAGTCAATAGCGCATCTCGTGCAGTAACTATAGCAAATAGTATTAACTCATTCTACTAGTTAGGATCTAACCCGCCAGAAGGCCAGCCTTTTGATTTTAGATGGATAAAAGCAACCATCTGTTTATAAGAACTGGGGGAGGAAAATTTTGTAAGAGTTACTGCAACGCCAGACCCAACTAAGTTTTTAAAATAAGCACAATTAGAAGAGGATTCCTGTGCCGACCAAAGGCGATTTTAAACATTTTAAATTTAAAGGCTGAGGCTGTTCGTCTTTACAGAAACTTGGGGCAAGAGTTGCAACGCGATCTGAAATAGAAATGCTTAACCGATTTAGGACCAAGAATAAATGATGCAGCAAAGAAATTGAGACGAGTTTTAGGAGGAAACAGTCAGAAAAAAAACATTAGAAACAATTGAAGTTTCTCATTGGCCTATGCGTTCGAATTCCTGGACGTAATGATGCTTAAAGTCAATAAGGGGCGAACTAGAAAACAATTTGGCAAAGCTTAGTGAGCTGGGTACGGAGAGTAGAAGAAGAAAAAAATAAACTGCTGTGCAGACGATAACATTTAGGGCGAGAAGAAAAGGCTATTAATACAGCAGAAAAATACAGGATTTAGGTACAAAGGGGCGGCCAGGCTAGAAGATGCTCTGTTACTAACAGAGGCGCAGCTAGCATCACAAACAAGTGAATAAGAGAAAACTATAAACAGAATACTTTATGAAAACACTATCGCTAGCTGTAAGAATAAGGACTTGTTCAGAGAACAGGGGGTTACAATAGTTAGCATATTAACAGCTGTTGGTTTGATATCTTACATCGTTATGCTAACGGCAGCGCACACAACAGGGCCAGTACCCCTCCAACACCTCAGATGGTAAATGGTGGATTAGAAAACAATTGCATCATCTAGCAAACTTATTTAAAGAAGTTAGACCAAAGCGCTTGATGCCACTGCCTGGCATATAGGCAGTGTTGTTAGTTGGGTTTTGTTACTATAGGCAAAGTCTGCTGGTTATATGTGACCATCTGTGGACGTTAGGACGTATGTGAGAGCTGCTGGAATTAATTTTTAGATGAAAATAAGGTTAATTTGGGTTTTTTTAAATACTCCAGTAAAGTTAATAACACAAACAAGGGCTGTGTCTTTTCGCTAGTATGGCTGTCCGTGTGAGGCAGTTAACAGGTAGAAAGCGCTTTCTGGGCTGCTTTTGGCTGTGGAACGCTTTTGATGTGGATCGTCTTTCTGGGTCTTAAGGGCTAGGTACTTTTTTTAAATGGATGGGGCAGGCCTCATTGTGTTCTAAGCCTATGATTATTTGCCCTAAGTTTTGATCGTCTCCAGCTATGAGGATTCCATGTTATAATTCTGTATAATACCAATTTGTAGTCTAAGGTCAGTGGGTAGCATGTATAATCCTTGAACTACAACAAAGTCAACTTTGAACCTAGCCTGTGTTAAGAACGTCTTGATTTCCTTTGTTATGCTGGAAGGCAAATCAACAGCAGAGTTAATAGCATCTTCTAAATTGCTAGAAATTGTTTTTTCTGGCGTCAACCCTGGAAGACTGATTCAACTATGCTGACTTGTTTGTGCTTGTGCTCCTAATAGACACCAAACCGTATGTACCGTATGGAGTCATTAAGTTCTTTGCACTCCTGGGGCATATGTTAGTCTTCACTTTCATCTAAGATAAATGTTGCCCAAGCATTAGGATGTTCACCCTGATGATGTCATTTTCTGTGTTGTCACTTCCGGTTAGGTCACTCCCTTCCGGGATGATGTCACTTCCGTGATGTCACTTCCGGATGCAGTCATTCATTCCTGACTATTCCATCCCCTTCCAGGGGGTCGATTTGCACGTATATATTACTACTCGCGTAGCATCTGGCTGAATGGTATGTTGTTTTTGCATACCTTGGTTGACAAGATGAAGCATGTAGGTATGCATGGGCGTTGGTCGGTTTTTGATAATATATCTGTTTGGAGGAAGCCTTCCTTCAGGATGATGTTGATGTCCAGGAAAGAGATGGAGACAGGTGATGACTGCAAAGTGAACTAGACAGTCAGGTGGAAAGTGTTGATAAATTCAATAAACTGAACAAGTTCCTCCTGAGTTTTTGTCCGCAATAGAAAAATGTCATCTATGAAGCGTTTCCAGAAGCAGCCGTCGACGATGATGGGACTCTGTGTGCACAGGCTGTTTCCTAACCATCCCATGAAGATGCTTGCCACGGTAGGGGCCATAGGGGTTCCCATTGCTGTCCCGAATTCTCGTTGTTTTGTAAAATGTGTCTCACCACTTCAAGAACTCTCTCAATTGGGGGTTCCTTTGTCTGCAGATGTGACTGCAAATGTACCTGATGGCGGTTTCCATGTCTCTCTCTCTCTCTCTCTCTCTCTCTCTCTCTCTCTCTCTCTCTCTCTCTCTCTCTCTGTATATATATATTATTTATATATATATATATATATATATATTATATATATTATATATATATATATTATATATATATATATATAAAATCAGAGTTAAAAAGCCACTCAGAACGTTAAAAGTGCTCAACCATGTAGGGAGCGACATACCAGTTTTAAATAGGATTTTAAAATGGAAAAATTAAAAACCTACAAGCTTGTTTCAAGCTAAAACGCTCTCCTCAGGGTATACAATTTGGGCACGCCACCGGTGTTATATTTGTGGTGTGTGGGCGTGTGAGTTCTGTGCGTGTGGCACGTGGCCTGCCGGTTTTTTCTTTTTGGGGGCGCGTTCTGGGGGGACGTGTTACGGAATGGTGCATTGACAAAGATTTCCATTTATGCCTGCAATTGTTTATCATATATATATATATATATATATATATATTATTATATATATTATATATATTATATATATATATATATAATATATATATATATATATATAGATATATATATATATAACAACGAAGATTGTTAACCTGCACTTGTTTTCCCCCACTACTTAATTGTTGAGCATTATATATATATATATATATATATATTATATATTATATATATATATATATTTATATATATAGAGAGAGAGAGAGAGAGAGAGAGAGAGAGAGAGAGAATGTAAATATGCGGGGTCAAGCTCACCCTATCTTATTTTGCACGAAAACCCCCTTTTCACATACTAATCACGTCCATCACATGTCAGTTTTGGCCAAAATTAACACACGTTTTCACAAAAAATTAACACGCCAAAACTGCCAATATTGACGCAAATTCAGCACATTAAATAACGGGGGCTTGCGTGAAAGATAAGATTTGGTGATCGTGAACAAAGATATTTACATTTCTCTCCAGTGACATAAAAATCTAAGGGTTTAACAAAAATAAATTACTATTTTGTTAACTCACTGTATTTGGTTGGACAACTTGCAGCTCTCACGAACAAAGGATCTTTTAGGGGCAGGTTTTTTAGAAGATAGAGTTTCTCTTAAATATTTACGGGGGGGTTGTTTTCATGATTCTTTCACTTCATATAATCTACGCTCATATGGATCTGTGGCTCTAATTCGAACATCGCCTTCTGCCTCTCCAGGAGCATACAAGTATCTTACTTTAAGGCCAAACGGCAAGAGTTTTTGATTACCTTGCACATCTTTATTAATGCTAATTCTTTTTAATTTGATCGCGTTCACTGGTTTAAGGCCTGTTGCTTTAAATTCTTCATTGTTCATGGCACGTAAGACTGCAGGCAATCTTCTAACCCATTCTGTGTTAGGCGTTGTCCATAATTTCTCTGTGATATTGATAGGTAAACAGGCGTTCAGCTAGATTCTTATTAAATTTTTCTACTAGGGCTTGTGATCGATGGTTGCCTGGATCCCTCTCTTAACTGTAACATGATGTTTAAAACAAACTGGTTTACAGAACCTTTAAACTCTTTTCCATCATCAACCTGGATCATCCTAGGATACTTTAATGGGCCTCTCATGTATTTTTGTTGCAAAGCCACAGCCACAGCAGTTGAGCTTTTATCTGTTAAAGGTTCAGCGTCTTGTATCTTGAAGCCATGTCAACAACCGTCAGAGCATACTTAAACTTTTTCTTCTAACTTTGTCATGTGGAAGATACAGCAAGTCCATTTGGTGGGTGTCATTTGGAACTGAATTAACAAATCTAGGCCTTATTATTCTTTTTGGGGCAGGCAGATATTTGCCAAATTTTGCCTGTTTTGAAAGCCAGTCTTTCGCATCTGATTCAGACACTCTAGCAGCTTTACTCAGTTTTTCAATAGCAGCCTTTCCTTTCCAATACCCTTTAGGAGATAATATATTTTGTACTTTGTATTGTCCATAAGAAGGACTGTATTTTAAGTGTATTTTTAATTGTTTTTTAGATTGTTTGTGCGAGAATATAGATTTGCTCCCATAGCACCCACAATAAGCCAATTTCTGCTATTTCTGTTCTTCTGACGGCTCATAAAAAGTCGACAGTTCTGGCGGTGGCGATGTTAGAAACTTCTTTCCTGTCACTAAGTAATACTCATTCATTGCCTCATCAAACGTCTGTAAATGTGTGCTCTGCATGTCCCTGTTCTCTTAACTTTTTATTAATAAAGTCTAAATGAGCAATCCTCCTTTTCTCGTAAGCGTCTCTTGCCTTAGCTAAATCTTCCATTGCCTTGTTATGGCGTTCTCTCTCTTCATCAGACCGCAATTTACTAAACATATAATTGCTTCCAGAGAAGGCCAAGGCATTAACAATAGCTCCTCCAACCATCATAACTACTCCCGCCATCTTTTTATAAATTATTTTCTTATGAATTAATCTTTCTATGAACTAATATTTTCTGGTATAATTCCCTGTGTAACAAGAAAGTCTTTTGACGCAATCCCTGCAGTAATTACAACTATAAACCTTAACAACATCCTCAATGTCTAACCTTCCTAGGTCAGCCGGCTTCATTTTTAACATGTTTTTGCTAACACACTATAGCCTATACTAAGGCCGCTAATTACAGCAGAGTGGTAAATCGTGTTGATAATCTTTTTTTCACTCATCTTTTTATTAACTAAGAAAAAAAAGAAACACCCGAAGGTGCTGGGGAGGACCCAGAGAAGCACTGTCCTCACCCGCCCCCAGAGCAGTCCCGCACCCCCCCTGGAGGCCTGCGCTGTGTTGACGATGGGTACAGGCACGCGCAGGACACTCCATTAAGATATCAAGGGACATAACTGCTCCTAACAGAGGTAAATTAGACCACAGGATGCAGCCCACAACTGCCCCAAAGTAGCATCCCCCATGGGTGTACCAGCCGTATTTCATGACTGCAGAGCCCACCGGCGAAAAACACCACCCCCCAGCCGCCGAGCACACCCCACAGACCCAACCACCCCTGCCCACGGACAGATGAAGACAGTGCCACTCCAGACACAGCCAAGCTTTCGCCATACGGTCTTATGTGCCCTCAAGAGAGAATCCAAGTTGTAGTCTTTCCCACTGTCAACAGGACTTTCCCTGTGGTCAGTGGGTCTTTCCTCACGTCACTGGACCTTTCTCCAGGGTCAGCCTAGTTAAGGCAAAGAGAAAAAGAAAACACCCGAAGGTGCTGGGGAGGACCCAGAGAAGCACTGTCCTCACCCGCCCCCAGAGCAGTCCCGCACCCCCCCTGGAGGCCTGCGCTGTGTTGACGATGGGTACAGGCACGCGCAGGACACTCCATTAAGATATGAAGGGACATAACTGCTCCTGAACAGAGGTAAATAAGACCACAGGATGCAGCCCACAACACCCCCAAAGTAGCATCCCCCATGGGTGTACCAGCCCGTATTTCATGACTGCAGAGCCCACCGGCGAAAACACCACCCCCCAGCCGCCGAGCACACCCCACAGACCCAACCACCCCTCCCCACGGACAGATGAAGACAGTGCCACTCCAGACACAGCCAAGCTTTCGCCATACGGTCTTATGTGCCCTCAAGAGAGAATCCAAAGCTAACACACTTAGCCTATACAAAGGGCCCGCTAATTACAGCAGAGTGGTAAATCGTGTTGATAATCTTTTTTTTCACTCATCTTTTTATTAACTAAGAAGAAAAAGAAACACCCGAAGGTGCTGGGGTGGTGCGGGACTGCTCTGGGGGCGGGTGAGGACAGTGCTTCTCTGGGTCCTCCCCTGCACCTTCGGGTGTTTCTTTTTCTTCTAACCTTCCTAGGTCAGCCGGCTTCATTTTTAAATGTTTTTTGCTAACAAAGTAGCATCCCCCATGGGTGTACCAGCCCGTATTTCATGACTGCAGAGCCACCGGCGAAAAACACCACCCCCAGCCGCCGTACGAAAGTTTTTAATACGAAAGGCTGTCTAGGTGCTTTTTAATCAGATAATCTTTTGTTGTTAAAGCTAAAAATAAAGTTGCAACTAGTTTTGGCGAATCTTCTATCTTTCCCATGGTGGGCGGTTTTATCCCTAACAATCATTTTGCAATGGTTGAATAAACTATAACACCAACGATAGGCACTGCATAATTAACCAACGTTTAACTCATGGTTTTTAAAAGTATATATTATTTTTTATTGCTTTTAAAAATGGATTGTGACGAACAATTAAAGTGTGAGGAGCAAGCAGACTACTCCGCAGACCACTGCCAAAAAGAAAGATTATATTCTCTGGCCGCTTGTGGAAAAAACTAGACAGTATTTAGGTGTTGAACTAAGTATTGAACAGATCCAACAACTGTCTACTTCAGGACATTGAAAAGAAACTACGCTAGGTACGAAGCACATCTAGGGTCAAAATGGTTAGATCAGTGGGTCAGACAATGATTAGCCTATATGCTAAGTTAGTAAGTATGATGGCGCCAGTTGATTCAGAAGAAGATTTAAAATATGACTTATCACAAGATCCGGTTTTAAACAAGTCTCTAGAAACTCTTGCATGTGACATGTATTACAAATGACATGTATTACAAATTTGGGACTATGTTATGTCCATTCATCATGGGATTAATTACTTTTAATCATATTAATTTTGATCATATTAAATTTAATCGCAATAAAAAAAATGAGCGATCAGGAGAAGAAGACGCCGCAGGACAATTCGCAGGAAAAAAGAGTGAATGTACCACAAGTGAATGTACCACAAGTGAATGTGCCACAAGTGAGTAATGTTACTAAGCCTAAAAATCCTGGACGTGTTGAGGCGGGACGTAAACGGGCTGAATGGAACAAACTGAGAAAATCAAACCAATCCGCAAAACAAAAATTATTAGATAGTAATACAACATCGCCGCCGCCAACAACAACACAATTAACAACAACACAATCAACAATAAGACGTATCATTATGTACTAGGTGCTGCTGCTGTTGTTGGTGGTTTTTTTGCATACAAATACTTAACACCATACCTAACAACAAAGCCGCAAGTCCCCACAGTAAAAGAAGAAGAACCAACTTCTGCAAAAAAAGAGCAACCTCCTGCAGTAGATCCATTTTCTATGGAATATTTTTTTTAAGAACTAAATAAAGTACAAGTTAAGAACTAGATAAGTACAAGTTAAGTTAGTTATAGAAAGTACTTTTTAAGTTAAGGGCAAGTAAATTACAAGTTAAGTGCAAGTTAAGTGCAAAAAAAATTAAGTTCTAGTTAGGTTCTTAAGTTAAGTACTAGTTAGGTTCTTAAGTTAAGTACAAGTTAGGTTCTTAAGTTAAGTACAAGCCAAAGTCAGTCAAGTTAATCTTTTATAAGTTCTCCAATGCCCTACAGCATATGAAAACTCAGGATTGACTTTAAGTTCTCTTGTTATTGTTAGAGACTAGTGATTTCTTGTTAACAGCAGTTGTGTTTACTTGATGAAGAGTAGAGCGCAGATTAACATTTGTGTGATAAAATACTTTGTTTTCAAGAGAGCTTGCTTGTAGTTATCGTGAGATATATTTTTTTTTGACAACTTCTTTACTTATGCCCTTAGCCTTCTTCATTACAGAAGTCTGACTGGCAAGCTATACATCTTCGACCGCAAACCAACATATTCTTTAATAACTGTCCCATTAAGTTCAATCCTTCATCTTTCCAATTACTTTCTTGTTCACAGTTGAATGTAAAGGACTGTCTTTAGGATAGTCGCATGTGTCGTACCACCCATCAGCCCCTTTAGCCACTTCTGTTTCTAAGTCTTTATAGAAGTCTTCTGTCGGGACGTCTAGAATAAAACTATCGGTCTGTGTAAAGTACTCTTGCTTCTGGGTACAGTGGTTTAAGTAGTCGTACAGAAATTCTAACATCAATAACTTCGACAACTCTAATACAGTAAAGCCAATAAACACCGGCTTGTCCAACTTAACATCTTTTTTCTTCATCATAATGCCAACCAGGCTGTCGTTAAATCTTCTAAAGTCTTGAAGTTGGGTTTAGAGGCAAACTTAATTGCTTGGTTTTCTTTTGTAACTAATTTAACATCTTTACGATTGTGTACGTTCTCCATGGTTTGCCAAAACAGCTGTTGTTCATAAGTTTAAAGAAGTCTTTTTCTGAAGCGTCAGTGGCTTGGGTTCTAAGTCAGTATTTTCTTGATGTATGGCCTCATAAAAGGCTCTTGGTCACAGACAATTATTCTGTGAACAGCTGTCAGTTTCAACCGTGTCTTAAGTAAAACTGTAGGAGTCTGTAATGACACACATTTTTAGTTTTATGTCTAAGATTGGGAACAAGTTTAGGAGGTTCGATGGGACTCATCTTTAATCTTTCTGCGGCTAGGGGGTAATCGTTGTGGAGATCGTGTAATTCTTTAGGATATTCTAAGTCTACTTCCAAGATTAGTCCTGCTGGATTATCAGGCGTAAGCTGTGACAACATACTTAACACAGTATTGACATCATGAGGCCCTTTTATCATTTTAAAGTTTCTCAGTGGGAAGCGGTTGACTCATGGCCCATCCATAAAGATTGTTAGCGTCTAAGTACATTAGATAGTTGGATGGTTTTAGTGGGATCATAATCGTCTAAATACTGTTGTTGGCTTTGCAGTAAGGATGTGAGGCCATGCTAATACCTCCCCTCACCATCTTCATCATCTGGAGTGTGGGTAGATCAGATATTAAGTCAATCTGGATGTTTGTAGACTTTAAGAAAGCGTCCCAAGAAAGGCCTGGGCAGAGATGTAATGTGATGAGTCTAAGTTGTAATGTTTCATGCATGTAGATCTGTAATTCTGAAAGACGTCTGCCAATAAACACACGTCAGCCAATAATATTGATCGTGATAGTCGCCCATCGTTTCACAGTGTAATTCTGTCCAGGCTTTCTGAGCGTATTTTATAGTCAGAGTCAGTTATGTCTTTGCCTCTAAGACTAGAGAAAGAAAGCGCCCTTAGGGGGAAGCGAGTCTTCATCAAACCTATCCCACGAGTTCATGTATTCATAAAAGGATAAACTCCTTTGCGCACCAGAGATGGGTCAAAGTATTGTTTAGTGATTGGAAAGTCTTGTAGAGATCCTGCTAACTTATCTAAACTAGCCATCAGATGTTGGGCAGAGTCATAAAAGGATAAACTGTCAAGAGTAAAAGTCATGTATTTTTCTGAAGACTGCGCAATGCAGATAACCCTCTTATATTCAGAAGTCACTGCTTGCATGATAAAATGAGAATCGTAGCCTCGTAAGTTATGAAAGAAATAAGCAGTTTCCATGTCTTAGGGTCAACCTTAAGCTGAAGATTACAATTGTTGTGCGCGGCCCCTCTAAACTTTCCAGTAATGTGATCGTGGTCTCTTACTGCATTGCCTAATAATTTCTTTATTACATATCCAACAGTGTGTACATGAGTCATAACATTCTTGGTCTTCAGGAGTCATAACAATGTCTGAAAGATTTTTGTGGGTTAGATAACTGGTTGCGAAGTTGTTTTATCTGCTCTAAAAATCTACTAGCTGCGTTGGGGCCTCTGTAAATCTCGGGTGTTGTGTGTTGGCCGTCTGACCTAACAACAATAAACACAAAAAGAACAGATTTGATGGTGGGTTAATAACGTTGTTTTTTGTTCTTGCTGTTGCGGGCCATAGTACTGCGGTAAGAGCGATTCAAAGTCAGCATAAACCCCGTACGGGCTCATCTGCATTTTGTGTACATTCTTAAAACTAACTTTAGACCCTGGTTTAGGTGTAAGAAGTTTGGTTTCACAGTCTACAAACCCTTTACAACGAGTTTTTATGTTCGGCAGCTGCTTCTATAGTTCGTATTCTGCCCAAACACCTTCTACAAATCTCCTGTTTAGATTTATGCTTTGATGTATATTCTAACAGTTGTTATTGTTCTGATTAATACATAATGGCTCTTTGTACTATCTGCAAACAGGATCAAGTCTACATGCTTGTCAAGTGGTCTCCAAAAGTGGGAGCGTTGGGAGAAACCCTTAAAGGCACTATATCAACTTCTACAGACCATGTGTATACGTTTACAGTGATTGGTTTGTTTTGCTCTTCAAACTGAGATATACTTTCTATACTTACTGGAAAGGTTATGTTATTAAAGTTCAGGCTATCTTTATATTGTTCATAATTGGAAACTCTTTCTGCGTTCTTTTTAACAGGATGTACACCACATAAAACAACATGTTGTCAGGATTTTTTTATGTTTAAGACTGCTCGTTTTAAAACTAACGCTTTTGGGAGAGGAAGGTAAGAATTACCAACTATAGGATAGAACTTTGTTTGTCTCAATTTGATTTCAAGGACTGTTCCTTCAGACCAGCCAGAACCGCGCAATTTTGCTTCTTCACTTGCATGGTTAAACTGTGTAAGCATGTAGTCAGCCCAGTCAGAGTTAAAGTCGTGATAGCTAATAACTTCTTTCTGTTTAGTTGAAACCAGACTGCCATGATACTATCATCAGGCGTTATATAATCATAAAAACGGTCAACAACACTTTTACTGGCGGCTCCATCTGAAGAGACTCTGGAATTTTAGAGATGGCGTGTGCTACGCTTTCATGAACGTTTGTAGGGTTAATAATATTCATGTCTACTTCGCTAAACATATTGATTAAATGTTTGGGCACTGCCTTTCACCAGTGCGCTGGCTGGCAGTTTTTCAAACTCAGACGCGTTTGGGGAGGCTCATTTTTTAACTCAAAATATTTACGTAGATTAAAAAAATAAATGTAATAAAACTAAGTAAAACGCGCTTTTTATTCTTTGCCCAAGTGCCGCAACACTTCAAGGCATGTTAGCCTTACAATAACACCCGCCAATATTTTAGCTTTTCTGAATCACTACAGTCAATGTTTATCACTTTGATTGCTTTGCTAAACAGTTCACTATGGTCTTTTATTATATTGTTTACATCATTCTCAAACCCAAATTCACTAAAATCAATGTTTAATAATTTCATTGTTTCGTCAAATAGTTCATTACAATTCTTTAAATCAGATTCACTGAGTTCGGCAGTCATTTTTAATAAATAAATAAAATTAAATCTGCAAAACATTCATCGCCCACACACGGTCAATAAACCACTTATAGCACACATTCACACACGCACACACACTGCAAGGCGCTGTGACAGGGGGGTAAAAATCAATAACTTACCTGCCGCCTCTACGCAGCCAATATTTCACTTAACGCCGGCGCTTTGCCTTCAGTCGGACTGCGATTGAGAATCAGTACTCATCGCCAAATTTTTTAACGAAGATATTTCTTGAGTGACTTGGTCTATCTGCACCTCTGTAGACCTCACTTCTTTTGTAAGGTCGCGTATTCTCTGTTTTTGCTTCCTACTTTTTTCTTTTAATCTACGAAGTTCGTTTTGTTCTTTCTGGCAAAAAGGCGCTTACTTTTAACGCAGTGGTTGAATACTCGAATCTGTTGCAACGCTTTCTAAAAACGAAAACACACGAGTTCACTTGTGAAGGTGGTTAGTTGATGTGTTGGTTAGTTGAAGGTGGTAGTGATGGTTGGTTAGTTGAAGGCTGCTAGTTGAGGGTTGGCTTTGAGGGGAGGAGGTGGTCATATCTAGGATTTCATTATACCCTAATTTATATTTGCACATGGAGCACGCACAAATGTTGTTCGATTTCATCATGTTATTGTATTCACTAAGGTTGACATGCGCTTTACAAATGTTGTTTCGATTTCATTATGTTAAATGAGGTTAGCAATGTGCAGTGGGATTTTTTGTCCGCTTTTGTCCGGCGAACAAATTTTAGAAAACGAATTTACTTCCGGTTACTCACTTGCAAAAAATATTTTTCACAGGAACACCGTGACAGAAAAAACCAACTACGATGTCTGAAGCAGCGACGCCTTTGGGGCCAGCCGAGGCGACGTCGCCTCTGGGCTTCGGATCAAGATCAGTGGGCTCAGCTCCCTGTGTAGGGCACCGACAAGTGGAATCAAACGGTGGGGGGATTGCAATCAATATTAGAACGTGCTCGTGAGACGGCCAGTCATTTAGTCCAGGGAAGGTAGTCAGTAAACATTTTACCTATTTGGTTTTTTAACTGATCGGTGTGTTTGTTTTTCAATGTTTGTTTAATTGCATCAGTGTCTACCTGGTTGACGAAGGTAAAGTCTTCTCCACTCCTTTTGGAAGTTCAATTTTCTGTCGCCCTAATCATCGCCGTCAGCCATAAGCTTCTGAAATTCATCGTCTGTAACGTTTTCATCTGTAATGATTTGCTAATTCTTAATCTTAATGAACAGAGTTTTGCGATGCTAGGGCTACAATGGCGGGAGTTTGGCTTTTGTATTTTAGGAGTAATTTTTTTAAAAAAAACAGCATTACAATCATAGACACGGGCACCTAACCCTAACCCGAGACTCCCTAATGCTAAAGAGCCTGGGCTCCACCCCCGGGTGGCTAAAACAGCAACGGCTGGAAACCAGCACTTAGCTAGCTACAGCGATGAGCCAGTAATTACATAAGAAAGAGTATTTAAAGCTATAGCATATTTATTTCTAGTGACTCTATATTATCCAAGTCGCTTTCTATACCTTTGAAGTTCAGTTATTAGCTTTAATCTAAACTGTTGAATATGCATTTTTAAATATAATTATTTTTTTAAACAATAATCTTGCAATGTCTTCTTATTATCCTTTCTGACAAGCACTCATTAAGAGATTAAAGAAATAAAATCAACATACTTAATTAAAATAAAGTCGAGTACTGTTTTAGTTTGTCTTGTCAACCTTCACAGTAACCTTGTTAGATGATACTGGGTGAGTTTATATTGTCTCGTTTTTAGTAATTGCATACCGAATTAAGAGGAGCATCCAAGTTTTCTGCTTAATTTGTTATACCTCCTAATTAAGTATGTTCTGGCAAACTAGTATCGCCTCCTCGGAGTAATAAATATGCGAAAAAAAATCATCGTCATTTGCCAAGGTGTGGCAGTTATCTTTGGGTTTTAAATTCTAAGCCACGGTTGTCACCTGCCACATCAGCAGACTTCTTTCTTGTGGCATATATTCGACCATGCCAAGCTATTTTAATCTGTTTTCTGTTGTGTTCCTGGAATCAGGCTTACAAGAAGGGACTGCATTCAAAGCTTTCTAAAATTGTTTTTCCTTATCCTAGTATACATTCGGGACTTCGTAGTTCAAAACTTTAATTCAAGCAAACTTCAGGAAGCAAACGCCCAAGCATTCTCTTTTTCTGAAAGTTTGTATTCATGTTTGCCAAAATCGTTTGCCCTTAAATTTCTTATCTCTTCTAGGGTAGATATTGTGTCGGTTTTTTGTCTTTAATTTCTGTTCGTTTGTAAACCCATCATCTGTGTATTCAAATCCATAAACATTTCCTGGCTCTCTATTAGGATCAAACTCTTTTATGGTCTGCAAGGTTTTTAACTTCTACTGCAACGCATTTAGGAGCTAGCTCGCTTTTGATTCTGGCCTAGAGACATTCTTTTTATAATATAAAACCAAATTTTATAAGCAATTAATAATAAACAATCTACAATAAACAACGTATTGAACTGGGGGGTCAGTCCATAAGCATAGCTTAGGCGCGATGCTTAGTTTTTCATACTGCTCTTTTATTTTTTTTAAATCCATCTTGTCCCGTATTAAATAATTTTCACTTAAACATTTCTTCAACAAACTATCTTTGTCCTTAGTGTAAAATAATACAACCGATTTTAACTGCGGCCATCTAAGTCTTTTAAGACAGCATTATTATTTCTGGAGTTAAGAGCACACAGAAACTAAAGGCGTGGGCGCCCACTAAAGGCGAGCTTTGACAAAGCCTTTCTTTTTTTAACATTGTCTCGTTTCAGCCGAACAGTCATCAATAATAAATAGCGTTTCAGTTCCCTCAAATAGTTTATAGTAATGTTCTTAAAAAAAGTCGCTCAGTTTAACGCTAGGATCAACTAGAAATATATTCTCGTCTGCCAAATAAACTTCCTTTCTTTGTAAGAAGTCTTGTTGAGCTTAATGGTTGTGCAGATATAAACAATGTGCTCGTAAAGAAACCTGTATATTTGTTTGTAACAAATCAAGTTACAAATCCCACACTCAGTAATCCCGCAGATAAGAGGAACAGTGCGGCTCTTTAGGAAGAAATTCAAACTATCCATCTGTTGTTATTAGGAATATTTCTTCTGGGTTTTTATAAGCACGTCTTTTAGCCTTTTTCTTCAATGTTAAATGGCATACAAACATAAAATGGGGCGTTTTTAATGGACCGTTTCGTCTGGTTTCTTGTGAATATTTATTTTTATGCCATCTTGCCCTATCTTCTCCACTTCCAAAACAATCTGTTGTCAAATGTGATCTAAATCCAGCCCACAGCCCATATTTGGTTATTAAGTAGCTTCGAGTTCCTTACATCATAAAGGGAAGTTTTTTACTACACGATCAACTGCAGGATCTCTTTGCCTACCTCCAGCGAACAACTTTCTTAATTTTCATCAAAGAGTTGGGTGGGGTTGGTTAAAAGACCGCGACCCGATACAAATGATCAGACTTGCCCTTTATTACACAGTCAACCTTCTCAATTTTTGGATTATAAAACGCTTCTGATTCTCTCTGAAAGGAGTTGTTTCTTCAGTACAATAAGGAACAAAATTCCTTTTAAAGACTTTAGTGACTGATTTAGATGTATGTTCCAAGAGTGTCTCGCTCTTGTATTTTATTTTCTGTTAATGGCGCGTGCATAACGTTTTCCTAATAAATAACCGTTTTACTTTTATACTGGGATAAAGATTGTTCTGGCCAGTCAGGGTTAGTAACAACATCAACTCAAGAGAGATGTCGCTGACTGTGTATTTAGCTACAGGGTCTTCCGGACAGAACAACAGAATCGTAGGATTAAATGTCAGTTCATAAGTAAGTTTTTCTTTTAGTGCGCCTTGGTATATGGCATATGCGTCTTTAACAAACTCAAAAATTTTAGAGGGATGCAGATCTGTTGCCAAATGCTTCTGCTACTGCCTCATCTTTAAATCATTCTTTGCCTCATCCGCTCCAACTGTGCTTAAGGACCGTCTTGGTCTTGTAATTCCCCTGATAAACTTTCTCTTTTCTTTTTTTTAGCAGCCAATCGATCAGAAATAGAGGGCAAAAAATGTCTGCCTTGCCTAGTACAAGAACGTCTCCCTCCAGTTTGATTACTTATGATTAACAATAGCTGCCTAATTAGTAACAACAGTAGCATTAGGGTCTGCCGATGTAACATCTATTTTGAATGATAGTTTAGCAGTTGCTGGCATTATATTATAAATCATCAGCCAGATCGGGGAAATAACTGTTAAATCTTGTCCAGGTTGAAACTGTTGATGGGTAATTACACTAATTACAGTCTGCTTATACCTTTCACGCCTGGGGCACATGCTTTTTCTGTTGGGTCGAGGTTCACAACCGTTGAGTTGCATTTTATATAAAACAAAAAAGAATATAATAAAAAATATGGATGATGATTTTGACGCGTTTTGATCCTATTGAAGAAGAAAGAGATCTGCCAGGGCTTCATTTGAAGAAGAGGAAACAGAATTGTTCCATCATTGTGCGAAGAGAACTGAAAGAGCAGCAGAACCCGATTTCAATCCATCATTAGAAGAAGCAGGAAAAACGCCCCTTCAGTTAGGATCTGTGCCAGAACTATTAGCAAATGAATTAACTCATTCTACATAAGTTTAGGACTAAAACCGCCGAAGGCCCAGCCCTTTTGATTTTAAGATGCGTATAAAAGCAACCATCTGTATATAAGACTGGGGGAGAAATTTTGTAAGAGTTACTGCAAAAGCCAGACCCAATAAGTTTTTAAAAACTAAGCACAATTAGACAGAGGATTCCTGTTGCCGACCAAAGGCGATTAACCATTTAAATTTAAGGCCTGAGGCGTTAGTCTTTTACGAAACTTGGGGGGCAAGAGTTGCCAACGCGATCTGAAATAGAAAGACCCCTTTTCAAGATTTAGGACCAAGATAAATGATGCAGCACAGAAATTGAGACGAGTTTTAGTGAGGAGGAAACAGTCAAGAAAAAAGTAGAAACAATTGAAGATTTCTCCATTGCCTATTGCGTGGAATCCTGGGACTTAATGATCGCCTAAAGTCAATAAGTGGCGAACTAGAAAACAATTTGCAAAGCTTAGTGAGCTTGGATTGAGAGAATAGAAGAAGGAAAAAACAATCAATGGCTGATGCAGGACGCTAAAATTTAGGGCGAGAGAAAAGGGTATAATACAGCAGAAAATACAGGATTTATGGCTACACAAGGGCTGGCCAGGCTAGAAGTGCTGTCTACTAACAGGCGGAGTAGATCATAAACAAGCAGAATAAGAGAAAACTATAAACAGGAATTACTTTATGTAAACACTACGCTAGCTGAAAGAATAAGGGACTCTGTTCAAGATACAGTGGGGTTTACACATAGTTAGCATATTAAACAGCGTTGGGTTTGCTATCTCTACATCGTTTATGCTTTACCGGCGGCGCACCAACAGGGCCATTACACCTCCAACACCTCAGCCTGGTTAAAAGTTGGGATTAGAAAACAATTGACATCATTAGCAAATTAGTAAAGAAGTTAGCAGCCAAAGCGCTTGATTGCTCTGCCTGGCATAATAGTCATGTTGTTAGTTGGGTTTTGTCTACTATAGCAAAGTTGATGGTTATATGGCTGTACCATCTGTTGGGACGTTAGGGAGTGTCGCTGCTGGGATAATTTTTAGTGAAATAAAGTTATGGCTAATCTGTAAAAGTTAAAACACAACAATGGCCTGTCTTTTCGCTAGTATGGCTGTCTGTGTGAGGAGATTAACAGGTGAAGCGGTTTATGTGCTGCTTTCTGGTGTGGAACGCTTTTCTGATGGTGGATCGCTTTCTGGTTCTTCAGGGCTAGGTACTTTTTTTACAATGGGATGGGGCAGGGCCTTGTTGTTAATCTTGATTATGCCCTAAGTTTTGATCGTCTCCAGCTATGCGGATTTATTGTTCTACTTCTGTCTCATACAAGTTGTAGTCTTCTTAAGGTCAGAGGGTAGCATGTATATATCCATGACCTACAACAAGTACACCTTTGACAAGCATGTGTAAGAAACGTCTTGATACCTTGTATGCTGGAAGGCAAATCAACAGCAGAGTTAATAGATCTTCTAAAATTAGCTAGAAATTGTTTTCTGGCGTTTCAAAACCTGTAGGATGATCAACTATTTGTAGACTTGGTTTGTGCTTGTGCTCTAAAGACACAAAGTATGTCGTATGGAGTCATTAAGTCTTTGCATCCTGGCATTGTTAGACCTTCACTTTCATCTAAGATAAATGTTGCCCAAGCATTAGGATGTTTTTGTTCAATCGACCCTAATTGAACTTGTTTGTCTGGTTGAAAAGAAGTATGGCCGGGCCAGTAGTCATAATTATATTCTCTTTTTGCACCCCACAAATACAATGTGCCTAACCCATGATTGCGGTCTAACTTTTGTCTAAAGTCAGTTGAAGGATTAATGTTAAATTCGTTGCAAATTCTTTCATATTTCATTATTGTCCATTGGGCTTTTAAATGGACTAAACGCGTTGTCGTTTAGGGAGGAGGACTTGTAGTTCAGTTAGTATTCGTCTGTACTGGTAATAAACATGAAAGTTATATACTGCCCTTACTAAAAGATTAGGATGGTTTAAATGGTTTGCATATGAAACACCACAGCCAGTAGTTGCGCAGTAAATGGCAAAATTTAACTGATTTCTGTAAAACGTCATAGGACGGGATGACCATGCTGATGGCACTCTATCATTCTTTATTGGCGGATTTGAATATTTAGTTAGTGGGTTTACAAGTCTAACTTGGAAGCCATATGATTCATCTACTGCAATGGTTAGTAAACTGAAGTCCAAAGATTTGGGATTATTAAAACGCCCCTACATTGTAAGTGGCGCTTTCGTTGTATTTAAATGGTTCCATTTTTAAATTAGTTTTTTTAAATAGTTATAAAAAAAAGATGTACATCTATATAACCAAGCAAACCGAGCGTGTGTTCTTAACGTACCCAATTGTCAATTGGCGTGGGAGTTGTAGTATTGCCCTTAAAGAGATTGGCTTTATTGTTAATTGGTTTTTATCTTATCTGAAGGGGGATCATAAAATAACCTGGATGCATATATTTGTAACGAGGTGGGCATTCAAATTACTCATGTGGCAATACCTGATGGTTATTACAAATTTTGTTCTTTAAAGTTGTACTTAGCAAAAAATTTGGCATATTGTTAACAATTATCGAGCAAACTCAGAATTACTTTATATTTCCCACAAAAGAATGATAGGGCAGTTAATTTCCTAAGGGCCTGGCTATATTCTTAGGCTTTAAAATAGTGATCTGAGATTTTAGATTTAGTACAGTGATGATGTTTTATCAATTTAAGCGTAATAAAACCTTTGAGTTTATATAGAGTGAACCCAATGTTGTATGTTCATTTACAAACTGTTAAAAATCAAGAAACTAATTTGTTGATTGGATAATATAATTCTACAGTTTCTAATGGTTTGCCCTCAACTAGGGCAGGGTGTTTTGAGTTTATAGATGAATCTCAGTTGAAAAAAAAACAGTCAATTTAAAAGAATTAATTAATGGGCCTTTAAACTCATTTTTGATTGTTAAAATACTTTACCAAAAATGGTGAGTACAGTTTTTGGTCTGATTTATTAATGGTGTTGGAATGTAGAAAGAGAGTACTGTTAGCCCTCTATATTTTTATATTCCCTGGAGAGATGTAATTATGTGAGTCACGATCACCTTGTTATTCTGCTCAGGAATACCCCCGTTTTTTTGTCGCTCAATTACGTCAATTTTAGAGGTTTTTGGCATGTTAATTTTTTGGAAATGCAGGTGTTTAATTACTTGGCCAATATAACTGATATGTTGGGGATAGGACGTGATTTGTATAGTGTAAAAGGGGGGTTTTCGGGCAGATTCTCATGGGTGGTCTTGAGCCCGCAGATTTTCATTCTCTGAACAGTGAAATTCCATGTCTGAGAGCGACACAGTTGAGTTCGGTGAGCACATTTACGACAGGTCAGACCAGACATGAAACCACAGGAAAAAGCGAGCTGCTTACTTACGTGGGCATGACTTGCGGTTCACCACTCGCCGTGTGACCATTGAATTAATTGATGTCACAATGTTTTCCGTGGGAAATACTACATGGAAGGAAAACCCACGCCAGCTGAATAAGAGAAACCGCTGGACACAGTGACACACCAAGCTGCACGTGCACTGTGGCAAGACATCTTGTTTCGTGATTCCCAGTGTGATATTTCATTAAGAAGACATTTGAGAACGTATAAAAACCCCGATTATGGATCACTTGCTCCTCCACCGAGTTTTTGGGCGAAAGTGCCCTAAATGCCGCCTTTTTCCTGTTCTCTGACAAGTTACCAAAAAATTACGCCCATACAAACAATTTTACTGTGTAGGGTTATCGTTTTCAATTCTAATTTACTAATCATTTTCAGAGAGTAGAAGTAGAGGAATGTAGCATGGTCTGATCTCTATACCCATAGAGCAAGTAGGGGAAAAGCGGGATGTCTATGAAAGGTCCCATACACATACGGTTTAGTAGAGCAGTAAGCCGTTAATTGCTAATTGTCGACAGACACACCTGGAATCCGCACTATTAGAATACTGACTAGGTCCGTCTTTAGGTTGGCGCTATAAATTAATTTGTGATCGTGGGGCTTTCACATTGTGGCGGATATGACGTTTTAGAAGCAAGAGACCCCCAACCAACGTCCACTTCAGGTATTAACGGCTTTCATATACAGACGGTTTGTGTTTGTTCTCTGAGACTTCTTGCTATAGGCGATTGTGTTTTATTCTACTACGTTTGAAGGAGTTTCTTAAACAAGACAAGAAAATCAGGCAGTGCCAAGTTCTTTATTCTAGCTAAGAGACTAGAAGTATGCTTATTTTGGAAGGTGAGGAGAAAGATAAATAAACGAGAACCTACTATTGATGAACTAAACAGCACCTTTAAGCTTGTTAATTCAAGACAGAGTTTTAGCCGAATATTTTTGAAAGAGTTGTTGTTAAACTTATGAAAAGCTTTGAAACTTTTGAAGAATGATTCTATTCAAAAGCCCAAAATGTTAGTGGAATGGTGTACTACCTACTAGTTCAGAATACTTCCATCCTTGTGGTGTTTGTGACCAAGGCACAAAGAGACGAACGGATCACGTCAGGGCTGGGCCCTACAGACAGGGGCCGGTGTTGGTTACTGGCTAATTATAGTGGGTAGCACTGTTCGCTAACTGCCCTCGAACAACTGCTCTGCAAGGTCTCAAGTGAAACGCCAATGTCTTAGCACTATCAGATTACTGCAGAGACCCGCCATTAGGGTGAAACCTGATCACTATTTATGCTAGGGTCTTACGTCCGGCGCAGACAATGAGGGCTTTGTTTACACTTGAATAACAGCACTCAGTCTTTTAGTTGTCAATGACGACGACAACAAACACAATGTACCATACCTTCTTCAAGTTGATGTTTGCACAGGGATGTGCTTGTGATTTCTCTGTTGGTGTCGTGTACGTTTGGGTGCGTTATCTGTGCTGGTATCAAAAGGAATTAGTTAAAATGGTAACATAAATTAATTCGAGAGAATAAGATAATCTTTCACTGTTATTTCAATTCTTCAGAGTGAGCTGGTTATTAACTTCCAAGTCGGCTTCTAGGCAGGATTCTCTCGAGTTGCAGATTTTATTTTGGTGGGGTGAGTGATAGCTTCTGAAATTTGTTATTGCTTGTTTTGAAAGTTGCTTTACTTTCAAAACAGAGTGTAGTTCTCCTCAGTTTTTTATCAATCCGAGAGAATGCTGCAAGTGGGACTTCATCAAGGAGTTACAAAATTTCTTATGTTCAATTCACACAGACTTTATATCCCATTGCCTTATGCTAGATTGCTTCTTAGATTTTTGATTTTCCTTCAATTCAAGATTGTTTGTACCTTTTGGTGATGTTTGTTTCTTATTCTTCACAGTTTTGACTCTATATCATACTCTGGAATTGCATTCAGTGTGTTTTCATTAACTAACTATCCCTGTCTTCAATTCGAAAATCTTAGTTTTTCTACAGATTTTTTCCTGATAGTGTATTGACTTTCACGTTTTTTTTCTTCTTGTCTGAAAGGCAGCAGCAGGTTGCTTTGGTATTGATTTTTATGGTCTTGTTGTACGTTCTGACCCTCTTTAATTCATCTTTGCTTCAAAACAGATTGCTATTTTTTTCCAATGTTGTTGTATAGAAGCTTTATAGTCAAGGTGCTGTTGAATTCTATTGTGTATTGTCTTTAGGTTCACCTGTGGCTTCATATTACCATCAATAGTTAAGTCTTCTTCTCTTCGCTGATCACAATTGTTTCTATGTCTTGGATTACGTCCTGTTGAATTGCTCTGGTCTTTATTTTCTCTAAGTAAGTCAGACTCCTGCGGACCTCTTGGATTCACTAATCTTTGGTTTCCTTCTTTTATCTGTACTCTTTCTATAACAATTGGTAGACACAAAAACTTACCGCCTTCTCCCCAATCGATCAGAGTACACACTGCTGTCATAAACTAAGTGGCCGCAACCAAATACCGCTCTTTAAGGAGCAAATTTGGAATTAAGCACTAGCGCCCTTAACAGCTTCTTCCAAGCGATCTGTTAACACACAATGTGCTGTCAAGTTAATTGGCTAGCGCCCCATAAACGATCTTCAAAGGAGAAACTTTGGCATATGAAGCAAGCGCCACTGTGCTGTGTGCAGTGCGCCCCACAACCCACTTGTGCTCGCGGTGCGATCGTGCTTGTATATAGGTTGTTTTTGTTATTGTTGTGTTGTTGTTTGCTGTTTTTACTAATAATAAATATATTATATTATGAACATTGTTTCTTATAAATAATTAAAGGGCACGCACACCTTCCCACCCCACTCACACCCGCGCATGCTACACACTATAAGTACCCCCATGTTACTTCTAAGTTCTTTAATCAAGTTGCACATCAGTCATCATTAAGTCTTCACACTAAAGTTCTTACTTAAGTCTCCTTATGTAAATCCTCAAGTCATACCTGAGGTTGTCCTCATAGTCATCCTCAGTCATCATCATGTCACATCCTCAAGTCATCTCAAGTACATCCCACAATGTTCTTACTTAAGTCATCCTCAGTCATCACTCAAGGTCATACACAAGTTCTAAGTCTTACTTCAAGTTTTTACTCAAGTTTTTACTCAGGTTTAACATATAGATCATATTAAGTCATACTTAAGCTTCAACCAGTTTTTTTTTTGAGTTCTATTTTAATTATAAATAAGCTATAGGAACAATCTATGTTTTTATATTTATAGTTGATGTATATTATAGTTCAAAACACGCCTACAAATAAAAACGCACGTCACATTGTTGAGGATGTCTTGCTCAGAGTTCTCCGCATCTGATATTACCGAATGATAGTTCTTGAAACAGAAGCTACCGCATTGATTTCATTCTGGTCTATGGAAATGTCTTTTATAGACTCCATGTCTTTATTTATTGACACCATAATTTTATTATACACTGATCTATTTTTAGTAAAAAAATTTAATAATTAAGTTCTTAAATTATTATTACATTTCAAATGGATCAAAATAATGCTTTGTTTAGTGGCGGCTTTTGGCCCGTGATGGTGTCTTTTTCTGCAGTTTTTGGCTCAGATTTTTTTGATTGCTTTTGTTTCTCGTTGCCTTAGGTTATTATTTTTTATAGCCGCCATAACTGCCCCCAACCTGCAGCCAATGGCGCCATAAAATGGCCAAATCAGTTTTAAGTTTCAATATTCATGAAGACTTTGGTGCTGTAGGTCTTGTATAGCATGGCAGTTTTTATAGCCGAATTGAACCAACGTGTTCTGGCGCTGGCCGGCGTTATGTTTTCATGATGGTGTACCATATTCTGTAACATTTATTTTTTTTGTATCTGTTACACTCTGCTAATTTTTTTCCTGCTTTTAAACACGCCCAGGATGAGGAGTCTTTTCACTGTCCCCACCTGGTTCAGGGTTTTCTGATGATTTCTGTTGGTTACTTTCTACAAATGGATTATGATTCTGATGATTTCTGACTCGTTAATTTTGAAGGGAAATAAATAATTCTTTATGATTACAAAGTAATTAATACCATGATTTATGGAGTAACAATTGTTCCAAATCTGTAATATATTATCACTCCATAGAGTCCTATAATGTCTTTGTTTAAAACTGGTATCTTGCGTTTTATCATACGTAAGATCTGTTCAGAATCAATGGGGAGCAAATTACTGACTAGTTTAGTGTATCAAACTAAGAGCCGTTTGCACACACACTTTTTTCCATTCTCGACCCCCAAGCTGAGCTTCAGAACTGTTATGATACTTTTTAATGCTCTTGCGGCGACATCTGTTGTAATCTTGTTATATGCTGATTTCAGTTCCGAGGAACTAGTTTTGTTTTTTCAACAGCCGCATATTGAATTCAGCCTCTCCTTTTTGGGCTTTAATAGCTTGATCACTTTAACATTGGTCCATTCATAAGTTCAGGAAGGTTTAGGCCGCCAGGTAGCTGTAGTAGATCATACGATGTTCAGTTTTTAATAATTTTAATTATTTTATTTGATAAAAATGAGCACCGAAAAAACTGTTGCCTAACACTTGTATACCATTCTGAGGTTATTGGGGCCTAAGTGTTGGATACTCTATGCTTGGTAATAAGCGTGTTAAGAATTAAAAACAGCAGATTTCTTGGCAAATAGACTTTGAGGGATTCTGCAAAAAGCTGATTGCTATCAATTGCAGCTTAGGTTGCCAGAAAGATTTTCTTGGTAAGCAAGGATTAATTCCTGACATTTTAATTATGTTAGAAAAAATACATTTATAAAAAATGGATTCATCGCAATTATGATAGGCGGCTGCCTGTGGTGAATGCGCTTGCTTTTAGCGGGCAGTAATTTTGAATTAGTAAACTGCGGGATGACAGCGAGAGAAAAAGACCATACAATAGCTATGAGCAACTAGCAGCTGCACAAGACGCCTATGAAAGCAGAGTACTTGAGCAGTTAAGTTTTTATTATTCTCACCCACTGAAAGTACAGGGGCATGCTCAGCTTACACGTTTAAAATGTTGACAAGCAAATAAATGAATATTATCTAGTAAAGGCAATACCAGTCAAGACATTGCCCACACACAAAATTCAGTGACTTTTTTCTTCCATCTGAAAATACAAAGATGCAAGAAATACGCGTTTATTGTTGTTGGTTATGACTGGTGTGTATTTGGTGTGCGCATACATATTGGCTGAATAAAAAATGAACAAATATATCTTTTAATTCGCCCAAAGGATATTGGAAGGGCATCTCGGCAATAAAAAAGCTATGCCAAGCGGATGGGCGTCGGTCAGTGACAAAATGCAAAGGACATGGTTATCTAAACATGCGTTATGGCAAATTTATTTACATGCCCCTTAGACGAATACTGTTTACCGCACTTGTGAACAAAACTCCAAACGTAACCCTTCAAATGGATCTTCTATAATGCTACCCTCTGGTTGGATTAGTCGAAAAGATGTAAGTAGCACTCACAGTCATTGTCATGGCTTCAAGATACAAAGATGCGGGAGCCATTAACACAAAAGAGTGCTTCTGCTTGTTGCTGTTGCCATACAACTGATATACCAACGAGGTCCATTAACTTTCCCTAGCTTGATTCAAGTCGAGATGGAAAAGAATTTAAAGGCCAAGTGAATCAATTATTGTTAAAACACAGAGTTACATATTAGAAGAGGCATTCCGGGAGTTTTACACAGATCACAGGCTTTTAGTTGAAACTTTATCAAACAGTAGCGAAGACTTTTCTCTACCAGTATCACCGAGAGCTGATTGTAATTCTACGCAACACTGAATGGGTTAGAAGACTGCCCTCAGTTTTGCGCGAATGAATAATGAGAATTTAAAGGGTTAAAACAAGTTAAGGCAATCAAAAGAAAAACAATAATAGTTGTTGAAGGAGAGTCTTCATCCGGCAAACTAATACAGTTTGGATTGAAAGTAAGGTACCTTTATTTACGGGGGGGAAGCAGAAGGGGACACTCGCATTTGGGCAAACCGATCCAAGTTTGGAGGGTTGACCATCATCCCACCCCCAGATTTGTAAAGATGAATCCGCCCGTGTATTATTTTACGAGAAACTGAACAACAAAAAAACCAGCTCCTAAAGATCTTTTGTGAAAGAATGAACGGCAGATAATCCCACCAGACACTGTTCCGCTTTAATTATTTTTACGTAAATATATTTGATTCTTAAAATGGGAAGCTCAGAAGGAAGCGCAGAACGATCAAGAATGGTTAAGGAAGAGACCTTGAAAAATGATGCGGGAATCATTTCAGGCTGTGTTGCTATTAAGGAAACATTTTCGAGGATTAATCTAATGCATGCTTAATCATCCAGATCAACTACAACTACAAACCCACAAATTTGGAAAAAGAATATCTTGAAATATTAAAAAAAATTCGAAAATAGTCACTGAAAATCATGAGAAAAGAGTAAAGTTTTAAATGATTTGGGATTGAAGCTATGATTGAATTATAATAATAAGTTGATGAAAAATATAAACCCACCTGGTTTTTTTCGGTTCTCCAGGTGCCCGATTGCATATGAAAACATACTGGATTATCCAATCAACAGCCTTTGTGTTTGTTCTTTATAATGACTTCTTGTTACATCAGCTGGTGTTGATCTCATGTAGATTAGATCGCAGTTTAAGTTTGTTTTTTTTTCCCCCCCCCATCGCATGAAAAGTCTTATTGCTCAAACAATGTTCTTTGGTAGTTGTCATGTGATATGTTTTGAATGCACAACGCTGCGAGATTTTCCTTTTGCTTTCTCTTATGATTTTATCTGGCTCGAAATAGACTGTTCTTTTTTTGACCGTAAATCAAACATACTCCTTAATCACCTTTCCAGGATAATTAATCCTTCATCTTTTCCTATAAATTTCTTGTTAGTATTGAATGCAAAGGCGAATTTTTGGGTAATCAGATGTATCATACCATCGCATGCCCTTTAGCCACTTCGTTTACATTGTCTTTATAGATGTCTTCAGTAGGAGATATCTATATCAAAAACTATCTGTATCTGTGTAAAGTACTCTGGATTCAGGATACGAGGGCTTCATAGTAGATCTTAAGTAACTCTACATCAAAAGCTTTGGTTATTTCTAAACAGTAAACACCAATAAATAACAGGTTTGACAAATTTGACTTTCTTTTTCTTCATTCATTATGCCAAAATGTGATCGAATTCTTATTAAGTCCTGATAAGTTGGTTTTGATGGTCAGCTTAAAATTGCTTCTTATATCTCGGTGACATCTATACATCTTTTCGCTTGTGCGGATTCTCCATAGTCTTTCCAAAACAGCTGTTGTTCATCAACTTGAAAAGTCTTTTCTGAAGCATCTGTGGTTTTGGTTCTGAGATCAGTGTTATTCTGATGTATGGGTTTCATGAACTGTTCTTGATCCGAATGAATTATGCGATATTAACAGCTGTTAACTTCAAAACATGTCTTAAATAGAATTGTAGAAGTTGTTATGACAGACATAATTTTTTTTGCCGCGAAGATTAGGAACAATTTTAGGTTGGCTCTCTTGGGATCCATCTTTAGACTTTCTGTGCCTAATGGATAGTTATTTTGAAGGTCTGAGTTCTTGTGGATATTCTAAGTCAACTTTAGATGGAAACCACGCTGCTGTATCAGGCGTTAAAACTGTTTCAACCACTTTAATTGCCTTTTGAATATTTATTTGTGCCTGTCGACATTTTTTTTTTTAAAGTTACGTAAGGGAAGTGATTGCGCCATTGCACAACATACAGATTGTTTGCCATTCTAAATACTTGAGTTAGTTAGACCTTTACTTCGGATCATAATGATCAAAGTATTGTATGTTTGCTTTAGTAATGATGCGACGACTTCTATTCCTCCCGCAATCCGTTTTCAATCATCTGTATCATTGCTAGGTCAGACCAATAAATCAATCTTGTACTCCAGTAAAACTTAAGAAGCAGCCCTAGCTCATCCCGGGCGCAGAATGGTTTATTAATGGTGGGATACAGGCTTTAATGTTTCATGCTGTTTTCTATAATTTTCAAAGACGTCCGCCAAAATACATACATCTGCAATTAAATAGGAGTCATGATAGTCTCCCATCGTTTACAATTAACTTTTGCCAAGCATCTTGAGCATGCTGGTAATCAGTATCAACTGATGTCCTTCTCTAAGACCTAGAATAGAACGCAAATTTTTGGAGGAAAGTGTGTCCTTCATCAACCTTCCCAACTGTTTTGTACTCATAAGGTAAAGCCTCCTTTCTAACAAGAGTTGAGTCAAATTATTTTTCCGTTATTGGCAGGACTTTAAGGAATAGCCAGGCTCTAATGAGCCCATCATGTGTTGCATGAGTAGTAGAAGACATGTTATTTAAAGTGAAACACATGTACTTTTCTGATGACTGTGCAATGCATGCTACCCTGAAGCGCTGGTTACTGCTGGCAATATAAGATGTGAGTCGTAACCTCACGCAAGTTATGAAAGAAGATGGCAGCTTCATGTATTGGTTCAAACTTTAGTTGAAGATTGCATTTGTTATGCGCGCTCCTCTAAAATTCCCAATTATGTGATCATGGTCTCTTACTGTGGGCCCTTTACGCTATGGGCGTTTAGCTCTAAACCGCAAATCCAAAAATGCGTGGCTGAGTCATTCTGTTGTTGGTCTTTACAGGCAGCCTTTATGATTTAAGATAAGTTTAGATTTTTAGAACAGGCGTTTACGCACTGCTGCATGCGTTTTAAGAATGTTTCTGCAGCATTCTGGTCCTCTATATAATTCTGGTGCTGTATGAGAGCCATCCGTCCTGACATTAATGAAGGCAAATGAACAAAATCCTGATGAGTACTCATAAGACTGTTTTCGAAGTTTTTGTGGCAGCTGGCCCTCATAAGAACAATAAGCGACTCAAATAGTCTGCGTTATAAAACTTACGTATGGAGATTTTTGCATCCGTTTCAAGCTTCTTAAAACTAACTTTACTGCCTTCTGGGGGCGTAATTGTTCTGTATTACTGTCAAATGGGCCGACGATACATGTTTCTATGTTCGCACTGCGGCTTGATGAACAGTGGCATCTTGTTAATCATTTTCTGCTGAATTCTTGTTTATGAACCAATTTTTGAAGTATGGGCAATATCTCACTCATTGTGCGTACTCTTAAATATGTGTAATGCGGCAGACAACGCTGGGGAAAACATTGTAGTAAGTCAACATGGCTTTTGTCTGGATTACCTATTGTTGGGATGTTATTGGAACACTTTAATGGGCACACAAATCTGTTTTCCTCATCCCATGTTGTAGACATAACAGTTATGGGTTTGTCTTTAGTTATTTCATAAAGATCATTGGACATCACGCTAACGGGCAAAGGATATTCCACTATGTTAAGATCATTGATGTAAGGCGATAGCTTTTAGACACTCTCTCTGCGTTTTTTGCGGGCGTTAATGGCTGACTTGGCAAGAACACACCACATAAAAACATTTGTTGCTGTATTCTTTATGTTTAGAACTGCTTTTTTTGCGACTTAATGCTGGAGGTTAGTGGAATGTGAGACTTGCCAACAATCGGTGCCTTACTTAGACTCGTTTTAATTGTTCTCTAGGAATTGCAACTATGACCACAAGAGCCTCTCATTTTTGGCTTCTTCGGCAGACAGCGTCAACTGTGCATGCAGGTTCTTCTGCCCAACCAGACGTTTCAGTCTTTAGAGGAAAGAATAGTCTCTGCTGTTTAGTTGAGACCATGAATTCATTGATTTTCTTCAATTTATTGTCTCATAGGATCAATTAAAACAGCCTAACATTACTTTAACTGGGGGTCTATTGTATGTTTACTTGGAATGAGAAATTGAATGACAAAATCTTGCCCGTTACGGCTTGTGGATCAAGACTCTAAATCAATAGCATTCAGTGCTCTTGGACAATTTTTACTTGCATTGCTTCAAAAAATTCGTTCTTGTCACTTAATATTTCATAGCCATGTTGAGTCTCTTTCTAACTCAAATGTAATTTATTTAATTAAAAAAATATACTTAATCAGAACCAATATCAACGGTATTTTTGCGATTGGGGATCTTTAAAATTAAAGTAATTAACGCCCCTTTGGCATTGTTTTTGTGTGATGTGTAGTAACAGAGTTTAATTGTTTCGTTTACTTTTTTATGCATCATTTTTTATCTGCTCGGAGTCAGGGCTGTTGAGAAAACTCTGTCTTGCCTTTCTTTGGAAGATCAAAATTTTGTCTTTTGTAGTCTTCAAAAATCGGCTGTTAACGTTTATAAATTCTTAATACGTTGATGTTTGAGTCAGATCGCGCTTTATTTATTGTCAGTTGGAACGAGCTAAGTTTAGCGTTTTTAGTTGAACCTTAGCTGTGTGCTTTGGAGTTTAGTTCTTTTTTTTATTTTTTTGCTGCAGCACTTACAGCTATTGAAAACACAGTCGAGAGTAAAGACAACCCGCCTAGAGGTAAAGCTTGCGCGGTGCACCTATGACTGTTGCTAAGAGGCCCTAGACTCGTTCCTGCTGATAGAGCGCTTATAGTCGATTGTTCCAGTAGTAACATATGAACGGCATTATAAAGGCAGCAGAATTCCTTCGTTTGTTTTGCTGTATTTTGAAGGTCTGCTCTAGTTTTTGTTGCATTTGTGTAATGTTTGTTAATCTGAAGGTTTTTACTTCAGGGTTTATTTAACAGCAGATTTGACTGCTATCTCTTCTTTTGGCGGTGCTGTAGGCACATTTGGATAAACCTGATCAGGACATTGATTTTTATAAAATAAAAATATTTAGTATTGTTATATATCTTGTTATGATGATACTTCAATAGTAGCTTCGCATAATATATTAAAACAATGTCATTAAGCGGTTTTTCGGCTTCTTCTTCTTGATCAATTGAATGTGTTATTACGTCTCTCACAGGTTCTCCCGCTTCCATGTAACTGATTATCCTCGTTGACCTTAGGTCAATCCATTAACCGTTATTTTGTTGTTAAATAATCATTCATTCTTACACTGTGAAGGTGTAGATCTTAGACGCAAGGTCTGCTGTTGGAATTCTACCTCTCCCACCCCCAACAACATTTTTTTTTTTCGGTCAAAATGATGATAAGCGTTCTAAGTAAGCTTGCTTAGATTTGGTTAGGGACTGCCTCAATCGAAACATTGTACTTTCGTTAATTTTTGGATTAAAAAACTTTTCACTTCCTCTTTTGATTGGTTCTTCATCTTCACACAGCAATAAACCCTTTAAGGATCTTTCTGAGACGCTAAAACTAATTTTCCATATAGTGTCTGCCCTGTTCTAGGATATGTTGTATGATGACGCTCGTTTTCGTAATATATTGCTTAATTGGGCTTATATTGATTCAAAATCAGCTTTGCTAAATCAGGTTGTTGCTAACAACGTCAAACTCTAACGAGAGGTCAGAAATGCTGTACTTGGCTTCGGGGTCTGTTGACATTTGATAACACGTTTTGTATTCATTAAAAGTAGTTCTATGTCAATCTGTCTTTCTTATGCTCTTGAAAAGTATGGGGGCATGCGCTTTTAACAACTCAAAATTAGGGGAATGGGAAAAAGCGATTACTATACGATAAAATTACAGCTCTAAAGACTTTTTGTGCTTTTTGCACCTGAGGCGAGTTCGGCGCCTATTCTAAGTTTTAGTGCTTATTCATTGCCGTTTCCTTGAACGCAAGATCTTCCCTTTTCTTTACGCGGTTAGGCCATAGATCAAGAATAGGTTACAATATGTCTGCATTGTTTAAAGAAATTCATTCTTGCCCCTCAAGTTTTACAGATAATTTCTTACGTTTGCCGTACCCAAATTCTGGAAAACTGTTATGGTTTTGGTATGTTGTTGAAGCGAGTTCTATTTTAAAAGTAAGCCGTGCAGAGCCCTGGCACGATCAAATAATCCGCTCCTTGGTCTGGAATTCTAACAGTAAGAATTTGATTACTGCATCATAGTTGATGGATTATTTTGGAACAGTAATATTCCGTTTATTTCCCTGCACGCCAAGGGGTTCTTTCTGCTTTCTTACGGGCCATGAATCGAGCCATATGCTTGTGAAATTTTTTATATACAAAATAAAAAGGTTAATTATTTAAAAATCATGGCAGGAATTGAAGGAGAAGAAGATTTATGATGTTTTTGATCTTGGAGACGACATGAGTGAAATGATCCCTTTGACACAGCATCGCTCAACGCTCCAATGCAGCGTGATTAACTGAAAGTACGGGTCGGAGCATTTTACAAAAGTTTAGGTCAAGAAACCTCCCGTATTTATAGACCCAATGATTTTGAATTAGGATGATGGCATTTGATTTGTTAAAAACGATCAAGGGCAACTTGTTCGGATTTCAACTAAACCGACCCATCAAAGTTTTTAGCAAGAGTACAATTATACAAAGAATCTGTGTGAAAGATCAAATCGCCTTGGCATTGTAGACAAAATTAGATAGGGAGGCAGTTTGCTAAAAACTTCATAAAAACTCCACTACAAGAACTCCCTACAGCTAAACAAATACAAAACATGGAACTTAATAGAATTAAATCAAATCGGCAGATGAATTATAAATGACAATAGAAGCAGAATCCAGTTTTTCAGAAGGAAAACAGCGTTAAAGACTATAACGACCGCCGCTACAATGCGAGAAAATAGAGGCCCTTGATCATGCTTTCAGAAGGAATCGGAGGACGAATTAACAAACAATTTAGCAAATCTAGGTGAACTAGATGAGAGATAAAAAGAGAAAAAAGAAAAAATCGTGAGGCTGATGACCCGCCAACTTAGGGCTGGTGTTAAGAATGAATTAACCCAAAGACTAAAAAGATCTTGAACAAGAAAGATCAGCAAGACTAGAAGTGCTGTCTACTAACGAGAAAATTAGAACTCAAGTAAATAGAATAAGAGAAACTCTCCCCCCCCCCCGCACAAAATTTATTTATGAAGACACAACACTAGCTGAACAGAATACGAACACTGTTTTTAGGAGAGCAGGTGTAACATTAGTAAGCGGTATTAACAGCTTTAGATTGCAATAAGTACACTGGTGATGGCTATAAGGCGGCGGTGGTCAAAGTTTCCATTACCTCCGCCGCCATCGCTTCCGCCATGATAAATCTATGGGTTAAAAAAACAGGCTTGATCATCTTGCGAATTTATTAATAAAATTAGTGGTAAAGCCGTGATGCTTTTACATGGATATTGGGGAGTATTGTCAGCTGGCCTTTTGTCTACTGCCAAGCAAAGTAGTGCTTTAGGGACGAGCTCTCTATGGACATTAGTTCTCTTAATAGTTCGCGTTAATATTTAGTAAGTAAGACCAATGTTAATCCTATGGGCAGTTAATCCAAGAACAAGCGCTGTCATGTCATATTCGTGGTCATAGCTGTACAGTGTCCGGTGCTTCTGAGTTCTTCAATGACTTTTGGGGTTTGGGACTTGGGGATTGGATGACTTAATCTTGGGTGTCTTTTATTGTTGTTAATATTACTGGCTCAGATTTTATGTCGTTTTTCCCAACCTTCTGTTCATTGCTGCTTTAGAATTCATTATTTTAGTTTATTATGTGTACCTATTGGAGTCTGAGGTCAGAAGGCAGCTTGTATAAACCAGTGCCAAACAGCTAAGTCTACTTTTGATCTTGCGTATTGTAATAAACATTTTTTGGTTATTTTCAATACTTGAAGGGAAATCACTGTAGATTTAATGGCGTCCTCTTAATTTGTAAGTATTGTTTTTGGCAGTTCAAGCAGTAGAAGGATCAGTTATGCTCGATCTCGACTTGTGCTTGCGAACCTAGCAAAACACCAAACGTAAGTCGATTAGAGTCGTTTATTCGTCTATTCACGCACTAGTAGGACCATTAGAAGTGTCTAAGATAAGTTGTCCATGCTGTTTTATGCTCTTGCTGTAGGACCCGGGATCAACAGTTTTGCCATAAAATGAAAGATTTGAAGGAGGATGCCCAGTCATGTTATACTTTCTTGTTGCGTGCCCCGAAAATAAAGGTACGCCTAGGCCATGGATTATGATCCAACTTTTGTATAAAGCCTGTCTTGATGTTAATTTGAATTCGTTACAGATCCTTTCATAAGCACTTCATGTCTATTATGTTGCTTAAGTGGATAAATGGTTTGTCATTTGGTATGGTGCTCGAAGTTCAGTTAAAAATACGTCTGAAGGTTGTAATTAAAAATGATAATCTGTACTCTGACCTCACCATAGGATCTTGGAGATTTAAAATGATCAGCATACGGCCTCCCAAACTCCACACCCAGTTGATGCGCAAATCACAGCAAAGTTTAACTGGTTCTGATAAACTGCATCGGATGACTACTAACCACGCTTTCTTGGGTGTGTGTCGTGTCATAGGGGGGTTGAGATTTCTGATTAATGGAAGTACTCACCTTTTTATGGAAATGAGGACTGTCTGGGTCACAGCAATGTAAAGGTGGATCAGGTGCTATATTTTTTTGATTGTTGTGAGACAAAACAGAATATTTTGCAACAGTATATTTGAATGCACTCATTTTTATTGTTCAAAAATGTTTGTAACAATAACAACTCAAGACGCCCTTCGTTTGTTAAGAACATGCTATTAATAACGACATGCGGGGCAATTAGGTGGCGATTAATGAAATATTTTACAAAGTAGTATGGTTTAATCTTAGTGAAGCCTGGGTAGGATTATTAAGGTTCTAAAAGTTAACAGAGCAGGGGAACCAATATGTGAACAGTTAACAATACCTGATGGTTATTAAGGGTTTTGCGCACTAAAAGAAGCAATGAGTAACTTTGACATTACTCTCAAAACTTAACAATGCAAATCTAAAAACAATGTTTACATTTTAAGATTGAATGTAGATGAAACATCTTACTTTTTGATAGCGAGGATAGCGAATATGTTAGGCTTTTACAACTAGCAATTTCCAACCTCATAGTTTTATTGTGAGCCAGACAAAACTACTTATGAGGGGGAGGAAAATCCGCTCGATCTTGGCATTACCTGTCATATTACTCTATGTTATTTGGCTGAGCATGAGAAATGATGAAAACTTATATGTTGGAAGGCCCTCAACTGTTTTAAGAGCTCTTCCGTCAGGGGAAGGCTGCATATTGCGATTATGAAAATTATACAATTCCTAATTTACAGTTAAAAGATTAGTTTGTGGGAGGGTTGGATCTTTTAATATAAAAATCAAAGACTTTGCGGTGGGAAAGTTGTATAATATGTGATAACATGCACAGTGTTTGGAAATATAAATAAATGAGATTGTACTTAAAAAGGTCGCGTGGGCCAGATGAATCAGGAGTTTCTTTGCGCATGTGAGGTGTATAATCTTTAGAATAAAAGACCTTGCCGAAGTTGCGGACTTTGAAAGAACGGTGAGAATAGGCGAGTTGTATGGTTGTGAGTACACTAAAGACGGCCGATTATTTACGAATGTGGTTTGGCGACAACCAAAAAGTTATAAAATAGAACAGCTGCGCATCTTGATAGCTAATAATTGTTGGTCAGTATTGATTATAATATAGTTCGAAAAAACCTGACCTCAAATGGCTCTTATGAACCATTATTAGAATGGCGACAATAATATTGATTCATATGCCCATTTACTTTATTTTAGCCCGTCAAAAAAAGTTTCAGAAAAGCATTCAACTCTGCCCTTTATTGTAAGTCTTATGCCTGATGGAATAGTCGGAAAGAGATTGAAATAAAGCCGTATGGAAAATACAGTACATCTCACAGAAGAGAAGCGGTTTTAAAGGAAGCTTCTACAAAATTACAGTTCATTCCGCAAATGAATTTAGGAAGACACGTTCACAAATAATATTTTGAAATTTCTGTCTTAAAAGATAGGAGAGGGATAGGGGTTGTGGGCGTTAGTGACGGCATTTTTAAAGGAATTATAATTAGCTGCAAACTTAGACGTTGTCTGTCTTAAAGTTTATGTAGTACAGTCTTCACTATGGTGGGGATATTAAGGTTATAACTACAAGCAACAAAAACAATTTTAGTCTAATTAGAAACAATCTTAAAGCACTAAATTGGATTAATCTTACACATTTAGTCCATATAGGAGTTTTATTATACTGAACAAGTTTTGAAAGAGTGAATGATTAACACTTTAACTGGATTAGATTTATTTCTAGTATAATTTCTATGGAGCAGTTAAACTTGATGACAAAAACCCCTTCATTGTTCATTAATTGTGACAGACTGGTTGTGGTAGAAAACAATATTTGTCCTCGACCTGTTAAAACAGTTTATCGTTATATTTTTCATATTGTGGTTTTCTGTATCCAACAATTAAATGGAAAAAAGGCCATATCATGTTTGATGGTAAGGTGATTATGGACAGTGATAGGACATATATTTTGTTGATACTCAAGCAATAAATGAGTGAGTGTTAGAACAGTTTTATAGGACTGTTTGAAGGAACGCAGACACTTATTTATTATAGTTGAAATGTTCAGGCAGAAAAGAGAATTAGTTTAAAAAGAGAAAAACAACTTTGTCAAAACTAGCTTTCAGTGGTAGGCTTGCTGGGTATGTGTGTGGCTTTTTGGCCAGAATTATAACTCGGTTTTAAAAGTCTTAATGAGAACAGTTAAAGGACTGTATAGTTTTATTTCACTGAAAGTACAAAGACTCATTTGGAAGAATGTTTGCGCGAAAATGATGTTATTGAATAATGATCAGGAAAAACATAGGATTAAACAAAAACCTGAATCTGAAAACTTTAGTATATTAGTATTGAAAACGGATAACCCTACTCCGTATTATTTGTTTGTAGGGTCGTTTTTTTTGGGTATGTCAGGAACAGGAATAGGGGCTTTTAGGGCACTAC
>CM031601.1:40868820-40871320 GCA_018398815.1 Conus ventricosus
AGAACAAGGACGACTGAATGGTCGCTGTACTCTGCCTGCAGGCTGACGGTCACCTACCCGTGACGGTCACCTGACACGATCGCCTTCCTTTCAGGCTCACGGGAGAGCCCAGTGAATAGCCAGCGCTCACAGTGGACACTCTTCTCTACCCAGGACTGGCAGGTCGCCAACTCTGGTCACTACCCCTCGGACATGCGAAACACTTCCCAGCACTCTCCCTCCTTCAGTATACGACTCAGGGTATCCCCCCCCTGGTGATGCCTGAATTCGCACACTTGAAGACCCAAGGAACGTGCTCTCAACAACAGCAACTACCCTTAATTTGCCTAAATGCCCGAGAACATTCGGCCGACTCATGACAGGCACTGTCATTAATCAGCACTATCACTAATAGGCACCGTCACTACTAGGCACTGTCACTAGTAGGCACTGTCACTGATAGGCACTGTTACTAACTGTTACTGTCACTAATAGGCACTGTCACTAATAGGCGTTATCACTAATAAGCACTGTCACTAATAGGCACTATCACTGATAGGCACTATCAGTAATGGTCACTGTCACTAATAGGCACTATCACTGATAGGCACTATCAGTAATAGGCACTGTCACTAATAGGCACTGTCATTAGTAGGCACTGTCACTAATAGGCACTGTGACTAACAGGCACTGTCACTAAGAGGCACTGTCACTAATAATCACTATCACTAATAGGCACTGTCACTAATAAGCACTGTCAGTTACAGGCACTGTCACTAATAAGCACTGTCAGTTACAGGCACTGTCACTGATAGGTACTATCACTAATTTGCACTATCACTAATGAGCACTGTCACTGGTAGGTACTATCACTAATTTGCACTATCACTAATGAGCACTGTCACTGATAGGTACTATCACTATAGGCACTGTCACTAATAGGCACTATCACTAACAGGCACTGTCACTGATAGGTACTATCACTATAGGCACTGTCACTAATAGGCACTATCACTAATATGCACTATCAATAATAAGCACCATCACAAATAGGCACTGTCACTGATAGGTACTATCACTATAGGCACTGTCACTAATAGGCACTATCACTAATAGGCATTGTCACAGATAGGTACTATATAGTGAAGACGTTGTCAGCGCGGACATAGACTGGGCAAAGGTAGGGTCAGTGGTTGGGTCAGTGGTTAATAGGCGGATGGGTCATCAGAAGATCTGGTCACAAGAAACGACTTAAACTAAGACATACACCTTACCTGTGCCTTAAGAGTGATGGGGGTGGGGTTGATGAGACATTGCTGTGGAGACAATCATCATCAACATCGATTTCATTTTTAAAAAAATGTTTATTAAAGGCATATCATCAACATTGTCAAGTTGTAAATACAAACAGAAATGAGCTGAGAAATCCGAGCTTATGACCTGAAATGAAAAACAGGGAAATAGATTCCACAACACAACGATCAAAAATAAGAACACGTGAGATTCAGTGATGTATCAGAAGTCGAAATTCATGTTCCATATTGTTGTAAATCGTTAGGAAAGAGAGCTCAGGATTTTCATGAAAGATCCGCATAACCAAATCATCTTAATTTACTATCGCAATGTATTCAAATAAATTAAGCACACTTTGATCTAATCTTCCATGTCAGCAACTGATTTCAGACGAGGCCTGGATTTTCTTCTGTGTGTTTGAGTCTTGCAACTTGTTGGATTTGGAGAACTTCTGAATTCCGATTTTTGCTTGTCATCAGAATATTAGAATCATTCCAGCCTGCACGTTTCTGGACTTTCTTCTTTCCTCCACTCTCCTTCTCTTTTCCGCCTCTCTCCTCCTTCCCTCTGCCCCCCCCCCCCCCCTCCCTCCCTTCCTGCTTCTTTCTTTAGCGTTTTCTTTCGACTTTCTCCTAGGTTTTTTTTTCATTGTATTAATACGAGTGGGTTTTTTTTCTCACAGCAGGCGTGCAGTGTGTAACCTGTCACACAAGCCATAGCTCATAATTATGAGAAAAACAAATCTCGTTAACAAGGGAATAAACGCATCAAAAGTACTTTGAATTCATTTAGTCTACTCCTCTGAAGACTAGGACAAAAAAGGTGAGAGGGAGACCATTCCATTCCCAAGCACCGGTTAAAAACCAAAAAAAAACAACAAAAAAACAACAACAACAATGATTTCAGCAATTCCTGCAACAAATAGTTTTCTCCGTACTGAAAGTAACTCCTGGATCGAGGTTCTGAGAGGGAGTAATTCTAGTACATGGCACCGGTGGGAAGAGAGAGGAGGAGAGAGAGAGAGAGGAGAGAGAGAGAGAGAGAGAGAGGAGAGAGAGAAGAGAGGGAGAGAGAGAGAGAGAGAGAGAGAGAGAGAGAGGAGAGAGAGAGAGAGAGAGAGACAGAGACAGAGACAGAGACACACACACACACACAGAGAGAGACGAGAGAGAGAGAGAGACAGAGACAGAGACAGACAACACACACACACACACACACACACATACAC
>CM031601.1:40881320-40898539 GCA_018398815.1 Conus ventricosus
ACACACACACACACAGGGGCTCGACCTGTCTCACAGCCCTGATGTGGCCTTGGCGGTCGGCTGGGCTATAAGCAACATTATCTTATCTTATCTTCGCCCTGTCTCTCACATTTTATCTAAGTAAGGGAAAAAACAAAACACACAAAAAAAACAACAACAGAGGTCACTGGCCTGCAAGGCAAAAACAAATATGAGTACAGTACAAAAGAGTAGCGCGACGCTTTTCGACCTTAATTCCTTTTATAGACAAGACGAGCAAAAGGGACGGACTTATCAAAGAAAGAATACTGTACAGTACATACAGATTTCACCGGGATTATCCATCTTTACTACTATGAACTGTTTAAAACAGGGGGGGGGGGGGGGGGGGAGGAGAGAGAGAGAGAGAGAGAGGAGAGAGAGAGAGAGAGAGGAGAGGAGAGAGAGAGAGAGAGAGAGAGAGAGATGAGAGAGAGAATAGGCCACTCGGGGTATTGAGATGAATTACAAGTTTCTTTGGACCAAAGCCCCTAAAAGAGAAACAAAATCCAAGAACATTCGCATCATGGGTAATCATTGCAAAAGAAGAAAAGAGGGATACCATGAAATAGAAATATAAGTGCACACAACCCAAATCCTTCCATTATCAATAAGAAAAATACATATTCCCCCCCCCCCCCCCCCTAGTGTGTGCGTGCGTGCGTCCGTGTCTGTGTGTGTGTGTGTGTGTGTGTGTGTGTGTGTGTGTGTGTGTGTGTGTGTGTGTGTGTGTGTGTGTGTGTGTGTGCGTGCGTGCACGCACGTGCGCGTGTGTGCGTGTGTGCATGCTTGTGTGTGTGCGTGTGTGCGCGAGCACAAACACACAATGCACACACATAAATGAGTGCTCAGAAAGTGCCAGAGAGAGAGAGAGGAGAGAGAGAGAGAGAGAGAGGAGAGATGAGAGATGAGAGAGAGAGAGAGAGAGAACACGAATACCAATATTTACTCAGATTTAAGGCCAAGGGCCCATTCAGAATGGACATACATACAATCAATCAAAGAAATCAATTAAGGCACTCGTAGAAATAAATGCAAAGAAATTCACAATAATCAAAGTACATCATTGAATGGGATTTAGGTAACAGCTGCAGTCTTTTCTGTGCTTTATAAATATACAGACAGATTTGAGAAGAAGTGTTCGTTTCTTGTCGACAACAGTAACACTACCTTGAAATGACATGGGTCATGGTGTCATTTGGAGTTCTGATGTCAACATTTAAGAAGCGCTTTATGCATACAAATGAACTTTCTCTATGATTACACTTTTTCGAAAGCCCAGATCTCAGCTCCACACTGCAAAATGGGCTGAACTTGTGAGTCAAACAACTTAGTAAAACACTAAGTGAATTACAATTTGATTTATACAAAATTTAAAGCATAGCTATTGCTGCTTTTTTCGTTCTATTTACGATGTCCTGGCGTGCAAAATTGAAACTAAAATTCTGTTGTGAAGTATATTACAAGATACTTGTACGCATTAATAACAACGACTCTTTCACTCCCATGAAAGTCCATCCCTCAGACTGCGCTAAGTACCCTCCCTTCCAAAAGACAATAATATTAGTTTTATATATATTAACTTTTAATTCTAGTCTCTTTGCTGCTGAATATAAACTATTTACTTGTCGTTGGAGTACAATTACCGTTGTGGACAGTAATATAATATCGTCAGCGAAAAGCAGAATGAACAATTCTGTAAGATCAAAAGTTACTCATGCCTACCATTTTCAATTATTTCTAATGCTAACTCATTTATGAATAAATAAAACATCATAGGGCTACAGATATCACCCTGTTTAATGCCTTGGGAACACTTGAGAAAGTTAGATAGTTTTGCTCCTGATCTTATTCTTGCTTTTACTTATGTTCTTTACACATCGATATAATTTACCTTTATTTCCATTTTTCATCAAAACAGGCCATAACAGTTCCCTACAGACAGAATCAAACGCCTTTTCAAAATCGAGAAATGCAACATACAATTTTTGATCACTTGATAACTGTTTTTGAATGGCAGCCAGCAAAGTGAATTGTTACGTAATCTTTTTTGAACCCACATTGATGTTCACCTGTTAGATTGTTATGATGTACCTACTCACACAATCTGCCATTGATAACAGAACTATGCAATTTACTACAAATATTATTTAATGAAATCCCTCTATAATTGTTCACATCATTGACTTCCCCCTTCTTAAATAAACGCAAAATTACAGACTCTCTCCAGCAGTCAGGGTATCTCCCAGAATCAAACAGAAAATACAACAGCTTTACTAAAAAGTTCAAAGTATACTCACCAGAATTTTTGAAAAAAATATTCCCCAATCATTCCTTCTGGCTCAGCAGATTTGCATTTTTTCAATTTCCTTATGGCAAGCAGTATCTCTTCTGTAGATATTGGTATGTCGAATATGAACACTTATTTTCATGCTCATGAATCAATGGTTCCTTCATAAGGTCATTCTCATCATCTGCCTTTTCCAACAAATTACTGAAATGTTGTACCATTCATACATAGAAATGTTGTTTGAAGGTTGCGGTCTCCTTTTGACATTTTGTGAAAAAGATTCCCGAAAAGATTGTTGACTTTGCATTGAATTCATCAATTCGTTTAACAGTCGTTCATTATACTCCCGTTTTCATTTATTCAAGTTCTTGTATTCACGCCTTGCAATACAAAATGAAACCTGTCTTCTTTATCGAGCGTTTTCCTAAATATTCTGAATAATCTACACATTTTGCATTTAGACATTTTACATTCAAAGTCATTATTCCAATTATTCTGTGTGTTGTTCTTGTTTACTGGTATTCTTTTTTCCCCCATTATTTTAGCTTTTAACAATTATATTGAATTGATTTATTGCTTCATTGGCATCAACATGTATCAAGTCTTCACTTTCTGATAACTTTTTCTGAACCTCTTCTGTACTCATGGACAAAAGAAATTGCTGAGCAAAATTTTGATTTCAACAACATCTAACAATGAACATGTGTACTGTACTGGGACCTGTTCATTGTTAGATGTTGTTGAAACCAAAATTTTGCTCAGCAATTTCTTTTAAGAACCAGTTTTCTGTTCATTTCAATTCAACCCAGTTTCAGTAAGCTTTAAGCAGTCATTCTCACAGTTGCTCTCATTTTTTCCCATACACATTTACATCGTCACTGTCATTGTTAGCCCTTTCTGTATATCCATCTCCCCCTTTATTACATGTGTAGTCATTACTTTCGGTATCATTCTTGCATGCAGAATCAAGAATAGTTTCAGTCTCACCGTCTGTATAATTCAAATTCCCTGGGTCATCGCTGCTGTTTATCATTGACATATTCACACATCTATCCCTACCACCTGTCCCATTCACAACCATGCATTCACCCCCACCATCACCTTTGCCCCGCACTCCTTTTTCAGCTTTTGCACCCACTTTAACCACAAGATTATAACCGCAGGAACAACCAACATCAACATGTAATGACTTCCCACAGTGATGACTGGACTCAAACAATCTTTCATTCTTGCTCAGCACATCAACATAGCTATGCTCACATTCAACCCATTCTTCAAAGAGAGAGAGAGAGAGAGAGAGAGAGAGAGAGAGAGAGAGAGAGAGAGAGAGAGAGAGGAGACAGAGAGAGAGACAGAGAGAGAGAGAGAGAGAGACAGAGAGAGAGAGAGAGAGAGAGAGAGGAGAGAGAGAGAGAGAGAGAGAGAGAGAGAGACGGATGGGGAGGGAGAGTAGAAAATGGGCGCAGAAGAGGGAAGAGGGCGGAGGTCAATGAGGAGAGGAAGAATAGGGGGATGATGGGGGAAAGAAAGAGTGGGGTGAAGGAAAACAATAACTGAAAAAAAAATTCAAGTGGAATGAAAAAAAAGGAAGTACGCTAAGGGGAGCAGATACACGCAATGACAGATAGACTAACAGAAACAATCTAATAGACACTGCAACGAAAACAAACGAAAAATACTTTCATAATGGACCGACTAACACATTGAGTGACAGATCGAATATCAGGGACAATTATAACACAGTGGGAAACAAAATTTTGTTAGAGGCATAATAACATATAGAGTGACAGAAACAATCATAGAACAGTGGGGCATAATCTCGTTTCAATAACGATAAATTCACCAAACTGTAAAAAGACAGAACAAAACAAACAAACAAACAACTCCCCCCCCCCCCCCCCCCCCTCCACACATACACATCTCTCCTGTGGCCAGAGTTGGGAGTGCGTCGGTGTGCCCCCGGGGGGAAGGACTTGGAATATTTCCTGTAAGAGAGTTATGTTAAAACTCTACCTCCACCCTCTCTCTTACTAGTTTTGGAAGGAGCAACTTTCCGGTACTAGTCATCGAAAGAAATTTTTGTTTTATTCTCGGGACTGTTAAAATACTCAGTAGTGACTGTCCGTGTGCAGGTGGTGAATATGGTGAAGGGGTGGGGGTGGGTGGGGGTGGGGGTGAGGAAGGGGGATGGGGGTGGGGTTGGTAGAGGAGGAGGGAAATGTCGGCTTCTCTCTCATCTAGTGGAGAGAGACCACACATTCCGATAAGGGAAGGGAGAGGGGAGGGAGTGAAGCAGACCAGGACTTTTAAAATTGACGTCATCTTTTTCTAACGATGACGTGACTTCAACCAGGCTGTGAGAAGAGTGATGGGGTGAGGGTTTGAGAGAGGAGGGAAAAGGGGGTGGTGGTGGTGACAGTGTAAACGTTATTGCCATTATTGAGACAAAAGGGAGAAGAAAGAAAGGGGGGAAGAAGGAAGGGGGGGGGGGGGGGGGGGGGGGGGTAGACGGGGTGTGCGTGTTTGTACGATTTGTAAAGAGGGTGGGTATAGTGTAGATGGTGTGTGGTTGACGATTTGAGTTGTCACGTCTTCCCATGAACTTCTACTCGGGGGGGGGGGGGGGGGGGGGGGGGGTGGGGGGGGGGGGGGGGGGGGGGGGGGGGGGGGGGGGGGGGGGGGGGGGGGGGGGGGTTTTTGGGGGGGGGGGGGGGGGGGGGGGGGGGGGGGGGGGGGGGGGGGGGGGGGGGGGGGGGGGGGGGGGGGGGTGGGGGGGGGGGGGGGGGGGGGGGGGGGGGGGGGGGGGGGGGGGGGGGGGGGGGGGGGGGGGGGGGGGGGGGGGGGTTTTGGGGGGGGGGGGGGTGGGGGGGGGGGTTTTGGGGGGGGGGGGGGGGGGGGGGGGGGGGGGGGGGGAAAAGGGGGGGGGGGGGGGGGGGGGGGGGGGGGGGGAAGAACCCGGGGGTTCGTTTTTTTTCATTTTACAAGGGGGGGATATCGTAATGGTGGGGCGGGTTGGACATTTTGAGTTTCAGTTTCCCAAACTAAAATTTCAACTGTCATTGTAACTGGTGGGGCTATCTATCCTCTATAAATCGAAAATCCATCCATCCTTCTTTGATCAAAGTTTTTTTTTGCTTTAAATGTATTATTTTTGTATGAAATTATGTAGTATTAATTTCCCCCCTCTCTCTCTTCTCTTCTCTCTCTCCTTCTCTCTCGAAAAATAAAATGTAACGGGGGATTACAACCCATGGGTCCCCTTCCCACGGGAGTGCAGTGATTTTAACGGATCCCTCGCCTGGTTCCCAGTATTTGTTCAAAAAATCCCCCCTTTTAAAGTGTTAAAAACACCATTCATGTGACACGGGATGATAATATCGGGAAGGGCCCGGGACTGTGACGACTTTTTGCCATCCCAAAAGGATATTTTAGGGTAAAAGTGTTTTTTTGACGTACTAATGGTGGGGAACGCCCCAATCACGACACCAAAAACAAAAACACAAACGAAAAACCCCCCTTGTTTGGAACCAAAAAACTTTTTCGTGGGGGAAAAAAGGGCTTTGATCTGGAGAAACTGTCTTTGCTACCCCACCTTTTTTCATCAAAGAGGGACATTACTTTTCCTTTGATGACTTTATAAATCCCGGGGCTTTAATACCCCCCCTTTTTTCCTTGGTCACGGCCCCCCCCCTTAATTTTCCAAAAAATGTGCACGTATTTTCTTTCCAAACCCTTTAAAAAGTTTATTTATCTTTTGAATTTCCCAACCCCAACCCAAGGGAACTTTGATTGTCGGGGACTTTTTGCCCCGCATGGGAAAAAAAAAAAATGTAAACCCAAAAAAAATTTTGCCCTGTCTTTTTTGCTTGGAAAAAAATTCGCTAATTTTAGCCATTTTTCTTTTACATTTTCCCCGTAGTTTTTTTCCTCCTTTGGGGTTTCCCCCTAAAACTGCCCCAACCTGAAAATTGATTGACATTTGATTTCCCCCTTAAGAGAAGCCGACCCGGGATTTTGTTTCTTCACCCTCCCCCAGTCCAAAAATTTTGAGGCTGATGAAACCAGTGGGGGAAAGTTCGGGACGGCTTCCTCCCCCCGGAAAAAGTGTAACACTTTTAGAGTTTTTCCAGCTAATTGATTTTTCCTAAAAAGACACCCTTTTCAGCAACGAAAAGACCCCAGTCCAAGAAAATCTTTAGGGCCGTCGCACCCTTTCCCCCCCCATAAAAAAAGGAGTGCTTCAGCTTGAACAAAAGTTAATATTGGGATACTACAAAAAATGAATAAAATATTTTTCCATAAATTGTGATGAAAAACCGGTGCTAAAAACAAAAACTTCGTGCACACTTTAATGACAAATTTAAATTGCACTTGGTGCCGGGAAGAAGCCTAAAAAAGTGAAACCCCAATTTGGGGCAAACAAGAAAAAAAATTCTAAAGGAAAACCATTCTTTGAAAATTCAATTTGGGGCCCCTTATCTAAAAATTCAATAAGTCAAAGCAAAAGCAACAAATAAAAAAACATTTAAACACACAAACACCCAAGGGTTTTTTTCGATTTTAAAATTAGCCCCTTCTCTCTCAGAAACATTTTACTACAGCCTTTCCCGATACCTATTCTTTAAACCCTGAGGATACCCCAGAAACCCAAAGGACCGACAAAAAATGGGCCTGTAGGGAAGTCCCCATTCATTTACTAAAACCCCCAACAGAGGGGGGGGGCCAAAGGGAAAGGGAATGGGTTTGGAGGGGATAGCCCCCAAAACAATGGGAGTAAAACCCTTAAACAGCGGGGGCCCAAATGGAAAAAGAACGGTTTAAACAGTGATCCAATAAAAACTTTTGCCATTTTTTACATTATTTTTTCCCGACCTTTAATTTTTTTTAATGTTCTCTCTCAGTGTAATTTTGTTAAAAACCCCTTTTGCCCGACCCCCCCCCCACCTGAAGATATTAACAAAAATAAAAAAAATAAATTCAACTTTTATCCAACTTTGAAAGCTTCCCCAGTAGTTTTAAAATCACGGGCTGAACCTCAATCCCTACTCTCTTCGGGGGACCCCGTTATTCTTTTTATTGACCCAAAAGACCCCCCCCTCGGGGGTTAATCTTTTTAAATTTTTTGGTGCCGGGAATAAACATTACAGGATCTTAAAAGGGGGTTTCCCCTACCCATTACGCCTTACAAAAAAGATTTATCATCCATGGGGTTTAAATTCGTGCCCCTCAGGCCCCTTTTCCCAAAACCCAGGGAAAACGTTTTTATTGTACCGCTGAAAAACCCTTTCCGCGGGTTTTGGGGTTTTTTACCCCAATAAACCCAGAAAAGGGTAAACACACTTTTAACAAACTTCATCCCACAAATCAAAACTTAAAATTGCTTGGGGTTTAAAAAATGTCTTTTTCCCCTTTTAAAATTTCCCCTCGTTTGCGTTAAATTATGACTTTGTATGGGGAAAAACGGGGAAACCCCCAAAAAATTTTTTAAAAGGAAAGCCAGATCGGGAAACATAAAAGGACTAGGGCGCGGGTGAAAGCAAGAAAGGCCGGGACTTAAGTAGGCGGGGGCCCCCCTTTGTCTTCCCGGGTTACACGAATAAAAGTTTTTTTAAACCCCTTTCAATCTTCGGCCCTTACCCCTCCCCCCCCCCCCCTTTTAAAAAAACCTGTACCAAGAAGGGCCAAGGGACAAGTTTGAAAAGGTATGAACGTCCTTGCCCCCCTTTTCCCCCCCCCCTGGCGGTAGCCCTTTTCCCCCCCTTCCCCCCCCAAAGGGTCTTCCAGTAAACCCCCGCCCCTACCACCTAACCCTAAATCCCTTACAACATAGCCCCCCCCCCTGAAAAAATCGTCCAAAAAACCCCATCTCTTTTTTTCAAAAAAATTCCATAACCCCAAAACAGAAAAACCCCCCCAAACCCCTCAAAATTTATTAACCATGGCCCCCCCCCTTGAAAACATCACCCCCCAAATTCTCCAAACTTTCTCCAACTTAAACCACCCCCCTGAACAAATCATTTCTCCTAACCCCCCCCACATTTTCGGAATTTCCCCCCCTAAACCTTCACTTTTTTAGCCCCCAACGAAGGGGGCAAAAATCCCCCATACTCCCAAGTTCGAAAACCGACGGAAAAAAAAACCCTCTAACCGATCCCCTTATGAAAACCCTTTTATTATTTTTTAGGTCCAACTCTAAACAAATTGGCATTTCCCCCATACCCCCACTTTCAAAAATTTAAAACCCTTAAAAAAAAGGGACTTTGCCAACTTGTTAATTCTTCATATGGGGAAAAAAAAGGAAATCAAATTTCTTTTTGGGCATTTTTTCCCCTTTTTTACATAGTTTTTCGAAAACTACTCTCGGGGACTGCCCAAATGTTTGTTTTCTGTCAAACTGTAAAACAGGGTAAACGGATCTGGGGGAAGAGAAGGGAATGTTTGGAGGGGGAAAAGGGAAAAAATTCTAAATTTTGGGGGTTTAAAATAAAATTAGGGGAAAAATATTAAAGGGTTAGTTTTTTAGACTTTTTAAGTGTTTGTTGTGTTGTGTGTGTTTGTTGTGTTTTGGGGGTGTGTGTGTTTTTGGGGCGCTGTTTTGGTGGTTGGGTTTTGTGTGTTGTTTTGGGGTTGTTGGTGTGGTGGTGTGTGTATGGTGTATTAGGCCCAAAACAAAAAAAAGGGTGCTTGCGCTCTAAAAGGGGTGTGTTGGGTTTTTTTGTGGGGGTTGGTGTGTTGTGTGTGTTGTGTGTGTTTGTGTGTGTTGGTGTTTATCTTGATCCCCCCCAAGGGTTTCTATTCGGGGGGGGGGGCCCCCCAAACAGATTGCCGGCCCAAACCTGACTTAAAGGGGGCTTTTACTTAATTAATTACAAAATTTGCTTATAGTTTTTTGTCGTTGTTTTTGGGTTTTTTGTTTTCGCACTTTAATATTCCTTGGGTTGCTTTTCGAAAATTACCAAATTATTCTACCCAAGTGCTTGATTTTAAACTGTCTGCCTATTTGGTTTTTGTTTTTTGTGTGTGGGGTTTTGTTTTTGTGTGTGTTTTTTGTGTTGGTGTTTTGTGGTGTGGTGTTGTTGTGTTTTCTTCCTCTTCTTCAAATTGTTAAAATTTTTTTATATTTGTTTTTTTTTCCCTGAATTTACGGGTAACCTTTATTTCTTTTTTCCCTCTTTGAGGCGTTTTGCCCTTTTTTCCCAGCATCTTTTATTTAAAAACTTGAAAATTTAAAATAAACTTGTGGTTGTTTAAGTGTCGATCATTTGTCTCCTAAATTTTATCTGTCATTACAAAAATACAAGCAATCAATCAAGAAAAAATTTTTTAAGAAAATTTGTTTAAAAAATAGGTAAACCTAAAGTTTTCATTTTATTAAATAAAATACAGACTTACCCCTTTTTTTTAAAATTTCCCAAATGATCACTTCCCATTGCTTTGGTTTCTCTAATCAAGATTTAACAGAGGTTAAAAACGACAATCTAGTATCAAACCCAGGCTTTAGCGGATTAGGAGAAAAGCCATGGCTAAACTAAACGGGAACTGGTACTTTGTCAAAAGGGGGAAATTTAAAACAAGAAAACTTGTTGAAAAATACTGAAATGAGGGGCATTTGGATAATATTTGTTTGAAAGGAAAAAACCATCTTAGTTTTTTTTTATATAGAAACCCAAAAGAACTTTGGGGAGTTTATCGTTTCCCGTCTCATGAGGGAAATGTATACCTTATGCAACGGAGGAAATTTACTACGGGGAGTTTTTAAATATTGATTTACTTAAACCCATAAAACTAAAAAAATCTTTAACTCAGAATTTAAAACAATTGATTAACACACCAACCAGAATAACACCCCCAGTCTGAAACACTTATTTACCAATATAATGAAAAGACCCTCTAATATTATTGAAATTTTTTGTTCCGGGGGCTGGTCTAGGGGATCACTTTCCTGTTTTTTTAACATGGGCCAAAAAAAAGGAAAGAAAAATTTCCCCGATTAGCCCCCAATTCATATCTTCTGTTTTTTACAAAACATTTTAAAATTGATTCCCCTTTTATCGACCCTTCATCGAATTTTTCAAAAGGGGTTTTTTTACCCCCCCCGACGAGGCCCTTGAAATTGGGGATCGTATTTTTCTTTCTGTAAAAGATAAAACAGTCCCTATTAACTTAAAAAAGGGTTTGAGCTGATGGCCCAAAACCCCAATGGTTAACCAAAAACAAAAGAGCCAAAATTAAAATTTTGGGGGGGTTTTTTTCAGTCTACAGGGGAAAAAACAGTTTTTTAAAAAACAACGAAAAAAAGTAACTGCCCTAAAAAAATATACCCGCAAAAAAAAAATTTCAAAGAAATTATTGCTTCTAAAAAAAAATACAAAATCCATCTAAAGCCAAATTAAAGAATTACTGGGAAAAAATCTGATACTGGGGTTCATTCGGTAGGGTTTTTTCTACCGAAAAAATTTAATTTACCCTTTTTTAAAAGCTCAAAAATGATTAACCCGTTACATGATAAAAAAATGAAACTATCATTTTTGAAAGAAATTTCTTTGTGATTCTAAAAAATATAATACAAAACTCAATTTGAATATTTTAAATGTAAAAGTTATAGGGGACTATGTCTTTAAACAAACTAACGCTGTGGGCAGAAACATTGATGTAAAATTTTTGAAATTACTGATTTTGTTAATTGAGCATCTCACCCCACATTTTCAACCTTTTCTTTGAAAAATGTTACTACCCAAAGGGGTTTTAAGGTAGCCAAATAAAAAAACCCTTTTAAAACCGGCGCCCCAAATGATTTTCAAAAATTTTCCCAATATCAAATTTTATCTTTTTTGTCTAAACCTCTAGAAAAACATCTTTTAAAGCAACTCCGGGTTTCACTTTTTTAAACATGAATTTTTTTCATCCAAACCCTTTTGGTTTTTTGAAAAAAAACCCTTTTATGTCATACAGCACTAACCCCAAATTAGTTGAACAATGGCTTTTTAAAATTTTTTTTTAAAACTAAATTTCGGGGTACTTTTTTTTGACTTTTCAAAAGCCTTTGACATTTTTGACCATCACTTCTTTTAAAAAAACTTCTATTTTTCGGGATATCCAAAATTTCTTGTCTATTTTTCCTCTTTTTGACCAAAAGGAAAAAAGTCCCGTTTTTTAAAACCCTGTAAAATCCACTTTCCCACCATGAATTATGGGGTCCCCCAAGGGGTAATTTTAGGGCCAATTTTTTTTCGGGTTTTTAAAAAATGTTTCCCCTAGCATTTTTCCCCTTCATGTGAACTATTTGGGTACGAAACACACTCCCAGTAAAAAGGGAAAAAAAATAACCCCTCGGGATGCATGCTCTTTAAAAAAAAATATAAATAATCTTTCTGATGGTCCAAAAAATAAATGGGGCCCCCCATCCTATGAAATCCAAATTTTTGTTTTATAACAAAAGCAAAACACAAAACATGAAAAAGATTTACCCCCTTTTATCTCTACATCGATTATAAAGAAAATTTATTCACATAAGTTTCTTGGGGGCACTATCGATAAAAAACTATTTGGTCTAATCACGTTTTGCTTTTTATTGGGAAAATCCAAGTAAATTTTTTCAGTTTAAACCAAAATTTTTCTTTTCCCTTACCAAAATTTCGGGAAATTTTTTTTTCCTGTAAATACAATTGATATTTATTTTTCTTAACTTTTTGGGGGCATGGCCTCACAAAAATTTTTAAAACACTGGTGCGTTTTTATAGACGTTTTTACTAAAAATCTACTCCTTAAATCATTCTTCAATTTTAGACATAAAGAACTTGAGATTTCCCCTTCCGTCATAAAAGTGTTTTTAATAAAGGGGGGTGTTCATGTTTCAAAATTAATGAAAAATCTCGCACCCCCTTATTAGAACCCCAAAATTTCCCTTTTTCAACCTTTTTTAATAAACATTTTATAACCATTCCCCCCCCAGAATTTATTTTTCGTCTTCCTTTGTTTTTTCAGGGGTAAACTTTGGAGCCAAATTCCCCGTGACATAAAAAAAAAGTAGCTTTTCTACTTTTAAAACACATTATCTTTAAAAATCTAATCTTTATTATAAACTAAACCTTTTGTGGTTTTTTTTGGGTGTAATCTTGTATTTCCCAATTTTCCCCAAATTTTTTTTTTTTTTTTTTTCTCACTCTATGTCTTTATTTTTTGGTGCCCTTTTTATTTCCCCTCATCTGTTCCCGTCGGGATTGTCCCGCCCTTTTAGTCTCTCTCTCTCTCTCTCTCTCCCCTCCCCCTCTTCTCTTTCTCTCTCCCCTTTTTCTCTCTCCCCTCTTTTCTTTTTCTTCCCCCCTCTCCCCTCTCTTCCATCTCTCTCCCTTTTTCCTTCTCTACCCCTCTCTTCTCTCTTCTCTCGCCCCTCTCCCCCTTTTCTCCCCTCCCCCTCTCCCCTTTCTTCCAAATTTAAAAAAAAATATGTGTGTTGGGAAATTACCCCCTTTTTTCGCAAATTGCAGTGATCACCTTTTGCCAAATTTAAAGTGGGTTTTTTTTTTAAAGGTTTTGGGAGGTGTTTATCCTTTTGCTTCTTTTTATTTCTCTTCCCTTTTTCCTGCCTTTCTTTCCCCAGTCGGTCAGCGGGCGGTTCCCCTCGGGCGGTTTTTTCTTCTCTTCTCCCCCCTCCCCTCCCCTCTCCCTCTCCCCCTTTTCTCTCTCTTCTTTTTCTCCTCTCCCCTTCTCTCTCTCTCTCCCCACCTCTTGCCCTTATCATTTTTTCTCGTTGTTGTGGGTTTTTGTTTTTGGGGGGTGGTTTTTCAAGGGTTTTTTTTTCTTCTTTTTTTTCCCAAAAGGTTTCCCCTGCAAGGAATTGTTCCCCTTTTTTTTTTGTATTTGTTTGTTTTTCTTTTTTAAATATATATCGATTTTTTTTTTTTTTTCTTTCCCAGGGGGGGGGGGCTGGAAAGTAAAAAAAATATTATCTTAATTTCCCCTAAACCCCCTTTAAAAAAAAATTCGGGTTTGTTCGGGTTTGTTCGTTCCCTTTTCCCTCTTCTCTCTCTCTCTCTTTTCTCTCTCTCTCACCTCCTAAACCCATCCTCTTTTTTACACACCAAAAATTTCCAAAATTTGCCCCCTGATAAAATTTTTAAAAAAAAAACCCAAATTCCCGACCGAAAAGGTCCCCGCGGCCGCTAAGCAAAAAACCCCAAAAAAACAAAATCAGCAATTCTCTCACAAAAGGGAGTATTAGCAATTCACAGAGAAAGGGATGCACTGCACAGCATGTGGAGTTCGAACTGCTTCCTGGGGTAACAAGAGAAAAAAAACAATTTTCCCAAAGACTTTCCCTTTTGGGCCTCTTTGAAAAAAAAAATTTATTTTTAGATATTTCAATTTTTTTTTGGGGTTTTTTTTTTCTTTTTTTTTATGAAGTGAAAAGAAAAAGTCCATAGGGGTTTTGAGGGGTTTCGCTCTTTTCTGTAAACACTTTTTTTTTTTTCTTTTAGGTTTGTTAAAAACCCGGGAAAGGGTAAACAAGCAAGACACATAGCGGAAAAGAACATCAGAATCGTTTCCCCAACACGTGAAATACAGAGCTATTCCTCCCCTGGGAGTAGTTAGCCCCGGCTTTGTTGCACAGAGATGACTGCATCAACTAAATTTTAGAACAGCCTAGCCAGAGGCCGCATTGGCAGAGCGTTCTGTAGCCAAACCGTTGTTCTCGTTGTGCAACGCCACGGAACGTTTGCCGCGAACGCTCGAAACGAACTGCAGCGGCCCTCAGAGTAGAGCTGTTTTGCCGAGTGGAAACAGAAGAATGGCGAGCAATTGTGGTCAAACTCTGTGTTTCATGTTTGTGTGTGTGTTTTGGATTTCATTTGTGGTATTTGTTCAGCGACAATGACATCACTTTGACTGTATTATCTTTTCAGGTGTTCAGTCGGGTCATCTCTCTTTTAACGACGTGTAGCGGTGAGAACATCATTGATTAGACAGACAGAGCGCTCATGCCAAATGTTAGCAAAGCGCTCGGCTGTGGCACTACGCAGCGGGTTGACATACAGGAGAATTCAAAGGACTGACAGGGCACAGACAGTACGTACCAATCGACAGAAAATTTACTCTTTTTGTCGTAAATCACGTTACGGCGACAGACAGGACACACACACACACACACACACACACACACACACACACACACACACACACACACACACACACACACACACACACACGCGCGCGCGCACACTGACCAGCAAGCATCTGCTGTTTTTTCTGTTTGTTTACTTCTTCAAGCTGATTTACCACCATTATCAGGCATGTCTTTGTGTGATATGTTTTCACATTTAAAGTTTGCTTTCAATGTTGTTGTTTTTTTCCTTTAATTTGTAGTTCAGTTCAGCATTTGCTTTAAGATTCTTTGTAGGTATGCTGTAGGGATGTTTAGAGGGACATTTATATGCACTTAGATAACCACATTATGCATACACTTTCATAGTCACAGACATCTCTCTCCTCTCTCTCTCTCTTCTCTCTCTCTCTCTCTCTCTCTCTCTCTCTCTCTCTTCGTCATTTGTTAAGCGCAAAAAGGATTTCCACAAATCGTTTTTAGATGAATTGTTATCTTCGGTGAATAATCAAAAGCAATTTTGGGAAAATGTAAATAAACTTTCATGTAAACGGAAACACGTTAGCAATGATACCACTCTGGACAACTGGTTTGAACACTTCAAAACTTTACTCGAAAACGAAAGTGAACCAGACGAGGACGAATTGAATGTTGATGGTAATGATGTTTTTTCAACGACCAGTATCAAAGGGAAGAAAGTTCTTTTAGTAATTAGAAAGATAAAGATTAGAAAAGCTGCTGGGCCGGATGGAATAACTGGAGAGTTTTTTTTAAAATGCAGGTGATTGTGTTGCAGATTTCTTTGTCACATTTTTAAATGCTTTGTTTCAGAATGGTGTATTTCCTGACGCTTGGACAGAGAGTATTGTGCTTCCTCTGTACAATAAAAGGATATGTTAACAACCCTAACAATTACAGGGGCATTTCGTTATGCAATATTAGTAGCAAAATTTATAGTATAGTTATTAATCATCGTTTACAAGAGTGGGTGAGGAAAATAATATTACTGGAGAATATCAATCAGGATTCAAAAAGAACTATTCAACTATTGATCACATGTTTACTTTGTTAGCTCTCATACAAAAACAGTTCTCTTTCAACAGAAAATTATATGTTGCATTCATAGATTTTGGGAAGGCTTTTGATTCCATTAATAGGAAAATTCTTTGGTCAATTTTAGTTAAAAATGGTATAGATGGTAATTTATACAATTGCATCAAAGTATGTATAATAATTGTTAAAGTTAAGATACGGTGTGGACATAAACTAAATGATTTCAATATGTGCACCTATGGTGTTAAGCAAGGTGACGTGTGCAGTCCTGTTTTATTTTCTTTGTTTATTAATGAACTTGCCATAGAAATAATTCAAAATGGTAGGCATGGTGCAATGTTTACGACTGATTATTTTGAGCTTTTTATTTTGTTATTCGCAGATGATGTTGTACTATTATCAGAAACAATTATTGGTTTGCAAACACAGTTAAACATTCTGCAACGTGCAGCTTTTTCTCTTGATTTGAAAGTGCATTTAAGCAAAAGCAATATAATTGTGTTTGAAAAGGTGGCTACTTAGCAGCAAGAGAAAAATTGGACATATAATAATGCTGTGATGCCTGTCGTAAATGCTTATAAATACTTAGTATACTGTTTTCCACAAAACTCAGTTTCACATTGGCATGCAATAACCTGGCAAAAAAGCAAAGAAAGCTCTGCTCTGCATTATGAGAATTACCTCGGAAAGCTTATATGATGTTATACGACCTAGATGTAAGAGACAAAAGAAATTGGGCTTCAAATGTCCGTTGCAATTATATCAATTTGGATATAGTTATGCTTCGATAAACCAAGGCGTGCAAAATGACAGATCATTTCTATGTAAATTTAAAGACAGATTGATTGCATGCAGGTGGCAGGAATGGGATTTTCATGTCAAAAATAGTGATAGATTTGCCATGTATCGGACATTTTGTTCGGTACACGATGTCAAACATTATCTGCAATGGATTAGCTAAGCACTTGAAGTTGACAATGACCAAATTTTAGACTGGAAATTTCAGACTAGCAGAACACCGGTATCGTTACAGTAAATATACTGGATGGATTTGATGTCCATTATGCAAAAATGGAAAAGGAGGACGAACTTCATTTTGTTTTATGTTGTTGTAAATTATCCAGTCTAAGACCGCAATATTACTGACAAAGGTTTTCCAAGGATCCCTGTCAGTTTGGGTTTTAACCCTGCTAAGGGCATCTCAGAATGACAGCATAGAAAGAAATTTCTCAATTTACTTATTCAAGGCATTTCAGCTTAGATCAGTCATGACTTCGGACGGAGCAGTCCACCCAGTTTTTCTTGTGTTCTATAAATTCTCAATAGCTGTTATGTTCCCATCCCCCCCCACCCCCACCCCTTCATAAGGGGCAATGGCCATTATATGAGTAAACCTTCTGAGTTCTAAGTTCTCTCTCTTCGTCTAATATCACTTTGTGAACAGACGTAAAAACTGAACTACTACTACTACTACTACTACTACTACACTATTTACTAACTACTACTATACTAACCACACACACACACACACACACACACACACACAGAGAAAGAAAAAGAAAGAAGATAAAAAAAAGAAGTTTAAAAAAGAAAGAAAGAAAAAAAGACAAAAGATAGACAGGCAGCTAGAAGATAGTTAAAGTGACAGACATTGTATTTCTTTGTTAACAGCACACTTTGCGTTGCAAATAAAAATTTAAAATTTACCGCAAAAATTTAAACTTTTTTTCAAGGGGGGATTTAACCAGGGACCGTACA
>CM031601.1:40916139-40918639 GCA_018398815.1 Conus ventricosus
CCATTTCTCTCCATACCCCCTCTCCCAATTTCCCCATCCCACCTTATTCTTATGCACACACTATGTACATATATAGCATATCTACAATATCACATGTAGAGCGTAATATTTATAATGCTGAACAATTAAGTAGTGGGGGAAACAAGTGTAGGCTAACAATTCTTCGGTCAGCATAGTAATGACTTGGCAAAAATTTGAACTTTAAAAAAGAAAAATGAAGAATATTCAAGATGAACAAAATGGGGGAAAATATGTTATAAATAATAAGAAACTTTTCACCAGCTGCATGAGGGAACCACTGTAAACCCTCTCGAAGACAGATCTATTTGTATCGCCTGCTCCTAGGCATTTCGTCCGCTGGATCGGACTCATCAGGGAAACACGGCTGACTGTGTCTGCGCTCCCGGTGTCAAATAGAGACACACCACATTCCATAATTATGTGGTGTACTCACCACAAAGGGTTCAAAAAAGAATCCAATATCATCCCCAAAGCAGCCAGCAAAGGTAGTAAATAGAATAAAACTAAAGTGTGGAGAGGAAAAAAGTTGCTGAAAAACTAAAAGCATTATGCAAACAGTATAAAATGTAGGGGACAATCTTTGAGCCTATGCTTGAGGATCCATTCAAGGATGCAAGGGAGATCAAAAGATATGGAACAGTCTGAGTGGTCAGCTCTGTTGTTCAATAACTCACGCATTGTCAGTGGCTAAGAATTGTGCAGAACAACCTTTACTTCGATCTCCTATATATACCCCAAACACCATCTCCACCATCCAGGTATGCATACTCATAGACACATAAGATAAGATAATGTTGCTTATAGCCCAGCCGACCGCAAAGGGCCACATCAGGGCTGTCATAGATACATACACATGTGAACAATCTATATGCATCTATCTATCTATCTATATTTTTTCCCCCTCATACACACCCTCAAGTGCCCCCTTCCAAGAATAAGACTCTCTCATCTACCACTCTTTCATTTTCTTTTACACTCTCAAGTGCCCCTTCCAAACATAAGACTCGTCTGCCACACTCTCTTTTTCTCTATCTCTGCTTCTGCTCATCTTTTCCCTCTGTCTGCCTCTCTTTTTCCTCAGTGTGAAATGGGATTGGACACTGAATTGTCCTTTTTCCCATTACACACACACACGTGTGCGCGCAGGCACACACACGTACACACGCACTCGCGTGCGTTGTCAATATTTGTTCTGTCTTCCTGTTTTTTTTATCTCCTGAGAATCCTCAAAGACATTTATTATTAACACACACACACACTATATATATATATATATATATATATATATATATATATATATATTATATATATATATATATATATATGCGCGCTGGTGACCTACTCGTTTTGAGTGTACCCGTCTTTTAGGAAGAAGAATATTATATATATAAACGAACTTGTGCGCTGGTGACCTACTCGTTTTTGAGTGAACCAGTTTTCCAGGAAGAAGACTTCTCCAAAGTGTAGGGAAAACACTGTAAACACAACACACACACACCACACACACACACACAATAGGCAACTTATTTAAAGAGTAAGGTAAAGGATGGTATTAGTACGCTTCAGATAACAAACACGATGATAGAATGACATTTCAAGACTATCTGAAGAGCTGTAAATCCATAATTCACCTCGAAAGACGAAGTTTTCACTGGCAAATTACGAACACGCGATCGGAAGCGGCCATTTTGATTTTCCCGTTGCGGGTCTACAAAGTCATAGAAAATTAAGGAAACAAAATAAGACCAGCAAATTTTTGGATAAACATATGTATTTTCATACACAATATATCATTATCCAACATGTTATCATTAGAAGATAATTTTAGCTTACATTCATTTTGCGTGATAATGTTCACTGCGGGCACCTCGCGCTAGAAAATCGTCTGCAATTTTGGCTCATCTTTTTTTTATTTATTTCTCAAAACAAAAAAAGATTTTGAAGTGGCTTCAAATCTGAAATCAGTTATAACGTTGTAAAGAACAATATACCAAAGTATTGTGCTTGTTGCACGAAGTGCACAATTCTGGTTAATTCTGCGACATAGAACCCCCACTATTTCGAGCGTGTTGCGCTGTCATCAGGATGGTTTTTGGTTTGCCCACCGCCGATGTTATATAGCGTGTGGGCTCCCGTTTGCGGCTGTTTGCACGTGCGGGTTGGCTGCACGTGTTTTTTGGGGGCTTTCAGGTTTTTGTTTTGGGTGTGTTCACTAACAACGATTTCCATTTATGCCTGCAGTTGTTTACTATTTCTGTTTTGGTGTTTAAAGTTGCTAAGTGTGGTTTACATGGTATTAACCATTTTTCAGTTAAACATAGGTTGCACCTTTTTGAAACATTGCTGTATGGTGATGCTCTTTTTATGATTTTCCAGGATATGTTGTAGCTTGTTTTTGCGTCTTTAAGTTTCCAGATATATTTGCTCAGTTCTGTTTGGTTTTTATATTTTTCTTTATTAAATGACTGTTTGTGGTTTG
>CM031601.1:40926139-40941139 GCA_018398815.1 Conus ventricosus
GCAGCCTATAAAATATTTAATACCCGTCTAATACAGTATTTCTGTACCGACTTCTAGATATGTCGAGGGTGTCATCTGGTTTTCAATACTCTAAACTGCACGTGTTGTTCAAATAGTATATGTAATGGTGTATTTGCGTTTGTTTTCTTTTGTATACTAACACACATTTTCCGATTAAGATCATGTGGTTTATTATGTTTTGATTATTGATATCGTTTCCACAGGTAGTTATCTTGACTCCAAACAGAATGTCAAAAAGATCTAAATTTATGCGGATTCCTGTCTGACCATGAACAAACTTCCATTTTCTTCCAAATGCTTTCACAGGGGGACATTTGTAAAAGAAGTGCTCTATGTAATCTACTTCAGTTCTACAAACGGAACAGTTACTATCCTCTGTCAATTTCATTTTATGTAACAAAATATTTGTTGGGTATATTTATGAACAATTTCCACTGCAGCTCTCTTAATCTGGTTTCTTTCGTAGCAGCATGTGCCATGAGCCATGAATCCTTGTCTATTTCAAAGTTCAGATTTCTAAGCCAAAACCCATGAGCACACGTCTTTAAGTCTTCAGTTGTATTCCTTTATCGTTAATATTTTCCTTATATGTTTTGGCTTTATACAGTAAACCCTGTAATCAAAGTAATTCTGTATCCTTCTTGGCAAGGATTTTCACGTATCCAGTTTTTCCAGATGCAGGTATTGAGTTTATTAAAGCATTATATTCAAAAAGAACATTTCCTCTGTTCTGTACTACTTTTTCCAGAATTTCTTCAGAACTCAGCATTCTATTTTCATTTTCTTTAATAATATCCTTTATTCTTTCAATTCCTACTCTTTTCCAGGAAGGAAGTCGCGTTTTGTTTTGTTTTGTCTTTATTTTTGAATCTGGGGGATCAAAACTCCTTACAACAGAGTCAAGTTTTATATGCTTTTAAGAGTCAATAGTTAAGTTATATGTTATGAACTGGTGTACACAATAATGCTTTAGAGAGTCAATAGTTTAAGTTATGAATTGGTGTACACAATATGCTTTAGAGAGTCAATAGTTAAGTATATAAGTTATGAACTGGTGTACACAATAATGCTTTAGAGAGCAATAGTTAAGTTATGAATTGGTGTACACAATATGCTTTAGAGAGTCAATAGTTAAGGTGTTATGTTATGAACTGGTGTACACAATAATGCTTTAGAGAGTCAATAGTTAAGTTATGAATTGGTGTACACAATGCATGTGTTGTGGGACTCTTTTTTTATAAGGGGGAGGATGGAGGCTATGACAGAACTTTATGTGGTGACGGCCGTGGTAGGGCCTGGCATGTCTTTCTGTGTGGTGACGGCATGTCTTTCTGTGTGGTGACGGCATGTCTTTCTGTGTGGTGACGGCCATGGTAGGGCCTGGCATGTCTTTCTGTGTGGTGACGGCATGTCTTTCTGTGTGGTGATGGCCATGGTATGGCCCGGCATGTCTTTCTGTGTGGTGACGGCCATGGTGGGGCCTGGCATGTCTTTCTGTGTGGTGACGGCCGTGGTAGGGCCTGGCATGTCTTTCTGTGTGGTGATGGCCATGGTAGGGCCTGGCATGTCTTTCTGTGTGGTGACGGCCATGGTAGGGCCTGGCATGTCTTTCTGTGTGGTGACGGCCATGGTAGGGCCTGGCATGTCTTTCTGTGTGGTGATGGCCATGGTAGGGCCTGGCATGTCTTTCTGTGTGGTGACGGCCATGGTAGGGCCTGGCATGTCTTTCTGTGTGGTGACGGCCATGGTAGGCTGGCATGTTTTCTGTGTGGTGACGGCATGTCTTTCTGTGTGGTGATGGCCATGGTAGGACCTGGCATGTCTTTCTGTGTGGTGACGGCCATGGTGGGCCTGGCATGTCTTTCTGTGTGGTGACGGCCGTGGTAGGGCCTGGCATGTCTTTCTGTGTGGTGATGGCCATGGTAGGGCCTGGCATGTCTTTCTGTGTGGTGACGGCCATGGTAGGGCCTGGCATGTCTTTCTGTGTGGTGACGGCCATGGTAGGGCCTGGCATGTCTTTCTGTGTGGTGATGGCCATGGTAGGGCCTGGCATGTCTTTCTGTGTGGTGACGGCCATGGTAGGGCCTGGCATGTCTTTCTGTGTGGTGACGGCCATGGTAGGGCCTGGCATGTTTTCTGTGTGGTGACGGCATGTCTTTCTGTGTGGTGACGGCATGTTTTCTGTGTGGTGACGGCATGTTTTTCTGTGTGGTGACGGCATGTCTTTCTTGTGGTGACGCATGTCTTTCTGTGTGGTGACGGCCATGGTAGGGCCTGGCATGTCTTTCTGTGTGGTGACGGCCATGGTAGGGCCTGGCATGTCTTTCTGTGTGGTGACGGCCATGGTAGGGCCTGGCATGTCTTTCTGTGTGGTGACGGCCATGGTAGGGCCTGGCATGTCTTTCTGTGTGGTGACGGCCATGTGGCGCTGTCTTTCTGTGTGGTGACGGTCGATGTCTTTCTGTGTGGTGACGGCCATGGTAGGGCCTGGCATGTCTTTCTGTGTGGTGACGGCCATGGTAGGGCCTGGCATGTCTTTCTGTGTGGTTACGGTCGTGGTAGGGCCTGGCATGTCTTTCTGTGTGGTGACGGCATGTCTTTCTGTGTGGTGACGGCCGTGGTAGGGCCTGGCATGTCTTGTGTCATCAGCGGGGCGATTATAATTCGACTGAAACTGAAAGTCTTGAAGCCTGAACCTGAAAGTCTGTCCATATTCCTATGTTTTGGCATCTGGTTTTTTTTGTGTTTTTTTCAGCCAGACATTACAGCTCTGTTGTCTGACACCAGTAAAAGAAAAAGAGAGAGAGAGAAAGAAAACTGGCAATTCTCACTGCCCATCGTGTTTCTCTGTGCATTGGAATTAGCGCCGTCTTCTGTTTGGATAGTCACTATTTTCCCTCAGTCTCGATTGCACGCCGATGTGCATGCGGGCCAAAAGTAATGAGGGGTATTAACGTCGTGTAATTCGCCCGTTCTCCTATCTTTCTCATGGGGTGGTTATCATAATCTGTCTGAGGTTTAACGTAAATGTAATTCACGGTTCATATTAGTGATGGGATCCTAAGACGGGGAATGTAATGTTGCTTACAGCCCAGCCGACCGCAAAGGGCCTTATCAGGGCTGACACCACGTCAAAGTCAACTCACAAGTCATATTTAAGAGAAAAGAAAGGCATTCAGACATCCCTTTAAAATGCACCTACCTTAGACGAAGGAAAGATTGACTTTATAAGTTATACTTTGTTTTATGGATGAAGAAAGCAGAAAAAACAACTCTACTATCCCGACCTTGTATGGCCTAAGCGTTATGGTGTAAGCGATGTGGCGTAAGCGCAATAATCGACCATTGAGAGTTTAAACACGGTTTGTATACAGTTGGCGTGTTATCAGTGTTAGATTTGGGTTGGGTCTGAGGTGGGACCAAGGTCTGGAATTTCGAAAGTTTCCATCTGTAACGCACAAGCACGCCGCCTTCTTTCACGGACGTAGAAAGGACAGAGAAAACAATTCCAATACCTATATCTCGGTAATTCCACCGCCTATCTTAGTCATAACCACGGAGAAGGGTTTTAAAAGATTTCGTTGTGCTGTTCGGGTGATTCGGCTCGGGATCAGGATCCGCGTTAGACGGCTGGAGTTAGGATCTGGTCGGGAGACGGGTCACACACTCTGGAGTTGGACAGTCTTCCGGTTTCTTCTTACAGTTTCTGTCTTCGGTGTACACACGCCCAGCACTCTGCAGTGTCTGTCTTCAGTGCAGGCTGTACACACGCCCACCAGTCTGCAGTTTCTGTCTTCAGTGTACACACGCCCACACTCTGCAGTGTCTGTCTTCAGTGCAGGCTGTACACACGCCCACCAGTCTGCAGTTTCTGTCTTCAGTGTACACACGCCCAGCACTCTGCAGTTTCTGTCTTCAGTGCAGGCTGTACACACCCCACCAGTCTGCAGTTTCTGTCTTCAGTGCAGGCTGTACACACGCCCAGCACTCTGCAGTTTCTGTCTTCAGTGCAGGCTGTACACACGCCCACCAGTCTGCAGTTTCTGTCTTCAGTGTAGGCTGTACACACGCCCAGCACTCTGCAGTTTCTGTCTTCAGTGCAGGCTGTACACACGCCCACCACTCTCAGTTTCTGTCTTCAGTGCAGGCTGTACACACGCCCACCACTCTGCAGTGTCTGTCTTCAGTGTAGGCTATACACACGCCCACCACTCTGCAGTGTCTGTCTTCAGCGCAGGCTGTACACAGCGCCCACCGCTCTGCAGTTTCTGTCTTCAGTGCAGGCTGTACACACGCCCACCACTCTGCAGTTTCTGTCTTCGGTGTACACACGCCCACCGCTCTGCAGTGTCTGTCTTCAGTGTAGGCTGTACACACGCCCACCACTCTGCAGTTTCTGTCTTCAGTGTAGGCTGTACACACGCCACACACGCCCACCACTCTGCAGTGTCTGTCTTCAGTGCAGGCTGTACACACGCCACACACGCCCACCACTCTGCAGTGTCTGTCTCAGTGCAGGCTGTACACACGCCCACCACTCTGCAGTTTCTGTCTTCAGTGTACACACGCCCACCACTCTGCAGTTTCTGTCTTCGGTGTACACACGCCCAGCACTCTGCAGTTTCTGTCTTCAGTGCAGGCTGTACACACGCCCAGCACTCTGCAGTTTCTGTCTTCAGTGTACACACGCCCACCACTCTGCAGTTTCTGTCTTCAGTGTACACACGCCCAACCCACTCTGCAGTTTCTGTCTTCAGTGCAGGCTGTACACACGCCCACCACTCTGCAGTGTCTGTCTTCAGTGTACACACGCCCACCGCTCTGCAGTTTCTGTCTTCAGTGTACACACGCCCACCGCTCTGCAGTTTCTGTCTTTGGTGTACACACGCCCACCACTCTGCAGTTTCTGTCTTCGGTGTACACACGCCCACCACTCTGCAGTTTCTGTCTTCGGTGTACACACACCCACCACTCTGCAGTTTCTGTCTTTGGTGTACACACGCCCACCGCTCTGCAGTTTCTGTCTTCAGTGTACACACGCCCACCGCTCTGCAGTTTCTGTCTTCAGTGTACACACGCCCACCACTCTGCAGTTTCTGTCTTCAGTGTACACACGCCCACCACTCTGCAGTTTCTGTCTTCAGTGTACGCACGCCCACCACTCTGCAGTTTCTGTCTTCAGTGTAGGCTGTACACACGCCCACCACTCTGCAGTGTCTGTCTTCAGTGCAGGCTGTACACACGTCCACCACTCTGCAGTTTCTGTCTTCAGTGCAGGCTGTACACACGCCCACCACTCAGCAGTTTCTGTCTTCAGTGCAGGCTGTACACACGCCCACCGCTCTGCAGTTTCTGTCTTCGGTGTACACACGCCCACCACTCTGCAGTTTCTGTCTTCAGTGTACACACGCCCACCACTCTGCAGTTTCTGTCTTCAGTGCAGGCTGTACACACGCCCACCACTCTGCAGTTTCTGTCTTCAGTGCAGGCTGTACACACGCCCACCGCTCTGCAGTTTCTGTCTTCAGTGCAGGCTGTACACACGCCCACCGCTCTGCAGTTTCTGTCTTCAGTTCAGGCTGTACACACGTCCACCACTCTGCAGTTTCTGTCTTCAGTGTACACACGGCCACCACTCTGCAGTTTCTGTCTTCAGTGTACAACGGCCACCATCTGCAGTTTGTCTTCAGTGTACACACCCACCGCTCTGCAGTTTCTGTCTTCAGTGCAGGCTGTACACACGCCCACCAGTCTGCAGTTTCTGTCTTCAGTGTAGGCTGTACACACGCCCACCGCTCTGCAGTTTCTGTCTTCAGTGTACGCACGCCCACCAGTCTGCAGTTTCTGTCTTCAGTGTACACACGCCCACCAGTCTGCAGTTTCTGTCTTCAGTGCAGGCTGTACACACGTCCACCACTCCGCACAGCATGTCAAACGTTAGGGCCTTGTCCCGTGATCTACTCTGAGCGAGTCAGGGAACCATGGACAGTAAATAATTTAGGTGAATGTTGCTCCCATGTCGAAAATCTCTTGCACATAACTCCGAAGTAATGTAGCATATATTACCAATTCGCTCAGTACACACACACACACACACCACCACCACACACACACACACACAGAGAGAGAGAGAGAGAGAAGAGGAGAGAGAGAGAGAGAGAGAGAGAGAGAGAGAGAAGAGAGAGAGAATAAAGTGACCAGGAAACTTTCCAATGTCCCTCATTTGTTCAATATTTTAAAAGTTCTGTGTGCTTCGTTTCTCTATGTGTGCTGAGCGAATGGGTGCCGCAGTCTGCTTGTAATCGTCTCACCATGTTATTTTCCTTGTTTATGATTTAGGTGTGAAAATAGAGTTGTGTATACATGCTCACAAGTGCTGTACGTGGTATAACACGCATGTAACTGAACAATTCATGTACAGCGTTTGATATGTTGACACGTGTCCTTCGCAGCTTACTTACCCACTCACTCTAAACTTCCATGGCCGAGCTCATGTGTGTATGTGTGTGTGTGAGTGCGTGTACGTGACCGCTCGCTTTCTGTGTCGCCTATCACGAGCGCTTCAGGCCATACATACATTTATGGTTTCTACCAGGAACCCGATCCTTACGGGAGATTCACACACACACACACACACACACGAGAGAGAGAGAGAGAGAGAGAGGAAAGCGCACACCACCACCCCACCACCCCCCCCCCCCCCCCCCCCTCTCCTTCCTTCCAAATCTACAGCACTGTGTACACGCCAAGCCCTCCACACCAACCAAGCCCGACCGCTCCCTTCTCCACCATCCGCCATGCTACGTACAACGACACAGCTGGCACGGTCCCGGCGAGTCAGCTGAGCGAACCAAGTCAATGTCAGGCAGGTAGCGACTAGGTCACTGCCTCTTTACAACCTGCAATCATGTGACCCCGCGTGCCAGCCGCCCGCCGCGCGAGCCGCGAGACCCGGATGTGTGGCCCAGACGGCGCAATCGTTATCCACCTACGCACCCTCGGCCCCGCGCATGCGCTCTTCTCCGCGCCACAACACACTCAATCACCCGCGTAGGAATACCTCTCTGTCTGGGGGAGGGAGGGAGGGCACAGAGAGAGGGGGGGGGAGGACAGGGGGGAAGAGGACGCGTAGGAATACAGAGCCGGGGCGGAAATTAATGTTTATGCATGCAGACAGGATCGATGTCTGCCGGCGCGCGGTGTCTGCCGGGATCACGTGATGTGCTCAAGCTCGAGGTCGTGTTGTGACGTGCCAAGCCTGGCCCAGCTGATCCGGCCATGGCGGACAGGGCAAAGCCGCTTTGGGAGAGAAGAGAAACCCCCAACGCTGCGGCCCGGAGACTTTGCCCCAATGCCCAGCATGGCCCCCGCTGTCTGCCCGCCCATACCCATCCTATGTGCGCGCTTTGACCCCTGCATGCACGTTCTCTAGCAGCCCAAGCTCGAAAACATGAGTTGTTTCATCACTGGCAGGGCGAACAAGATGATGATGAAATTAGGGCAAGCTGACTTGTGTCTCGTGCATGGGAATGTAGACGCGCTCTGTTCTTAATCTAACGTCGCGAATAAGTTCGGGTTGCTTGAATACGATCAAAAACGGCGAAATAAACCATGCTAAGCATCGTATACACATAACCAGTTCTGGCATGATGTACTTAGAACGGTACTAACATCATGTATGTAGGCTACCATAACCCAAACCATCAGCGACAAAACTCCACGTTCTTTGGACACAGGACAAACGAAAGACGATACAGACAGGGTTATCAGGAATTTGTGCATGCGTGAACATTCTGTGCGTGAGAAAGATCTTAACCACATTATTTAATCATAAAGATAGGTACCTTTGGTTGTCAAAGTTAAACCTTTATTTTGTTGGAGGGTACATACACAGATTTTTTTTTTTTTTTTTTACAGACTTCAGTTTAAGAGCAGTTTGTCCTTGAAAACCTGTGAGCTAACACACATCAGTTTTGAAGCAGTTTGTCTTCAAAAGCTACGACCTATTGTCACAGACTCGAAGAGAGGGAGAGTTTGCGCGCTGGTGATCTACTCGTTTTGAGTGAACCAGTATTTTAGGAAGAAGAAGAAGAAGGAGTTTGGTCATTCTAGTCTCTAACGTGACCAGAATTTCACCGTGCCACGCACAAGACTCCATGCCTATGCGAGGTGGACAGGGACCGTGACATGAACAGATGGACTGACAAGGCAGCGAGCCGTTGGGGCGGGGTGAGGATGCGGAGGGGGGAGGGTGTTGGAACAAAGAGATCCACGGTGACAGAGATGCATTGTAGCCCTCGCTCAGTCGGCTTGAAGGCTAGATGGCGGCTCCGCTTGTCAGGGGATTGGGGAGGGGAGAAGAGCCAAAGGTCTCCCCTCCCCTCTCTCCCCTCTCCCCTTTAACTGGAAGTCAGAAGAAAGGGGCTGGGCGGTTTGGAGGGTGGATGAGGGAAGATGGTCCAGTATTGGAAGACAGGTGTAGCGCAGAGAGAGAGAGAGAGACAGAGAGAGAGAGGTGATTTGGAAGATGCTGCCTAACTGAAGAAAGGAATGATCATCGCATGTGAAAGTTTCACCACAACTACCGCAACCCGCTCCAAACATTCGCCACACATGCCCACGCACGCACCTCCCTTTGTGTGTATGTATATGTATAATATATATATATATATATATAATGCTGAACAATTATATGTGAGTGTGTGTGTGTGTGTGTGTGTGTGTGGTGCTGCTCTGGCCAATAGTCCTACTCAAAAAAGAACACGTTTCAGTTTTACATTTGCTCGCCAGTATCTTGCGAGCAGACGGTAAACAGCGCCTCGTCGTGTATCTTGAAAAAACCATTGAAGATAGTTTCTTAGCTGTGTTTCTAAAACCGTTTGATGCCCAGGTTCTACCAGTTGCTCAATAGGTGGTGAGATTTAGGGTTTAGATAACTCTGCTACTCATATATGTTGACAGGTGTAGCGCAGAGAGAGAGAGAGAGGTGATTTAGAAGATGCTGACTAACTGAAGAAAGGAATGATCATCGCATGTGAAAGTTTCACAACTACGCAACCCGCTCCAAACATTCGCCACACATGCCCACGCACGCACCTCCCTGTGTGTGTATGTGTGTGTGTGTATATATATATATATACGGTATGAATGTGACATCAGAGTATCAAACGTTTGCACAATGATGTTAAAGCAAGGGTTAGATGCATGGGGGGTGGGGGAGAAAGCAGAGCATACAGACTAGATTATAATATGTACACAGGGTGTCAAACAAGAGGTGGGGGGGGGGGGGAGTGCTTGCAGTCCTGTGCTCTTATTTTTGTGTACAAATGTAGCAGCGCTAGAAATAATAGCAAACGGAACACATTGCGCGACACTTTCTCCTGATTTTATTGAACCGCTTATTTTGTTATTTGTTGCAGATGTTGTTTTATTATTCGCTGGCCTCCGAACCTTGTTAAACAATCTGCAGCACGTCGCTTTTAGACTTCAGCTGAGACGGCTATCAGTGAAAAGGAACCGTTGTGGTTTACAGGAAAAATGGACTATTCGGCAGCAAGGGGAAGGTTGCTGTTTTTGTTGTTGTTTTTTCAGGACTGATGCTGACTGTTGTAAACTGTCACTTATCTTGGTGTTCATTACTCTACACGTTTCAGTTTTACATTTGCTCGCCAGGATCTTGCGAGCAGACGGTAAACAGCGCCTCGTCGTCTATCTTGAGAAAAAAAACCCATTGTTTCTAAAACCGTTTGATGCCCAGGTTCTACCAGTTGCTCAATAGGTGGCGAGATTTAGGGTTTAGATAACTCTGCTACTCATATATGTTGACTCGTATGAAATTTCTAAGGGTTGATAAGAAGACACCCAATAAATGTGTTGTTTTATAGTGAAACAAACCTCTATTCTATCGTCAGTTCATCTGTACAGTGCTGGCTAAAAAAAAAAAAAAAACGATGGATGTGAAAAGATCTACCACAAAAAGCATATAACATGCTGCTAGGATGAGAATCGCCTGATAACAAGTCGCGGGTTTCTGGTATGGAAGGGAGGACGAGTGGGGGGGGGGGGGGGGGGGGGGGTCATAATGGATTTCGGTTTGTTTAGGATGTTGAAAATACGAACACCTTTTTGAAAGAAGTACGTAAAAGATGACAGATAATCGGCGGCAAAATTGCCATGAAAACGCCCAGAGTAGTGAATGTTCTTCGTTTTATAATAGGACTACTTTTAAAACACATGTTTGTTGTGAGAAATACCTTATTGCTTTATACTCACAGGCATATTAAAAGTTATCTGACGAAACTGGGGTTCGGAATTACTTACATCAAACTGTACCAATGCCCACATGCAAACACTAGAAACAGTGATATACTTTACATCGGTACCCACATGCAAACATAGAAACAGTGATATACTTTACATCGGTACCACATGCAAACATTGAATGTTGATATACTTTACATCGGTACCCACATGCAAACATTTGAAATGTTGATATACTTTACATCGTGTACCCACATGCAAACATTTGAAATGTTGATATACTTTACATCGGTACCCACATGCAAACATTGAAATGTTGATATACTTTACATCGGTACCCACATGCAAACATTTGAAATGTTGATATACTTTACATCGGTACCCACATGCAAACATTTGAAATGTTGATATACTTTACATCGGTACCCACATGCAAACATTTGAAATGTTGATATACTTTACATCGGTACCCACATGCAAACATTTGAAATGTTGATATACTTACATCGGTACCCACATGCAAACATTTGAAATGTTGATATACTTTACATCGGTACCCATATGCAAACATTTGAATGTTGATATACTTTACATCGGTACCCATATGCAAACATTTGAAATGTTGATATACTTTACATCGGTACCCATATGCAAACATTTGAAATGTTGATATACTTTACATCGGTACCCATATGCAAACATTTGAAATGTTGATATACTTTACATCGGTACCCATATGCAAACATTTGAAATGTTGATATACTTTACATCGGTACCCATATGCAAACATTTGAAATGTTGATATACTATGTCCTTTCTTCAAAGATGCAAATGAAGATGATTTTTTCTTTCTGCTTTGTCGTCAGGTGTTTCTGAATTTACAGTATGAAGATATTCCACGGAAATTCTGTGGCAAGTCGTCTTTCTTTCGAGCTGTTTTGCCTATGGTAAATCCAAATGTTAAAGAATGCGTTCTTATGCTTCTAGAAAACTTTTTAGAGGCGTACAAGTAAGCTCAGATGAATGAAACAACTGCCATTTTCAGTGTATGTGTAGTATGATTATCTGCCCGCTCCTTGTTAACTGTGTCATGTTATTGTTCTGTATGAATTGGTACTGTTATACTAACACTATACTCCTATCACCAAGAGCCATGACCCTCTTGGCTTTCAAAACCTCTGTCTGTCTCTCAGTCTTTCTGTCTCTGTCTGTCTGTCTGTCTGTCTGTCTGTCTTCTTCTCTTCTCTCTCTCTCTCTCTCTCTCTCTCCTCTCTCTCTCTCTCTCTCTCTCTCTCTTCTTCTTCTTCTTCTTCTTCTTCTTCTTCTTCTTCTTCTTGGGCTATAAGCAACATTATCTTATCTTCTTCTTCTTCTTCTTCTTCTTCTTCTTCTTCTCAATGTCATGCCAATCAGTATGTTTTGTTAAATGTCTGTTTGCTCCAATTGTAAATTATCGACCTGGCAAAACAATGCTGATAACCAGTGTGTGTGTGTGTGTGTGTGTGTGTGTGTGTGTGTGTGTGTAAGTTCTCTCCTTCCGTCTCTCTCTCTCTCTCTCTCTCTCTCTCTCTCTCTCTCTCTCTTCTCTCTCTCTCTCTCTCTCTCTTCTCTGTGTTATTGTTGAGCTGTGTAGAGATAACTCGGTAGTAGTGAAAACCAGAGATGGTGTACCAGAGATGTTGTCTTGTCACATGGTAGGTGAATAATCTGCCCCAGTTTGTACCTAGCCACGTCTTATCGTCATCACGAGCTGACACACAATACTAAGTAGAACGCATTGCAGGCCATTGCCGATTACAGGAATGACTTCGCGAAATGGCTTTTTGGTTCGTTTACTTTGGTTTTCTGGTACAAAACACGACTGCGGGGGGAAGGGAAGGAGAGGAAGAGGAGGGGGCACGAAGATGGGGGGGGGGGGGGGGGAGGAGAGGACGTCAAACAGTACACTGACGCATCAGTCAGACATGAGCTGGGAGAAGACAAGATAAGGCTGTCATCATGTTTCGGTAACGTCAACGGAATGTTGTTGATCTTCTGGCTCACGCGCTATGGTCGACATGTTATGTGCAGCACAATAAGCTCACTACCTCACAACCTGAAGCGTTGCACACTGAGTGAAAAGACTGTACACGTCAATAGTCAATGTTTGTTTGATACATTTTTTATTGTTTTTAGATGGGGAAGAGTGGGGCCAAGTTGGTGTGAGCTTTTGAGTATGTTTTTGTTTCTCTGTATGCTGTCACCATTCTGCTCTGTACTTTACGTAATACTGAAGCCGGCAGACATATTAGTTGATCGAGAAGGCATGAACAATCGCGAGATATACAAGACAGGGAAGTGTGTGTGTGTGTGTGTGTGTGTGTGTGTGTGTGTGTGTGTGTGTGAAACTTTTAATATTTAATAGAACATTTACCATTTCATGCCATATTATATCATATTGTATTGTATTGTATTATATCATATCATATTATATTATATTGTTGGCTGTAACTTCACAAACAATGTTCAGCGGAAAAGCAGGGATCATCTTGATGAATGAATCCTGGATACGCTGTTTAATCCGGATCTGCCCCACGGATCCGGACCAAAATCTAACACTTTCGTCCTTTGGCCACTTTCCATCTTCCTGCCGAATGGGAATCGAACTCAGACCTTTGATCAAGAGTCTGTCACTTATTCACTGGACCCACCACCCTCCAAGCAGGTAAATGCCGACTGCTGTCCCGACCAATCGGAAGGAAGTTGACAAAAATACAACGAGTCAAAATCAAAAAGGACACCTTTTCGAATCATGTTCAGCCATTATTGTTGTCTCCATATACTAAAAATAGTAACGCCCTTGATTGGCAGCGGGAGGCGTGGGCTCTTTTCATTCTCCATTGGAATTGTCTTTTAACCCTCAGAGCAGCATTGGTGGGAGCTACGGACTCAGTCGGGAAGATTGGGACCACACAGTCCGTGAGTCGAGTTTCATCCACTTAATGGATGCGTTTATGAGAGTGTTGCTCAAATTTACTGACCAATACAGCAGATATCTGTATTTCTCGGGCCTGTTTGACGCCAGGATATGATACGAAACTAAGCATTATAAAGAACAGCCCTGTCACGACAGTCTTAGACCAGCATGGAAATCCGTAGCATCATGTTCCTTATCCTTATCCTCATCGATAAGCTTAAAAACAAGCAAACAAACAAACAAAAATGTCTCAGATTCAATAACTCTTCGTGCCCTGTTCTCATGGTGACCTCATATTCGATCCCCTTGATCACTTTCTGTCGGGATCACCGGTATCGGCAAATTCATGGAAGTTGTCGCTGGACGGACATGGTGACGCCCTCCAGAGGAAGACATCACTCACGCTGGCTCCGCAACTGAGCAATTCTTATCGTCGGTAGGGTCTGTGTCCTACATATGTTGGCTCAAGACAGGTGCCTCTGAACGCCACCGAGGTGACTCGGCAGAAGTGCGGTGTCTCCTCTGGTGGGCTGTCTCTTGGTGACTTGACATTGATTGCTCCTGTAGATTGCCGGTGCCGGAGCTGTGGTGAGACAAGCCAGGATCTGGTTGTGGATGGGGGGAGCCGCAATGAGCGGCTTGAGTGCAATGCTACTAATGTGGCATGGAAGATATGACTACAAAACGAATAAATGAAAAGAAATAAAGTAAAACAGGTAAACTCAAAACTAAAATAGAAATAAATGTTGTCTTTATAATTAGAGGTAAAATATAAAAACTTTCTGAATTTTGTTCAGCTTTCAATTTGCTCCTCCAAAAACACCCAAAGATATGAACTGTCTATTGATAGACAGAACGATTCCTCGGCATGCTCATTCTTCACCTGCACCGCAAATGGATAACGTCCTCTGATTGGTCCACGAAACGATCGGCATTGTCACTGTGACCGGGAGGGGAGAGAAAGGGCCAGCAGGGTCACACACACACACACACACACACATACATGCAGCTGTTCCCAACCTGTCCTACTGGTTGGTGGTGGTGATGAGGGTGACCCGACCCGGGCACGCACGCGCTCCCTCACAGCACGAGAGGGTTTAAATATAGGTTGGGGTCAGAGAAACAAAACAGGTTGCTGGCTTGCTGTACGTCTGTCGCCGCCATCCCCTCCGCACTCTTTCTCACGCCCATCAAACCGCTCGATCGATGACCGCCACCACCGCCTGTCAGCTTGTTTACAAGCCAGGGCCATTCGTCTTTGGGTTCTTCTTCTCTTCTTTCGTCTTGAAACGAACGCTGCTTTATCATCATCTTCTTTCGTCTTGAAACGAACGCTGGTTGTGGTGTCCATTTACCTATTGCACATGGAGTGTTGAGTCTGTTTCAAACATGATTTGTGCGTCAGTATATTAAATCAAAATGGACATTTGAACGGCGCGTGGGCCGGCAGTCTGAAAATCTATCTCTCTCTCTCTCTCTCTTAGCTTTAGGTCCTGTATAATGGAAGAAGTTAGGTGGTTGGGTTTTTTTTTTTGTCGTGTGTGTGTGTGTGTGTGTGTGCGAACGTGCGTGAGTGTGTGTTTCTTTTATAATAGAGGACATGTTTTTTATGCAAACAATAGAAAAATGCATGTCGTACATTTTCGTATCAGGCAGTCAAAACTATACTTTGTACGTCATAAAAGCGTGTTGATATTAGCTAAAAGGTAATTCAACAGTATACTGAGTGCAAGTTCAATTCTTCACCACTTCCGTTGATATTT
>CM031601.1:40943639-40948639 GCA_018398815.1 Conus ventricosus
CTGCAATGACTTCCAGTCCATACTATTTCTACAAACCTCCATCTGCTGCTGGCTGGCACAGTCTGTCTCTCCGTGTACAACCCCGGTTTGATTACATGTGGCCGTAGTGTAGAGGAAAACCAAAAATGTGGGTTCCGTATCAAATTAACTCACGTGAAAGCAGTATAAATGGTCGCTTTCCTTTTTACAGTAACCGGATACAGAGACCAGTTCGATTACAGGCTGGAAGTGGGCCACTCTTCTTTCCGTTTCATGCTCTGTACCTGTGCCATCCTCCTGTGCTACAACCTCCTTCTCCTCCCCTCACCGACAACAAACGCTCGCCGCCCCTTCCACCCACCCACCCTATCGCCTCAGGAACCCCCTCGCTCACCCACCCACCCCCTCCCCCACCCTCCCCCCCCCGATCTTCTGTGCCATAACATGGCATGCACCAAACACGCTCAATCCGACACCCCGTTTCTCAGCCACAGCATGGCATCCCGCCGCAGCCTCGGCAACCGGCACTACCTAGGGAGCATCAACATCAAGTCGTCAAGAGGCAACCCACGGAGAGACAATGCAATTGCTGCGAGTCACTTCGGTGGTGTTCAGTGAGGGCTGTTCTATCAGCAAATTATGCAGGACACCACCTACTAAGCCCCCTACTGACGCAAAGGCTTAGTCGCAGACCGGCGTGAGTGAGCTACCGTCCAGAGGGCGCCACCACGTCCGTCCAACAATAGACCCCATGGACGGCCGATACCAGCGACCCACGGAATCAAACCAAGGCCACAGGCGTGGAAAGGGCATCGAACTGAGGTCACCAGAATGAGCTTTCATGGCATGAATGGCCAGAATCTGAGTTTTTTTTAAATACTGACGTGAGAATGAGGATGATGCTACGGATTTCCATTTCGGTTTGAGATGCATGACAAGTGTATTCGTTCACTTTCTTCATGATTATTCCCGTCTTCAGCAGCCCGAGAGCTACAGCCCACCTGGGTGTATGGGTCAGGATATTTGAGCAACACTCTCAGAGACGCATCCAGCAAGTGGATTAAACCGACTGTGTGACCCCAGTCTTCCCAACTAAACCCGTAGCAAACTCAGCTCTACGTAGGAGCCGGTTGGGAAAGAAAAATCCTACATGACTCTGATGGGAATCGAACCCACGACCTCCCAGCCGGGAGTCCGTGACGCTAACCACTTCGCCATGGCGCCTGGTATATAAACAATTTTTTTTAAGTGTTTATAATAACTCCATCGAACAACATGGACAAACGAGTCACAAGACAAAACACGACGCGTTTCGACCTCTTAAGTCTTCTTCAGGTAAGACAAACAACACTCAGGACAGCGAAAAATGAGAAGAATTTGACCAAGTGTTTGCTCGTCCTTCATTTTCATTGTCTTGAGTGGTGTTTTATCTTGCCTGAAGAAGACGAAATGTGTCGTCTTTTGTCTTGTGATTCGTTTGTCCATGTTGTTCGGCGGAGTTCGCACCTTCCTCGCTCTCCCAACCTTCTCCCTTTTAACACTTTTTGCTTACTATACTTTTTTTTCTTTTTCAGGCTTTCATGGCCAGCTGCACAGCTCGTGTCGCATACCTCACCAACTAACAAGGGAACGCGCATTGTTCAGTGCCACAGCCGCGCCCCCGATCTCATTGCACGTGCTAATACCTCGTGCCACTCGTGACGCGCACGAGCTGAGGAATGTTTAGTGAGTTTACGCACGCGCGCCTCGTAAGATTGACGACCCCCCCCCCCCTCTCCCTCTCCCCCCCCCTCCCCCCCCCCCCCCCCCCCCCCCCCCACTTTCCTCCCCTCCCCCCCTTTTTTTTTTTATCCCTCCCGTGTACTTTACCTCGATGCCGAACAGGAAGTGATTAGATCCGGTCTTGTGGTATTGTGCAATACAAGACAAGCTGTTGCTGGGCCCAATGTCTGTGCCCTCCCCCCCCCCCCCTCGTCGCCCCTTCCCCCCCCCCCCCCCCCCCCCCCTCCTCTTCCGCATCTCCCCCGCAAACAGCGAACGCACGCGAACTTGACGGCCTGTCTCCTATTCAGGTAACAGAGTAAGGTGGGAGGGTTGATGCGGGGAATGGAGGGTGGAGAAGGAATGTGGGGGCGCAAGGTCTGATTGGAGGACGGTACGTATTGTTTGTGGTGGTGGTGGTGGTGGTGTGTGTGTCTGTGTGTGTGTGTGTGTGCGCGCTTGCTTGCTTGCATGCGTACATAAATGCGTGCGTGTGTAAAGGTGTGTGTGCGTGCATGCGTGCGTGTGTGTGCATGCGTGTGTGTTTGTGTGTGTGTGTGTGTGTGTGTGTGTGTGTGTGTGTGTGTGTGCGATGGGTATGCAGATTCCAGGGTGGGAAGAGGCGGAGAACGGAGGAACAGACCGAAGAATGAGAATGTTTTAACATACAGAGAGAGAGAAGACGGAATGGGCAGGAACAGAAGGACAGACAAGCAGACAGACAGACAGACAGACACTGGCAGACAGCTACAAGAGGGCGGATGAACCAAAGCCGTTATCCAGCCTGTTTGTTGCCACACGTGGGGTGGAACGTCGGTCGGCCGGGGCATGTGGCCTGGGTCCTGTCTCACCTGACGTTCTCTTCTGGCCTGGCTCTGCCAGCCATCTGCCGTCACGTCTTTATCCACGGCCTGCATGGCAGGAGTGGGAAATTCCGATCATTACGTCACCAGTCAGAGGTCTGTCGCTATTTATAGGGCAGGTGGAGGGGAGATAATGTCGGAACTTCGTATGTCAAGATTGCCACACTGGCCTTTAACCCACGAAGAAAACACGGGTATCTTGGCAATGAAGTGGATTTTAATTGTACGGGAAACAAGAAGGATCAGAGACTTTGTTTTATGATTGTTTTTGTTGTTTGCGGTCGTCTGGGCTTTAAGTAAAATTACCTTACCTTACCTTTGTAATTTGTATTTATTTCAGTTGAACTGCAATATTTTATTAAATATATATATATATTGCAGCAGAGTACTGCCTAATGTATGTGCCACAAAAGAGATGCATGTACTACAGAAGCCTCGATATTGCAGCAGACAGGGGCTACGCGATTCCCAGAATCCCTTAAACTTCCGCGAGATTCAGATGAAACTGTAGATCATCTCTACTGCCTAATACATATGTGCCATATCAGCAATATTCTACAACTGAACGGCGCTCAAATTTATCAATAGTTGACAGTAGAAGGGCACCTAGGAGTCACCACCTGGATGTGGCCCGACCCCCCTTAGAGTGTAAGGAGTTCAGAGCCGAAACACCTGTCTGAAGGGGGGGAGGGAGGGGTAGGGGGGTTCTGACCTGCTGTCAAGCTCTCCCTAGAGTTTCTTGCCACCACGGAAACCAGCACAAACATGTAACAGAAGAGAGACATCATAACAGGTAATGTTGCGTATAGCCCAGCCGACCTCACAGGGCCACATCAGGGGGACATGAGAACATAACCACACTACATTCTTGCTGTGGACACTGATATGATGTCGGAAAGGTTGCACCAGGAACAGTCCTTTTTACCTATAGAAGCCTTCTTTTGTTTCGAAGAACCTGAAACCGCAGTCAATTCTGGGACGGGATTCCCCGTCGTATACGTTACGCAGCCTCGTGATGCTCGTGGCTGAGCACTGCCCATGTAACGACAAAGACCCAGAACTGCGCGGCGTTGTGTGTACAAGCAGGCAGGGGTAGGGGTGGGTGGTACAGTGTAGTTGGGCTTGGTGGTCAACATTACGGACTGGTCGCGAGAAAACAAGTAGGCTTAGTCAGCCTTTGAAAGGGGCCAAAATCGCTATGAGAAGGCGAAAGCATCTCAAACGTCTGGGACCTGCCTGGCAGTTTGTTGGTAAGTCAACCACACAGAGAATGAAGGCCTTTCAGGAGAGCTAATTCATATAATATTCATTAATCATAGATTGTATTTTAATCAACACATTAACCGAAAACATTGTCTTGGATTTTCTTTTCTCGTAACGCAATACGTAACTAACCCATGGCATTTTCGTTGCACACACAAAGACACCATTTTTGATGTGTTGTTTTTTCAAACATTGACAAATAAATCAAGCAGAGTAGTGGTATAGTTTGTGCCCGTTAATAGAAAAAAAATTCAAAATCCACTTTTCATATGAACCTAGTATCCTTTGAAAGATTCACTTGTGGCAGATGTCTCATGACACGCCGGACCTTCTCTGAAGAGTTAATCAACAGAAAGACGTGTCGGCTTGTATGATGTATTACCTGTAAACATTTTAAAGTTTAAAACACTGGACACCGCTCCACAACCTTGGAGGACTCACAGACGGATGCAGGACATCTAAACAAAAAAAATGATCTTAAAACCAAGGCCCAGATGCCTTTACTTCGATATAGTGAGTGAACCTAATATGAAAATTCGTCACAGTTGGAATGCGTAGGAGATAGACTTGCAGTTAAAGAAAAGAGGGGCATGAGAAACAAGCCTTCTCCAAATAGTGCTCTGGAACTCAGCAGGGCCAGCAAACAACGCCTGTTTCGCCCTGTGAAGAGTTCACCAGGCTTGCTACTGAATCCTGGTTACCTGCTGGTCAAAAGCACTTCCATGTAAGGAAAGGAAACTCTCCGAAATCGAGTAGGTCCTCCTGCACATTCGAGAAGTGTACAGTGAAAGTGGGAGTAAGACTTTTTGAATAGAACTGAAGACTTGAATTTGCCTCAAAATCAAAAGATGGGATTGTAAAAGAAACAGCCAATAAATGCGTGGGGGGGGGGGGGGGGGGGGGGGGGAGAAAGAAAACATCTGCAAGGATTGAAAATGACTCTAAGCAAATCACGGGTTTAAAGCACTGGACGCTACTCCACAAGCTGGAAGAGGTAAAAAGTTGATGCAGAACACGCCAAAATAGGAATAATGATAATCCCTGGAGGTCCAGACGTATGTCCTTCCCAGACAGGGAGTGCGGCAGCCATGAAAACCCAACCCAGTTGTAAGGCACACGTTTCAAACACCGACT
>CM031601.1:40953639-40973639 GCA_018398815.1 Conus ventricosus
ATCACACTCACATAAATGCTTGAAAGGCACCATATTCAAAATACACACACACACACAAACACACACACACACGCACAGACACAGTGTCTCTCTCTCTCTCTCTCTCTCTCTCTCTCCATCTCTTTTAAACATATACAAATACATACATCAAAGCTAAAAAACAGACATTATGATGTATGGTACAAATATTTTAATGTTCCAACATTAGAAAGGAAAATTTTTTTAAAAAAGACAAAAACTCATATAATTTTTTATCAAGTACATTTTTTAACACAGTGACCAGCACTGATTATGTCAAGGACGGATTTAAAAAATGTAAAATTATATTGCAAAAAAGACATCTGTTGAATGTACAAATGCCATTTCATATTGCAGAGTAACATCCACTGAATTCACAAAATCTTTAATCTGAATAAAAATGTTCTATCTGGATGAAACATTTCTGTGTGTGTGTGTGTGTGTGTGTGTGTGTGTGTGTGTGTGTGTGTTGTGTGTGTGTGTGTCTGTGTCTGTGTATCTTTGTGTCTGTGAGAGAGGTTTGTGTGTGTGTGTGTGTGTGTGTGTGTGTGTGTGTGTGTGTGTGTGTGTGTGTGTGTGTTTGCGCATGTGTGACTCAATATGCTGATGTTTACAGTTAACCATCTATGAATAACTATTCAACAACACTCAAACAGATTTCTTTTTGTTATTGATAATAAGAACATTCCTTTATTCGTTAACAAACAACATCCAAGGTTCCTACGCTTCTTGATACTCCTTGAACCTGAATTCTGAGATTTTTTTTCTTTTAGGCCTTGAATCCTATCCAAATTATCAAATTTAAGAACAACAAAATTGAAATTCCTGGAACATAGAGCCACAAACTCTGGGTCAAAATCAGGATTTGTCCTTGTATTTTCTTTGTGAATGAAAAACCTGAGTGACATTGACTCTTCTCTGATGGCAATGAAGCCTGTGAAATAACAATTAACACCCAGATACTAACTAGCAAGTTGTTCGCTTAAGTTTTGGGTGAATACATACTACTATCAGCAGTCTGGTGTTGTTCAGATGCCTTGCTATGGCCATGAAATCTTTCATTTTATTATCCGATATCTGTGATAATCCTGTTAATTAAAAAAACAAAAACAAAAACGACCAAACTCGGCCAAGAATGCACATATCTGGCTGCACGAGAAGTGAGCATATGCACATCAACATAAACTCTTACAATCAGTTCAGCAGTCTCTGGTCGTCTGAAACCTGAAAGTTGTCAAGAAAGAGACAACATCCCATCACTTAAATCTTACCATACCAAATAATAATATGTTGCAGGAATGTTTCAGTCTTATACATAATCCATCCTTATACCCAAATAAACAGTAGAGATAATAACTATGATACAGTAGCATAATCATATGGATTGAACAATATCAAATCAAAAGATTTCATGTTAGTAAACGTAGATAAAATCTTACTATTACCAAAAAAAAAAAAAAAGAAAGGACAAAATTTCAAATGGCATGAATTAATCCTCAGTTAGCACAGCTAAAGGATGAAGGACGATGAAGGACGATGAAGGACAATGAAGGACAATGAAGGACAATGAAGGACGATGAAGGACGATGAAGGACAGTGAAGGACGATGAAGGACAATGAAGGACAATGAAGGACAATGAAGGACAATGAAGGACAATGAAGGACAATGAAGGACAATGAAGGACGATGAAGGACAGTGTTCAGTAACACCGTCTGTGTGACAGAACAGAGACATCACAGTGTACATCTGCCAATATGTTAATTTAGATGGAATGTGACAAAAGAAAACAAGAGATGATCTCACTTTGAAGAATAATGAAATAATGTTCTCATCACAGAAAACAATTCTGATCAAATGAACAAGAGAACTGACTTATCTTATTTATAAAAAAAATTTTAAAAAAAACAATGACAATATCAACACTGATAAAGAATATAAAACTTTAAGTTTTCTTTACAGTTCACAATTTTTCTTACTTCCAAAATCAATTATCATTATGAATCATCACACAAAGATATGTTAGTTTAATGTGTGAGCATATAAAAATGTAACACACATTGTCAGTTAAAAGTGTAATTAATTACAAGTGTGTAATCTCATTTTCTGTTAATAGGGAAGAAATCAGGTTTTAAAAATCCATCAGTGGAATGGTTGAAAGCTGCAAGCCATCTAGGCTGAAGAATCAATAGAGGATGGAATCTTCCCGCCTAATTTGGTCACCACATCCTTCAGTCACCAATTTCTGAAAGTTAAAAATAACTGGTTATAACACATTTTTAAAAAAATCTAATTTTTCAACAGAAAAATAACCAATAACACCAGATAAGATAAGATAATGTTGCTTATAGCCAGCCGACGCAAAGGGCACATCAGGGCTGTCACCACGTTTAAAATCAACTCACAAGTCATTTTTTTTTTAAATAAATAAATAAAATAAAAATTAAAAAAAATAAAAACCTTTGACACATCTCTTTAAATGACATCGTCTAGAAACGCACCAGAAACTTCGTTTAAAAATCCCAATAACACCAGACGATATATTTCTTTTATTAAAATATACAAGCTTCCCTATTCAAATGTTATCAAAATAAACAAAAACAAATGCACTCAATGCTCACATCCTCAGCTTGATAACAATTTGATTTCCCAATCTATCTGTTTTCAGGCTTATCATATCAACTTTCAAGAAACTTGTGACAAGCCCCTTCATATTAATTTTTATACATGTATCTCAATGATTCATATATTTTCCATTACAGTGATGAAAAATGAATTAAAATATCCACTTTCTAAAGAACCTAAGCATGAAATTAAATGCAGAATGCAGATAATAATGCTGCACTGGTGTACATTTAGAAATATGAATGTGTTTTCCATCTGGTGCCTACATTTCCATGTAAAATCTCTGCTTTTCAATTTCAACACAGCTTCTATTCTGTTCTCAACCTCACAACACCAGTGTACACTGGGGGAACAAAGCAAGTATGATTTCAAACATGAGAGGCAGATAATAAACGGCCTACCACCTACAAAACAGTATATGTCTCTCATATACAAACAAAGCATATATCTCTCATCAGGACCCATTCATTGTGGGATTTTTCTGCCTCAATCAATCAGCTCCTCTCTGGAGTGACACGAAATATGAGACCAGAGGGAAAAAAAAGGAAATGTCTCTGAAGACAGGTCGCCCACTAAACTAGTCCTACTCACGTCGTTTCAGACTCTGGTTCTCGGTGGTCAGGTCGCTGTTGCGGGAGGAGAGGAACACTGCGTCTGGATGCAGTCCTCCAGCAGCTTCCTGTAGCGCTGATCAATCACCGCTTCTGCTCCTCAAACATCTCCGGTAGCTCCGGAATGTCTGACACACACAAATAACTTCTGATTTTGCTCCACAGCACCTCTGACTGGGGAATCTGAATCAGCTCTAGATTGTCCGAGACGGAGCTAGCAATCTGAATCAGCTCCACAATGTTTGAGACGGAGACAGCAATCTGAATTAGCTCCATAATGTTTGAGACGGAGATAGCAATCTGAATTAGCTCCATAATGTTTGAGACAGAGACAGCAATCTGAATTAGCTCCAGAATGTTTGAGAAAGTGACAGCAATCTGAATCAGCTCTAGATTGTCCGACACGGAGCTAGCAATCTGAATCAGCTCCATAATGTTTGAGACAGAGACAGCAATCTGAATTAGCTCCATAATGTTTGAGATGGAGATAGCAATCTGAATTAGCTCCATAATGTTTGAGACAGAGACAGCAATCTGAATTAGCTCCAGAATGTTTGAGACAGTGACAGCAATCTGAATCAGCTCCAGAATGTTTGAGACAGAGACAACAGTCTGAATCAGCTCCAGAATGTTTGAGACAGAGACAACAATCTGAATCAGCTCCAGAATGTTTGAGACAGAGACAGCAATCTGAATCAGCTCCAAAATGTTTGAGACAGAGCTAGCAATCTGAATCAGCTCCTGATTGTTTGAGACAGAGATAGCAATCTGAAGTAGCTCCAGAATGTTTGAGACAGAGATAGCAATCTGAATTAGCTCCAGAATGTCTGAGACAGAGATAGCAATCTGAATTAGCTCCAGAATGTTTGAGACAGAGATAGCAATCTGAATCAGCTCCATAATGTTTGAGACAGAGACAGCAATCTGAATCAGCTCCATATTGTTTGAGACAGAGACAGCAATCTGAATTAGCTCCAAAATGTTTGAGACAGCGACAGCAATCTGAATCAGCTCCAGAATGTTTGAGACAGAGACAACAGTCTGAATCAGCTCCAGAATGTTTGAGACAGAGACAACAATCTGAATCAACTCCAGAATGTTTGAGACAGAGACAGCAATCTGAATCAGCTCCAAAATGTTTGAGACAGAGCTAGCAATCTGAATCAGCTCCAGAATGTTTAAGACAGAGATAGCAAACTGAATCAGCTCCATAATGTTTGAGACAGAGCTACCAATCTGAATCAGCTCCTGATTGTTTGAGACAGAGATAGCAATCTGAATTAGCTCCAGAATGTCTGAGACAGAGATAGCAATCTGAATCAGCTCCATAATGTTTGAGACAGAGATAGCAATCTGAATCAGCTCCAGAATGTTTGAGACAGAGACAGCAATCTGAATCAACTTCAGAATGTTTGAGACAGAGATAGCAATCTGAATTAGCTCCAGAATGTCTGAGACAGAGATAGCAATCTGAATTAGCTCCAGAATGTCTGAGACAGAGATAGCAATCTGAATCAGCTCCATAATGTTTGAGACAGAGACAGCAATCTGAATCAGCTCCAGAATGTTTGAGACAGAGACAGCAATCTGAATCAACTTCAGAATGTTTGAGACAGAGATAGCAATCTGAATCAGCTCCATAATGTTTGAGACAAAGATAGCAATCTGAATCAGCTTCAGAATGTTTGAGACAGAGACAACAGTCTGAATCATCTCCAGAATGTTTGAGACAGAGACAACAGTCTGAATCAGCTCCAGAATGTTTGAGACAGAGACAACAGTCTGAATCAACTCCAGAATGTTTGAGACAGAGACAACAGTCTGAATCAGCTCCAGAATGTTTGAGACAGAGACAGCAATCTGAATCAGCTCCAGAATGTTTAAGACAGAGATAGCAATCTGAAGTAGCTCCAGAATGTTTGAGACAGAGACAGCAATCTGAATCAGCTCCAGAATGTTTAAGACAGAGATAGCAATCTGAATCAGCTCCAGATTGTTTGAGACAGAGACAGCAATCTGAATCAGCTCCAGAATGTTTAAGATGGACATGAGGAGACTGACATAGTTCTGTCACAAGCAAAGGTAATCTCAGCAAAAATTGAAAATAAAACACATGAAGCAGATTGCAAAGTAACACATTTTCAAAAACAAAACATAAATCAGATCAGTGAATTTTCAACAACTACATCGTCTTCAGACCCCACACAGAAGAGACATGACCAACTGCACATAAAGACTCCCCGGGTTCCAGCGGGGATAGGAAACTGGGAATCTCATCAATCAGATACGGAATGTCTGAGACAGACACAGTTACCTGAGTCAGTTACAGGTTGAGCTATATGGATCCAGAGTGTTCGAAGAGTAACTCAATCCAGCCTTTCTCACTGACAGTTTCTCTTGTAAAATTAATTCACATTTTCCAACTTAATCAACTTAGACATTTTCTTGAATTGTTCGTTTAAAGTTCACCCATTCTCAGGTCCTCCTGTGTCTCTCTGTTTATTCATCTGTCTGTCAATACCAGATCATTATAAAACAACTCATCAGAGAAGACATTACAGTGCTTCACAATGGCGATGTTCAGTGGTGCCTCCAAGAAACTCAGGACACCACTTACTTTCCCTTCTGCCGAGAACGATAATTGACAAGCTCAGCGGAAGGGAAACAACTATTTTTTCTTGGCTGAAGAATTCTTTGCATCTTCAGCTCAAGTTGTCATGAATGTGGGTTAATGTACTGAATTGGTTTGAGTTACATTACTTCCCCTTGACCTGTAAATAACCGACTGAGAGTTCTTCCAGTTAAGGAAATAACCCTGTGCCCGTTCAGCCAGTTTCACATGGACATTATTAGCACACAAGCTGCATGCTGTAAGTGTATATGCATTCCATACCACTGGCTTGTGGAACTTACATACCTGCAGAATAGTGATGAAATTCAGCATATGTGTAAACGGTTACGTGTGGGTCTGATGAAATTCAGCATGTCGTGCAAACGTTTATGTGTGCGTCTCATGAAATTCAGCACCTGTACTAATCGCATGGTTCCCACTGTTTGACATGACTGCAAAAAAAAGACCTTAAAAGGACCTTTAAAGGACCATAATTTTTTTTCAAAGGACAAAATTTAACCAAGTTTATAACTGAGACAGCAATAACATACCTTTCTTCCTAAATGAGGGTAACACCCAATCCTGGACTTTCACTTGCACAAGTCTTGCACAACAGTCTTGATACCATGAAATATGTCAGTAAGTGGGCCCCAAGAAATAAGCTACAGCTGGGTGATTCACAGTACATTTTGATTAAGTCACAAAATATGGGTAGAGGGAGAGGAACATAGGAGGAGGCATCACCAACACAACTCGAGTCGCATGAATGTGGCTAAGAGAGGCAGAGTCCAGAGTCTAGTTTGATGAGTGATGAGGGAGGGGTGGGGAATGGGTGAAGAGAAGCAGCACTGGGGTGGGGAATGGGTGAAGAGAAGCAGCACTGGGGTGGGGAATGGGTGAAGAGAAGCAGCACTGGGTGGGGAATGGGTGAAGAGAAGCAGCACTGGGTGGGGAATGGGTGAAGAGAAGCAGCACTGGGTGGGGAATGGGTGAAGAGAAGCAGCACTAACTCAGTTTCTTTCGTTCCTCCTCCATTTTGAGAAGTTGCTTAGACAGTGTTGCCACGATTTCCTCTTTGTCTTTGGCAGACACACGAAGAGCATCAGCACGGTCATATAGAGTGAGGCTCCTTTGCCGTTCTGCCTCTGCGGAAAGATTGTCAGCTTCCTCAAACAAGTGCCGTGAATCTTTCTCTGCAGCCAGCTTCCTTTTCTTGACATCTTGTATGTCCTCATCCATTTTTTTTCTCTTCAAGGTTTTCACTCTGTCTGCTTCATCAGTCTTTTGACTTTCCAGGTACTGATTGTAGGCTCTGTGAGCATTCCCTGCAGACACCAGCATCTTCTTTGTGATGTGGACTTTCAAGATGCCCCCAGCCTCCCGTATGGCATCCACAACAAGTCTCCTCGCTCTGAGGGCCACCTGGCTAAGGTTGTCACTACAGTCTCCTTGTTGCATGAAAAGCCCCTTTCCACTGTTGCCTGGCATGAGACAGAAGCAGCAGCTTTTGGATGACACTCCTCAGGCTGGAGAACTCATCCTTGCTTGATAAAGCACCAACAAACCAGGAGTCGACTCTCTGCTTTTTCCAGTCGAAACTGCTGGCGTCATGCTGAAGAGCTGTGGTGTTGATGAATGACTTGTACTGCTGTACAACTACATCTCCCTCATCAGTTGTCAGTCTGTGGGCATTGATCATGCACTGGAGCACAGCCTTCATTTTCCTCTCACAAGTTTCTTTGTTCTGCATTTGCCTAGGATCTAGGCAGGCCATGTTTCCTCACCAGAGAATACTGCAATGGACTCTTTTCCAACAGCTTTTGAAGGATTCCAATCAGAAACTGCCTGCACTCCTTTCTGAAGTCAATGCACATTCCGCTTGTCACAGCAGGGTTTGTCTTGCATCGCTGCAGAAAACTTTCAGTTTTGAATCCAAGTGTGATGGCTTCAAGTGGCTTATGATTTGAAGAGCTGGAGACATCAACTTCGATCAGCTTTCTTGCAGAAGTGGTTCCCTTGAGTGCAGCATCTGTCATAAAGCGCTCCATCAAGCTTTTGATCAGCGAGTGCAGATCTCCTCCAAGAAATGGCAACAGTGGCTGGTCCGACTGAAATTTGGCCAGAAATGGTTCTATCTGTTTCGCAATGGTCTCAAAAAAGATAGCTGACATGGAAGAAGAGGAGTATTCTTCAAAGATTTGCTGACAAGATTGTAGCTGAAGTTTTGCGGACACGTGATTTTCTTTTCTGTGGCTGCTTTCACAAATAGTTCCAGTGCTGGCAGAAGCTCGATAGCTCTTCTGGCTGGCAAAGCATTCTCCAACCATCGGTGACAGCAGAACTTGGAAGGTATTGAAGATGCACCGGTCACAGAATAGTAGTCATCAAGCCTTGCTGGTGAGTCCCTGAAGAGATTGTGAGCAGCTGCTAAGAACCCTTCAATTTCCCAACCAGATGCCTCACAGCCTTTGCGAAATGCGTTGTGCATGGTGTGAATTCCGCAGCTGCAGCATGCAATAGAGCAAGATCTTGATGGTACTGATTCAGGTCATTGTTGATCATGTTGTACACGACCCAGTTGACATTTGGACCATCCATTCCCACTGCAGAAGATTTTTTTGGGGCAGATTGTAGCGTTCAAACACATGCTCAAACGTCTCATGCATGTCACCTGCTGTGGCATGACCCAAGAACTCCGATGTCAAATACCTTTTCTTGACTTCCTGACCTTGCCAAACTCTTATCATAAAGTCCATTTGCTTCATTTGGTTTTTCTTGTTCAAAGTCTCATCAAACAGTAAAACATACCACATGTTGAACTAATAGTCGACTTCAACTCCTCAAGGAAATAAGGAGCCAGACCATGTGTCGTGAGGTACCGGCATCTTGTCTCGAACAGGAAAACTTAGCAGCAATTTCACTGTCCGGAAACATTGCCTTGAACAGGTCACTTGTTTCATAAGATGAATGAAAGCTGTAGTGGGAAGCTGCAACTTTCATGGCCCACAGAACCTCTGCCTTCAGCTTCTCATTGTCGATGTTGAAGCCTGAAAAAAAAGACTTAGAAATAAGAAAATAACCCCCCACACACACTCTCATTATGTGTGTGTACACATGCATGTGTGTGCTTGTATATGATCTACTCATATACACACACACTCTCATAATGATAAACATGCATGTGCACACACACACACACACTCTCTTTCTCAAACACACAAACACACATACAACACACACTCACACACACACTCTTTCATTATGATAAACAAACATGCATGTGTGCGTGCACACACACACACACACACACACACACACACACACACACACACACACACACACACACACCACACACACAGAGAAGAGAATGCGAGGGAAAAAATGATACTGGTGAAGTCTTAATTAAAAGAATCCGTAAAAAAAAAACGAGTTCACCTAAAAAAAAAAAAAAAAAAAATATGCAGAAAACACAGTCCAAGAGAAAGAGAGAAAAATAAGAGAGGGAGAGACAGGCAGACAGACACAGAGAAAAGAATGGAATGAAGGGTGTACCGTGTAGGGGATGGGGGGTGGGATTGGTATCGTTACCTTGGTGGGACTTGTGAGAAGAGCCAACACTGCTGCCGGTATCCGTACTGGCAGACGTTGAAGGCACAGGGCGAGAGCTGGCGATTGACGAGTTTCACTCGCTGTTCCACTGCTGCTGGTGAAAAAATCGGTCACAGTGCATCTGGTATCTGCCCGGCGCTTTCTCTCAGCTCTCTTGTGCAGTTCAGTCTTGGCATGTTGCTTCAAGACGGATTCCCCCATTGACATTATGTTGAGGGTTTTCTCACAGAAAGCACAACGAGCCACATGTTTGTTGTCAATAACTTTCCGCACCCAGTCTTTGTAGCTGTCCTCACGCAACCACCGATCTTGAAAGGAGCACTTCCCAGGCATTTTTCTGTTGCTTTCTGAGACAAAATAGAAACTTTGGTGCCGCGAACAAGATGGCGCATGTTTAAGTCTCGCGTTAAATCTCGCGTACGGGATCTGCCGATTTCCAGGAAAAACTGTGACTGTTAGACTGATAATATATCGTCTGCTACTGACAAAATCAACGAAGACAACGGAATTTTAAATTCGGTTTGCTTTTTAATGCTGTTGTAGTTGATTTTGTGTAGCCTTTTGGCTCAATTAAAGGATTTAAACTAACCGCAACAATTTTAAAAGGATGTTTGACTGTTTCAAAGGACTGCCTAGCTGATAAAAGTACTTTCTTCTTCTTCCTAAAATACTGGTTCACTCAAAAACGAGTAGGTCACCAGCGCGCATGTTAAAAGTAAAATAAATAACATAAAATAGTGCGACTCAGACTGTTGGCCCCTGGAGCAATTTGGCAACAAGGGGTCGCACTCGATATTCAAGAAGTTAAAAGCAATGGCCAAATTCAGGCCCAGTTAACAGTAAAATATCTGGGGAAGTAAAAAATAGAAAAACATCAATATGCAGATCTCAAAACTGTTGTATCAATTTGTTTTTTAAAAGAGATTGCATTTGTGGCAATCTTGATGGCACCCGGCAGTGAGTTCCACAGCCGTACAGAACTGGGGTAAAAAGAATGTAAGTGGCTGTCAATATTTGATGCAGGTATGGTATAACACTGACCGCCACTCCTGGTGCTACTTTTATTCAATACTAGTTGTTCCATTGGAATATCAATTACTTTAGCTCTGCCTTTGAAAAAGGTGTTAAGTTTAATAAAAGCTCTTCTCTCTTCTAAGGGTTTCCATTCTAATTTCCTCATGTTCTTCCTAGTATTCCCTTTTCTTGATGTGGTTCCCTGTTACGAACCGTGCTGCTCTCTTCTGAATCTTTTCAAGGTTATCAATGTCCTTTAGATGGTAAGGATCCCAAACTGAGCAACCATATTCCAGTACTGGTCTAACCAGTGTTTTGTAGCAGTCGTCTTTAACCTTTTGGGGGCAGTCATTGATATTCCTGTGTAAGAAAGCTAAGATGTTATTTGCTTTCTTACATTACTAAATTGTAATGTTCTTTCCATTTGAGACGACTATCTATAATCAACGCCTAAATATTTTGCAGCATTAGTTTCTTTAAGAATAGTATTATGGATAGAATAATCTGATCTAATTAGTGAGCGTTTGTTTACATATACGCAACACTTGGCACTTTTGAGGATGAAATTCCATTTTCCAAGTTCTTTCCACTCTTGTAAAGCGTTTAGATCTTCTTGTAGAATGCGTGTATCATTCTTGCTTCTGATTGTTCTATATACTAAACTGTCATCTGCAAAAAGCCTTATAGTAGTTCCAGGAGAGAGATTTCTACTTATGTCATTTATATAAATTAAGAAAAACAAGGGCCCCAGAACGTTCCCTGTGGTACACCTGACAAGACTGGTTTACAATGGGATGACGACCCTTCCACAACAACTTTCTGCGTTCTCCCAACGAGGAATGATCTAGCCCATTTTAGCAAAGAACCGCCAATGCCAATGTGTTCTAATTTAAAGCAGCAGGCCCTCATGGTCAACCTTATCAAAGGCTTTAGAAAAATCTAATAAAATTGCATCTATTTGCTGTCTGTTGTTAAGACAGTTACTAAAATCATTGAGAGTTGTTATAAGTTGAGTTCACAACTCCTTCGCTGTCTAAAACCATGCTGGGCGTTATTTAAAGGCCTTTAAAATAAAACCCAATTTCACAGCACTTTAAAGCACCTGAAAGGACCGTACGAACTTGTAATGGTTATGTCTGCCTTCACCCATGGAATCTCACCCTAAAATTTCATTCAAAGGACTTTTCTGAGAATGGAGTCAAAACCAATGTAAACTCCGAAGGACAATTCTTCCTGAAATGGACAGTTCTACAGAGACTAGGATCTGCAGCCCAGCATCACAGATCTGAAGCTCAACAACTGAGCTACTCCAGACAAGGCTGGACCAACCGATCCTTCCAGGGCTCCTGTGTTTTACCTTTGATATTCCACCTGTATATGTGGTTACTTTCATTTCAGTTTCAGCCTCTCAACAGTCAAAATGCACATTGCTTCTATTCAATTCATTCTTGCGTCTTTCATGAGGCCAAATGCCACAAAGATGAACAACAAGAGAGTTGATTCACACATGCATGAAACGCATCTACATAGCCAGGAAAAGACGGTGAGTTTGCATTTGAAAACCGGTATGACATGAAACAAAATTATATAAACAATGTCTGTCAGGTAATAAGAATGCACCCCATTTCTGTTGAGCTTACGATGCTTTCAAAAACAAACAATAAAAAATTTCGACATTCAAATGTTCATTCCCTTTCATTTCCATCACACACACATGGACAGACACACAAACGCACCAGCAGCGTTCACCTCCCAGATCACTTTCCCCACCATCTCTCCCCTCACCCCCCAGCCCCATCCTCCTGCCATTCATGCACTGGCATGCAAACTATAGAAGCTGAAAATAAACATCCTCTGTCTTTGAATTCCCATCTGTTTAAAAGTTTGTGGCAAAGGCACATGCAAGCATGCTTCATGACTGCTAGATCCACAGAGGGACTCAATATATCTCCAATGTAAATCACCTGTCCACACACACACACACGCGCACACACACACACATGCACACACGCATGTACTCATGCCCATGCACACACAAACCCATACACACAATACAAATACACACAAACACGTATGAAAGCCTACATGCACACACATAAACACACACACACACACACACATACACACACACACACACACAAACACACCTGATAGTGCTGTAGTTGCTGCAATTCCAGTTGTTCGTTGTGCATTCTGTACACCTCCTCCAGCTCTTTAGACAGGTGCTCCTTCTCCTGCTGCAGTGTCTGGATCTGGTCATCAAACATCAACATCATCATCTGTTCAAAGCAATTGGCCACACCTTCTGCATTAAGTAAGTAAGAGGGATACAAGGATGTGCTTAAGCATTGACCCTCGACAAAGCACTGGGGAAAAAAGAAAAAAAAGTACGGTTCAGTCAGCCTACAGGCTGGATATTTTGTTCTAACAAATTGGCACAGTGCTGAAAAAAATGTAAACACAAAGAAGGAAGAAACAGAAATTCAAATGAACACTCAGTTGTTATGTTATAGGCTGGTCATCACATGAGAAAAGGATTTTTTTTTCCTCCCTAGAACTACGTTCTAGGCAGATGCTAGTAGGGGTGTCCTGGCTCTCACATGGGCGCCCGTGGTCGGCTGGATTATAAACAACATAGCCTGATTGGGCAGGGGTCTGATTCCCACTTTACAGAAAATATCATTCCACATAAGAAAAGTAGATCTGTATCCTGTCGACAAGACGAAAGTTGCAGTACGTCACCTTCTCTATAATTTCCCTTTGAGTGCCCTCTTCGTAGACAGATCACATCTCTAAGGCAGGGCAGCAAGAAGGTGTCAGGGTGGGGCATGGAAATTATGCTATATCAGACATAAATTTTAGCGGGGAAAAATGCTCTGAATGATGACATCATCATGAGTCACAGACACTGCGCCAACAGCAGAGAGAAAAAAGATGGAAGAACTGAACCTGAATGATACAATGTTAGCGTTTCTCACTAACCACGCTCTATGGACGATTACCTTCATAGTAACAACAGGCTTGTCAGCTCTGAGTTCCGCCAGGGTTTTCTCTAGTTGTGCCCCTTCCTTGGTGGTGTACTGGTAACCCTCCGCCTCACGCATCTGGGTCACAATGGAAACATATGCTGAAAGTTGCCATTACTTTAAGCGCATACATAACAAGGGGCTATTATTTGTGCGAGTGAACAACCTGCTGTGCTCACTCTCTAATCCTTTTCTGTCACCTTCTTTCTTTGTAATCCTGTTTCAAAGCTCCACTTGTACATGAGATCATGTCACTTGGCAATTCCATTTTCACTCTCTCTCTCTCTCTCTCTCTCTCTCTCTCTCTCTCTCTCTCTCTCCTCTTCTCTCTCTCTCTCTCTGCTCTTTCTCTCTCTCTCTCTTGTCTCTCTCTCTGCTTATTGGTTTTCACATTTCTCTTTTTTAAATATCAGCACTTGCCCATGTAATTTTGTTTTCTTTTCCCTCCGCTTGGGCAAGGATCTTATGCAAAGGAAAGCGATCCAAGCTTAAGCTATACCTTCATTATTAAAAAACATTGTCTTCTCTCTATCTCTCTCTCTCCCTGTCTTGCTCTCTGTCTCCCTGTCTTGCCATCTCTGTCTCTCTCGCTCTGTCTCTCTCTCTCTCTTACTTGTATCTCAGCCACTTCGTTCTCAAGGTCCAGCCTGGTTCTCTCCATCTCCTCCTCCACCATCATCTTGTGTTCCTTCTCCAGCCGCTGCCGCTCCTCTGCCTGTCACACACATTAGGTATGCATACAACAGCCATGCATGTGCACGCACACACACACACACATACACACACATACACACACACGCGCACACACCACACACACACACACACACACACACACACACCACACACACACACACACACACACACACACGCACACACACACACACTCACAACCCCCAAACTGGGTTTTTTAATATTCGAATCCATTCTAGAGAACATACTGATTCATGGAAAAATGCTAAATTCATACATCAAACAACAACAAACCTTCAATTACCTAAAAAAATTTTAAAAAGACTGTTGTACAGTTAAACCCACTTTACAAGTTCATTTTCTCTCAAATTAACCTTTCATTACATGTACGCGCATGCTATAGTTTGTATGCAATCCTGCCAACATGGTGTGTGTGTGTGTGTGTGTGCGTGTGCGTGCGTGTGTGTGTGCATGTCTGTAAATGTGTGTGTGTGTGTGTGTGTGTGTGTGTGTGTGTGTGTGTGTGTGTGTGTGTGTGTGTGTTTGAGTGTGGTTGTGTGTGTGTGAGTGTATGCGTGTGAGACAAAGAGGGAGAAAGTGTCCATTTGTGCCTGAATGTTGTACATAATGCAAATGTGTGGATGACACCAAAAGCGGCATCCTGACTGTGAAACAATTTCTTAATTTTTTAATTTTCTTATTTATCAAAGCAAGAGAAAAAAAAACAGTGTTTGAAAAAAAAAAATCCATCCTTACTTCCACTTTCTGACGCATTTCAGCATTGCCTTTGATGGCAGTGATCTGAGAACCGGCATTCGTGGAGGCAGAAAAAAACACTGAATGTATAAAATCAGACTGTTAACAGATAAAAATGAACACATGAATGCGTGAAAAAAAGAATAAAGATGCTGTCATGTCCAGCTGAGCCAGATTTTAAGGACTGGCATCTGCGCTGACAGAACTAGGGAAAACAGAGAAGACTATTTGTGTGTTTATCATCATGATGGACACTGATAAATTTTCTTTTTTTAAACAGCCTCAGGCCTGTTTATCCACAAACACTCTGTAACATAGCAGGTAACTCACATTAGATATGAAAAGGACAATACAGTGTTTAAAGTAGGATAACTTACAAGGGAAAAAAACACTGACACACATTCCTGTTAGATGACCTTGTAACACACACACACAACACACACACACACACAACACACACATTCCCGTTAGACTCAACCTTGTGACAAGCACACAGAGAAAAACACAGCGTGCGCACACACAAAACACACACACACACACACACACACACACACACACACACACACACACACACACACACACTCACACACACACACACACACGCACCTTTCCCTTTAATAGCAAAAAGACAGAACAGCAAAACACAAAGCACAGAAACTTCACAACAACCATCTTGAAACCGTGGTGGAAAACGGGTCTTTGTTGAGATAGGTCATTAACAGAGTTCCACTGTAAGCAAGAAGCTCTCCTCTTCAAGCTGCCGGTGTCGTATATAATACTGTCGCCGTGGAATAGTATCGCAGCGACAGCATTTCACGTGAAATACTGTTGCAGCGACAATATTTGCTGGAAAAAATTGTCGCGCGACAACTTTTCACGAAAAATGTCCTATAGAATATTGTAGCTGTCCATAAAATGCAGTATTTCCCAGGAAATACTGTCGCTGCGACACGATTTTATGAGCGACAGTATTATATACGACACCGGCCGTCCTCACCTCCCGTTCTTTTTGCTGTCTCTCCTGAACAGCTCGAAGCTGCTCCTTGATCTTCTTCAGGGTCTCTGTCTCTCGCTTCTGTCTCTCCTTCAGATCATGAATGGCTGTCACCAGTTTCTTGGTCTCTGACTCCGACTTCTTGCCTGAATTAGAAAAGAAACATTTCAATGCAAATAAAAGATTAAGAACCCTCTCAGTCCCTTGCAAAGGCGCATGCCAGTCGGTCGGTGAAAAGGGAGGGAACTATTTTTCTGATAGACTTATTTGAGAATATGAGTTGTTTCCCTTATATTCTCACGCTCGCCTACGTACTTGGATTGATGATCCTCATCATGTTTATAGCTTGCCTCAACGAAGAAGGCATATTGAGGATTATGACTTAAGGCAAAACAATAATAACCAAAATGTCACTTATTTTAAAACGGCATTAGTGTTTAAGTTCACAAAAAAAGACCAAACTCAGCTGAGTCTGCAGACAATCACGTACTTAAGACAGATAGGCATACAGACAAAAATGGGTACACGACATGGATCAAGAGAGAGGAGGTACGTAACATATATAAAATATCTTTAAACAAAAAAAGAATGTGCACAGTGTTTAGCATATAATTATCATGACCATAATTTGTGACAACAACAACGACAAAGAAGAAGAGTTTGAAAGTGCTTGTCTTATGATTACCAACATCATTCATTGAGATGTACCAAGATGTTTGAACGCGTGCGCGCACACACACACACGCACATCTGTAACCAGTATGACATAACCTTTGTAATGCTTGCTCTTCATATGCACACACATACGCACACCATGCACGCTGACAAAAACATAAGTGCACACACCACACACACTTGCAACGTATGTGAAATATACTTTATACCAGTTTCTTTTCATGCATACACATATACATGCACAGACATGCCACACAGATCACCACACCACACAACACACACACACACACACACACACACATACACACACACACACACACACATACACACACACACACATACACACACACACACAACACACACACACACACACACACTCTCCAACCAGTTTCAAACTGGTTTTCATACCACTCTCTGTGTACTTGGTGTAGTCCTTGATTCTCTGCTGCAACTCTTCTTTCATTCTGTCCACCACCTGGCGTTTCTCTTTGTACTGGGCTGATAACTGTCACACACACACACACACACAACACACACACACACACACACACACATGCATACACACACACACACACACATACACACGCGCACACACACACACACACACACACACACACACACACACACACAGCATAACATATACACACACACATACACACACACACACACAATACACATGTACACACACACACACACACACAAACACACACACACACGCCCCAACATTAAATATGAATATCTCACAACCTTGAGGGACCTCCCAAAACCTATCGTTGTCATCAATGAGACAGAAAGAAGAAGAAGAGGCCCCGGTAGGTTTAGGCCAAAGCACCAGACCACCCGAAAACAAGACCCCATCGTAAATAGCGCGTCCACTTCTTGCCGCCAGGTGAGGTGAGCAGAGAGAACGACAGATCAAAATTCTCAGTTTCCTCCAATGAGGAAGCAGGTGAGGGGACCTCAGCCCTCTACCACAAACATAGCCAGGCACCCAATACCAGGATCTGGGCCTGACGTGCACTTGTTATGTCCATAGAAATCTAATGAGATGCAGGTGATAAGTAATTGCTTGTTCTTCATTTTCGTTGTCCGGGTGTTGTTTACCTTGCCTGAAGAGGTGGTCGAAACGTGTCGTGTTTTGTCTTGTGATTCGTTTGTCCAGTTTGTTTGGCAGAGCTACTATAAACACCTTTTTAAGATTAACGTGAAGCAGTTAAAAAAAAACTCTGTGTTGAAACTACCTGCTTTGTTTTCTTAAGCAAGAGAACTGTTGTCCTTCATCAATGTTTAACATTGTTTACATCGGATTTCTTTGTTTCAATCAGCTTTGCGAATTAAGAAAAATCAGAAGTAAGACACTGGCACAGTGAACATTCTATTAACCGTCAGAGCTTCACTTTGTGAACATTTCATGGTCCTGAAATATAAAACTTCTTTACAAATGAAGACATTTCTCTTTCTTGTGAGAATAATTCCCTTGGATTTCTTTGACCTTCAACAAACCCAAAGTGACCAAACAAATAACAAAAAAAATCATGATGGATAATTAAAATGATGCAGAATTAATACCTGATCTCTCTCTTTCTGGAGCAAGAGGATTTTCTCTTGCATTTCTTGGTTTCCTTTCTTCATGCTGTCCATGACCCACTCCAAGATGCCCTGAAACAAAATGATACTGTGGTCAGGTACCTTGGGTACACTGAAGGGGGTACGTGTTTATGTTTGTGTGTGTGTGTGTGTGTGTGTGTGTGTGTGGTGTGTGTGTGTGTGTGTGTGTGTGTGCGTGCGTGTGCATGCATGCGCACGTGTGAGTGTGCGTGCGTGTGTGTGTGTGCATGTGTGCGTGCATACGTGTGTCTTGGATGTAAGAGCACAAACTGATTTCCATACATCGCTATGTTCTATCATATCAAAGCACAAAAGACAACACACCACCACATTACAGTCTAGTCAATTTCATCCAAACTGAAAAGCTGAAATTCGCCCATTCCAGTCACCTGAACTTTGAATAAAACAAATGTCAGGTGTGTAAAGCAGTGGTACTGAGCCTGTCAGTCAATTTGCATTCACCGTTTTATCCTGTCAGTCAATTTTCATTCACCGTTTTATCCTGTCAGTCAATTTTCATTCACCGTTTTATCCTGTCAGTCAATTTGCATTCACCGTTTTATCCTGTCAGTCAATTTGCATTCACCGTTTTATCCATTTGGGGGTAAAGCAGACATCCTATACATCAACGCAAACAAGTTATGTACCCTGTTGGCCAAGTTGATTTTGCGTTGTTCTTCATTTTGTCCCGACAGCTTCTCCTTCTCCTCCACGTCTGCTTCTTGGCCAACTGAAGATCAGCCACTAGGTCCTGAAGTGAAAAATACAACATGGGCATGTGCAGCTACATCCATACTCATAACATGTATACAACATCATTTGGAAGGTTAGATTTTTTAATCATTATATCCAACGGATAACCCCATGGCCTTTTCATGCTGTCAGACTAATGCAGGGAAAAAGTTTTTAAAAAAAGGTAATATGCTGAAAATGAACAAACAACAAAACCGATCAATGAAATGGCATCTGGACAACTGACGTCCTTAAAGCTGGATAAGATCAGCTGTGCTGATAATGCCAGCCATGTGTTTTATTTACCACTCTCAGATTCAAAGAAGTGTAAAAACAAAAATAATTGATGACAAACATTCAACTGTAACACACACAAAAAAGAAGAAAGAAAAATGCCCCATGAACCAACAGTCACTGAAGAATGACCGGTAACATCCACCCTGGTCAGTGTGCCCATCTCTGTCCGTCTTTCTTCATCTCTTTCTGCATATGTTTCTCTGTTGATAACTCATCTTCAATCAGCCAAATATGGGTTCTGCAACTTAACTACAAGTGATATGCTTACTGATTTTCACCTTTCTCTTGTATGATTAATTTCTTTGCTTGTGAGCAGGGGCAGCATGTAAAACAAAGCCATCTAGTCTTGTATTATAACTTAGTTATCAATGATATTGGTTTGTTTTCAGGCATGTTGTGGACAGACAAAGCAGTAAAAACATCGTATTTCACAGTAACACACTAGTATGCAGAGTACCTACAAACAGCAACACAACAAGCTCTATAGTGCAGAAGTTAGCAAAATGCAAAAGATTTGCAAGATTTTTTTATATACCAAGGTTGACTTCTATCCAGAGTTGCTGAGTATGTCATGGCCTCAAAAGGACAGATAAGAACAAAACACTGTAATGTTTGACAGTGTTGAGCAAATTTCCTGGCCAACACTGCAGCTGTCTGTATTCCTCAGGCCTGGTTGGTGCCGGAGAGATCATGAAAGGAAACAGAAAGCACAGCCCTGTCATGAAGTGGCAGACTA
>CM031601.1:40978639-40985880 GCA_018398815.1 Conus ventricosus
TTCAAGACTCAGCCCAGTGAAAGGTCAGATGGATGATTACCCAGGGGAGAAACAGTCACACTGAAGCCTACCCAGGGGAGAAACAGTCACACTGAAGCTGACCCAGGGAGAAACAGTCACACAGAAGCTTACCCAGGGAGAGAAACAGACTGAAGCTTACCCAGGGGAGAAACAGTCAGACAGAAGCTTACCCAGGGGAGAAACAGTCAGACAGAAGCTTACCCAGGGGAGAAACAGACTGAAGCTTACCCAGGGGAGAAACAGTCAGACAGAAGCTTACCCAGGGGAGAAACAGACTGAAGCTTACCCAGGGGAGAAACAGTCAGACAGAAGCTTACCCAGGGGAGAAACAGACTGAAGCTTACCCAGGGGAGAAACAGTCAGACAGAAGCTTACCCAGGGGAGAAACAGACTGAAGCTTACCCAGGGAGAAACAGTCAGACAGAAGCTTACCCAGGGGAGAAACAGACTGAAGCTTACTCAGGGGAGAAACAGACAGAAGCTTACCCAGGGGAGAAACAGTCACACAGAAGCTTACCCAGGGGAGAAACAGTCACACTGAAGCTTACCCAGGGAAGAAACAGTCACACAGAAGCTTACCCAGGGGAGAAACAGACAGAAGCTTACCAGGGGAGAAACAGTCCCAGCATCAGCGTCATGGCGTTGCCGCCCAGCGAGTCCTGCACACAGCAGACAGAACACTTTCACCTTTACACTAAGACACACCCTGTGCATAAATGTGTCCCAACAACAGCACCACCAAAGAATAAGAAGTCCGCCACTAACAAAAGTCCTAAGGTTTCTTCACCCTGTGACCAGCCACATATCTCGTTACATCCCACCTCTAGATCTGTTAACCAAACACATGAGAAATCAGCTCAGATTGATGGAAACTGTGCGTGCTTAGTTTACCAGTTAAGAAACAATCATGGTTCCATCCCAAAGAAATGACGTTTGGTTAGAGGCAAAAACACTTGCAGGTCAGCTCTGTGACAGGCATCTTCTGTTAAGGAGCTCAAAACACCAGTGTAAATATCCAAGTTATGGTCTGAGAGAACTCCTGTAAGACTTTTTTTTGCACTAAAAAAATGATTTTCCTAGTGTACCAATGATGATACAGTTGTATGTGCCTAAAGTTCTGATTTTCCTGTGCTGGTATACAGGTGAATCACATTGGTTGACACTGATGTCAGTGCCTTCAGGTAGATCAGTAGTGAACAAGGTATAAGACTCAGTTTCCTGTGACCCCTAATGGAGCTTGGAAGGTTTTAAGAAACAACACAATCAATAACACAACGAGATTTAACGTGAGGTTCGCATCAGTAAATGTCAAATAAATGTCACCCTTCATTCATAGAAGTGAGCGTGTGCTCCAAGTTTGAATGGATTTACAAAGTCAAAATAAAAAATCTGTAAGTCGACAGAAAACAATCTATAAAATGAATACACAGATATCAGACATAAACATCCATCAATTAAGAACCTTTTACATATATTTTTTTTTAAACAGGAATACTCCATGGATAAGCTTATCACCAATGATATTCATGTGTTATTTTCTGTAAATATGATCTGTTCTTGGAATTCCAATTATTTGCCCTGTTTCAATTGATAAAGAATGGTGATCATGTTCACATCTGACTAATAAGACTGTGTATGAACAGGGCCATTGACTGATATACTTTTCTCTCTGGAACTCCTTCTCATAGTGCTTATAAAACATACAAGAATGGCCAACTTCAACACGGCATTTTGAGTTGACATGATTTTCCTTTTTCTTTTTTACCAAACAAAAACAAAAAGGGGGGTGGGGGGGCAGGAGGGAGGGGGTTCTGTTAGTGCTCTAAATAATACAACACATCTGAATGAGAGGCATCAGATCGTTTAAACAAATATGCAACAGCTTGAAAACCATTCTTATCTGGAAAAAAATCTTAAACAGGGCAGGGAACAGTAAACAGTAATTAAAGAACAAGTATGGTAAATCCTGCTCCCTTGATGAGATGAATAGCCGCGCATAACTCTGAACAAATGCTGCTTACTAGGAGATTGTGTTTTGTAAGCAGCATTCGTTTGGAGTTATGGACCTCTGTTTACCTCATCAAGGGAGCAAGAGTTATCCTACTTGTTCGTTAATTACCATTCTTATCAGTCCTGCAGCACATGGATACCTGATTCAGATCAGGGGAGCTTAAGGCGGCAGAAGGAGAAGGTGGGCTGCATCTTCCACACTGCCTTGCCATTGACACGGTGAATCTCTCGCGAGTTCACTGCCCCTAAGGCCGTTAGGCCATGGGACGTTAACCTTGACCTTTTGTTACGGAACGTTTTGTGGTATGGTGGTTGGGTGGCAAGTGAGTGAGGGAGTAATTTGGCTGAGTGGATGTTTGGTTCGATGACTGACTATTCACTGGATGGTTCATCGGTTGGTTTGGATAGAGTGCTACTCCAGTAATGTTTTACAGTCACCAAGTTTTCCTCCCCCCCTTCCTCCCTCCCACCCCCAGTTGAATAATGTAGACTGTTCACACTCACTCACATCGCGCCACATGCACATATGCATGCATCCATCCATTATCCCACCAACACACCTACCTGTAACAGTCGAGTGACGATGGATTCACGGTACGGAACATGTCCTCCTTTCTTTTTGGGGTCCCCCAGAGAGCTCAGCACGTTCACCACGCCCTGAGTCCTGTGCCGACATATCACTTCAATTGCAAAGTGAGACGACTGCAGGCGGAAATCTAAACAAGTCTTAAAAAGTCTAAGTACTACATCCGCCAAACATGAACAAACGAATCACAAGACAAACAAACCACAACGCGTTTCGACCTCTTAGGCCTTTTTCAGGCATGATAAACAACACTCGAAGAATAGCCCATCTTGCGCCAAATTTGACGAGATAAGTGACTGCTCGTTCTTCATTTCATGGTCCTGAGTGTTGTTTATCTTGCCTGAAGAAGACCTGGGAGGTCGAAACGCGTTGTGTTTGTTCTTGTGATTTGTTTGTTCATGTTTGGCGGATGTGGACTTATAACTTTTTCAGATTTTCACTTCAGGTTTTTTATGCTGTTGCTCTCCTGTGGCCTACAGTGGTGTTTGTCTCCTGCTGCTATTCCAGTCCACAAAACCGCCACACCCAGGGTGTCTCAGCCCAGAACCACAGTACACAGGGATCGTCAATACAGATCATCATGACGCCACCCAGAGAGAGGGATAGAGGGGGGGGGGGGGGGGGGGGGGGGGGGGGGGAGAGAAAAAAGTGAGAGAAAGGGGGGAAACAGAGAGAGAGAATGGGGGGCAAAAGAGGAGAGAGAGAGGAGAGAGAGAGAGAGAGACAGCTCTGAAAGAAAGAGAGCCAGTCAGTCAGACAGACAGACAGATACAGAGAGCGAAAGCGACAAACAGACAGACAGAGACAGAGACAGACAGAAAGATAGAGACAGAGACTGACAGATTGACCGACATACAGACAGACAGACAGATACAGAGAGCGAAAGCGACAAACAGACAGACAGAGACAGAGACAGACAGAAAGATAGAGACAGAGACTGACAGATTGACCGACATACAGACAGACAGAGACAGAAATACAGAGATCTGAAAACTCTTACACAAAAACAGAAAGAGACAAAGAAGACAAACAGGGGACGCAAGACAATCCGCCTATCCATTTTGATGTTCTGAAATTCAGAATCTTACACTTGGTTGTTATGCTTTTGTTCTGGATCCTACATCCAGACTGTCTTTATCCATGGCAAACTTGCATGTTACTGCTTGTTTTAAGACAAAAATAAAAAAAAAATCCAAATATCTCAAGCTCTGGTCCATAGTGGGTGATTTGTGTTGCTACTGTTGTTGTGTGTGTGTCAGTGTGTGTGTCAGTGTGTGTGTGTGTGTGTGTTGTGTGTGTGTGTGTGTGCGTGTGTGCGTGCATGCTGCGTGGTGTGTGCGTGCGTGCCTCTGTGTGTGTGTGTGTGTGTGTGTGTGTGTGTGTGTGTGTGTGTGTGTGTGTGTGTGTATGTTCTAGAGGGAATGTTTGCCCTTTATTTCCTCTAAGACTGAAGCACAAGGAAGGAAGAGAGAAACACAGAACAGAACATGACAACCTTCTTTCCAGAGGCAAGAAGACATCAAAGGGAACTCACCCTGCCAGAACCTTCGGGTCAGCACTGTCAGGAGTCTCACATCCTGTTGGGGGGGGGGGGGGGGGGGGAGAGGGAAGAGGAGAAAAAAAAAAGAAGAAAAACATTAGGATCAGTCTACACAGGACTCTGTCAAGTCCACTATTAACCATAGTTTGTCACGTGATTCATTTGCCCATGTTCTTTGGAAGAGTTATTTCAAACACTTTTTAGATGAGCACAGTTTGGGGATTTGTTTCCTGTGGATGTGTGTAGCGTACATCCTGGTTATCTGTCATCATGGAACACAGAAAATAGCCCAACAATTGTGGTTTTTATGACAGGTACAGAACATGAAGCACCCAAACAGGCAAAAAAAAAAAAAGTGTGTGTGTGTGTGTGTGTGTGTGTGCGTGTGTGTGAGTATATGTGAGTGTAATTGTCAGACAGAAATGAGAACAAATACACAGACAAATACAAACAGGCTGATACAGAGCAACATCAACAATTCATTTCCTGCACGTTCTACATCCCATCTCTTAAAAGCCCTATGTGGTCAACTAAGCTATGAAAGAAAAAAACAGGAGTGGATCGGGAGGGAAGGTGGAAAGGGTCATTCCCCCATCATCCCCCTTCCTTCCAGTCCACTTAAAAAAAAGTCTTTTTACACACACAAACATCATCATCATTCATCATCACCTAATATCAATTTCAATGAAAGGCAGGAAGACAATAACACATTTATGCATACACACATGCATGCATGCATACATGTACCCTTGTATTTACACACACACAACACACACACACACACACACACACACACACACCACACACACACACACACAGAATCTCTCTCTCTGTCTCTCTCTCTCTCTGTCTCTCTCACTCACTCACTCACTCACTCACTCTCTCTCTCTCTGCTCTCTCTCTCTCTCTCTCTCTCTCTCTCTCTCTCTCTCTCCCTCTCCTCTCTCTCTCTCTCCCTCACCCTCTCTTACAGGTAAACTCAGGCTTATTTTTCTACCTTGAGGAGAATAGTGATAGTGATGCTTCACAAAAAGATGTATAAACATCATACACACTATGCATGCATGCATACGTGTACCCTTGTATTTACACACACAGAGAATCTCAATCTCAATCTCTCTCTCTCTCTCTCTCTCTCTCTTCTCTCTCTCTCTCTCTATCTCTCTCCCTCTCTTACAGGTAAACTCAGGCTTATTTTTCCTACCTTGAGGAGAATAGTGATAGTGGTGGCTTTACAAAAAGATGTGCATACATCATACACACCATCCCCACACCGAACACCTCTTTCAATGTGACTGCATCCACACCCTCTCTGACCCCCCCCCCCCCCCCCTCTTCTCCTGAACAGCTGACCCACCCCAGCACTACATGTCATGTGACTGCACTCTCAGTGTTCGCTGTCATGGCCGTTCTCACCTGCCAGCTCCACCAGCATGATGTTGGATCGAACCCCCACCTTGCTGGACTGCCGCTCCTCTGTTCCACGGTGATGGTGAACACTGCGTGGGCCCTGTCACCAACACATCAAACAGTGAAATCAGTGTACGTGATTGTCCCTGTCACCGTTCATCACCAAACAGTGAAATCAATGTATGTGACTTGTCCCATCACTGTCACCATCAAACAGTGAAATCAATGTATGTGACTTGTCACCATCACTGTCACCACCAGTGACATCAATGTATGTGACATGTCCTGTCATCGTCACCATCAAACAGTAAATCAATGTATGTGACTTGTCCAAGTCACCATTACCATCAAACAGTGTATGTGACTTGTCCTGTCACCATTACCATCAAACAGTGAAATCAATGTATGTGACTTGTCCTGTCACCATGACCATCAAACTGAAATCAATGTATGTGACTTGTCCCTGTCACCATCACCACCAAACAGTGAAATCAATGTATGTGACTTGTCCCTGTCACTGTCACCATCAAACAGTGAAATCAATGTATGTGACTTGTCCCTGTCACTGTCACCATCAAACAGTGAAATCAATGTATGTGACTTGTCCCTGTCACTGTCACATCAAACAGTAAAATCAATGTATGTGACTCGTCCTGTCACTGTCACCATCAAACAGTGAATCAATGTATGTGACGTGTCCCTGTCACGTCACCATCAAACAGTGAAATCAATGTATGTGACTTGTCCTGTAACTGTCACCATCAAACAGTGAAATCAATGTACGTGACTTGTCCCGGTCACAACACCATCAAACAGTGAAATCAATGTTTGTGACTTGTCCCTGTCACCAACACCATCAAACGTGAAATCAATGTACGTGACTTGTCCCTGTCACCGTCATCACCAAACAGTGAAATCAATGTATGTGACTTGTCCCTGTCACCCGTCATCACCAAACAGTGAAATCAATGTATGTGACTTGTCCCTGTCACTGTCACCATCAAACAGTGAAATCAATGTATGTGACTTGTCCCTGTCACTGTCACCATCAAACAGTGAAATCAATGTATGGTGACTTGTCTGTCACCATCACCATCAAACAGTGAAAACAATGTATGTGACTTGTCCCTGTCACTGTCACCATCAAACAGTGAAATCAATGTATGTGACTTGTCCTGTCACGTCCACACTCAAACAGTGAAATCAATGTATGTGACTTGTCCTGTCACCATCACCATCAAACAGTGAAATCAATGTAGGTGACTTGTCCTGTCACCATCACCATCAAACAGTGATATCAATGTATGTGACTTGTCCTGTCACCATCACCATCAACAGTGAAATCAATGTATGTGACTTGTCCCCATCACAGTCACCATCAAACAGTGAAATCAGTGTATCAGTGTATGTGACTTGTCCTGTCACCATCACCATCAAAACAGTAATCAATGTATGTGACTTGTCACCGTCACCATCAAAGAGTGAAATCAGTGTAGTGACTTATCAACACAGGGTGTGAAACAATATGTACAGTTTTAGTTCTGTCACATTCACCATTAGGCAGAGAACAATAAATATTCATATATAACTGCGTCATCCTAATCACCACAAGGTTATATCCATGCATCTACATTACAAAGGTCATAACAGACTCAACAGACACCGGGGGATTCT
>CM031601.1:40985980-40990980 GCA_018398815.1 Conus ventricosus
TTCTATTTTTATTTGTTCTATCGTTAAAACAGCAACTTACTTAACCTGGTTATTGTTATTACTGAACTGAGAATAGCATAACCAACGCTTGCCCGTACGTTTGCTGGATCAATGACTTCTAAATCAATATCATTCAGTGCTCTGATAAATCTTCTTCCTTACGCATTGCTTCAAACAATTCATCTGGGCCTTCATATATCTTATCCATGCTGAGTTTCTTTTCTAACTCAAAATATTTATTTAAATTTAAAAAAATACAACAACTCCCAAAGTCGTCTTAATCAGAATCAATATCAACGGTCTTTTGTGCTTGGACTCATAAACTAACGTATAAACACCCTTTGACGTTGTTAATGTGAGCTGTTTAGAACAGAGTTTAAATGTTTCGTTTACTTTTTTAAACATTCCTTTTTTATCTGCTCGGGGTCTGGCTGTTGAGAAAAACTTGTCCTTGCCTTTCTTTGAAGATCAAACTTTTGTCTTTTGTAGTCATCAAAATCGGCCTGTAAACGATTAAATTCTTCATCCGTGATGTTTGAGTCAGCCAGTGCTTTATTTATAATCAGCTTAAAGGAACTAAGTTTAGCTGTTATTAGTTGAACCATAGCTGTGTGCTTTTGGAGTTTAGTTTTTAATTTTTTGCTAGCAGCACCTACAGCTAATGAACATAGGCCAAGAGCTAAAGACAAACCACCTAGAGGTAAAGCTGCGGGTGCGCCTATGCCCGTTGCTAAGAGGCCTACACTCGTTCCTGCTGATAGAGCACTAATAGTTGATGCTCCAGTATTAACATAGGTAGCAGCATTAAAGGCGGCAGAATACCTTCGTTTGGTTTTGCTGTATTTTGAAAGGTCTTGCTCTAGTACTTGCTGCATTTGCGTAATGTTTGTTAATCTAAAGGTTTTTATGTCGGGGGTTTCTACTATCCCTTCTTTTGGCGACTCTGGCGCTGTAGGCACATTTGGATAAACCTGAACAGACATGCTTTTTTAAAATAAAAAAATAATTTAGTATACTACATCTTTAAATCTGTTAGCTTCAATATTTAGCTGTGCATCATATAATAAAAACAAATGTACATTAAGCGGTTTAACAGCCTCTTTTTCTTTATCAATTTGAATGTTTATTATGTCTCTAACATCTCTCCCGCTTCCATGTAACTGATTATCCTCCGTTGACCTTAGGTCAATCCATAAACCGTATTTCGTTGTTAAATAATGATCAAGTCTAACGCTGTGAAGATGTAGATCTTTAGACACAAGGTCAACTGTTGGATTTCTAACACCTCCCGCCTCCAAACAGTTTTCTTATTTCATCAAAATGCTGATAAGGTTTAAGCCCGCTAGCGTAGATTTGGTTAGGACTACCCTCAATTGTACATTGCACTTTCGTTATTTTAGGATTAACAAAATTTTCAGTTTGTCTTTCGAATGGTCCTTCATCTTCGCACAGCAATAAAATACCTTTAAGCGATCTTGCTGTGGCGCTAAAACTAAAATTCCATATAGTGTCTGCCCTGCTTTTGGGATATGTTGAATGATGAATCACTCTTTCGTAATATATTACTAATTGTGACTGATATTGTTGCTCAATCAGCCTTGCTAAATTAGAGTTGCTAACAACATCAAACTCTAACGAGATGTCAGAAATGCTGTACTTTGCTTCGGTGTTTGCAGATAGAATAACATGTTTGTAGTCATTAAAAGTTAGTTCATATGACAATCTGTCTTTTAACGCTCCTTGAAAGTATGGGGCATGCGCTTTTAACAACTCAAAATCTAAGGGTATGGAAAAGCGATTTCCAAACGCATAACTTACTGCTTCAGGCTTTTTAACCGTCTTTAGCATCTGCGGCGCCTATTCTATGTTTTAGTGCTTCATTATTTTCGATTCCTTGAAACGCAATATCATCCCTTTCATTCTCGGTTAGCCATAGATCGGAATAGGTTAAAAATATGTCTGCATTGTGTAAAGAAAATATTTCTTGCCCCTCAAGTTTTATAGAAATTTTCTTAACGATAGCCCGCCCCAGATTCTGTACAACCGTCCTGTTGGGGTCTGTTGTTGAAGCGAGTTCTATTTTGAAAGTAAGTCGCGCAGAGCCTGGCACAATCACTTCATCCGCTCCTAGGTCTGGAAATCTGACAGTAAGAATTTGATCTGCATCAATAGTAGATGGATTATTTGGAACAGTAATATTCCGTTTATTTCCCTTCACGCCAAAGGGCTCTTTCAGACTTCTCTTCGGGTCAAGAATTGAGCCATATGTTTGTGACATTTTTTATAAAACAAAATAAAAAGTTAATTATTTAAAAACATGGCAGGCATTGAAGATGAAGAAAATTATGGTATTCGTGATCTTGAGACGACATGAGTGAAAGGACTCCTTTAGTAGAACATCGCTCAACGTTCTCATTGCGGCATGAATTAACAGAAAGTGCGGTCGGAGCATTTACAAAAGTTTAGATATAAAACCTCCTGGCTTTATAGACCCTAATGATTTTGAACTAAAAGATGGCCATTTGTTTGTAAAAATCGGCCCCGACCGAGAACAACTTTTTCAGCTTACACATAAACGAGACCAAACAAAGTTTAAAAGCATGACAACCCTTATACAAAAACTTGGGGCGGAAGATCGAAATCGCCTTAGCATTGTTAAACCAAAATCACATAGAGAAGCAGCTGCTAAACTTCAAAACCCGCTACTAAAACTCCCTACAGATAACCAAATGCAAAACATGGAACTTACAGATTTAGGTCAAACAGTAGACGAAACAATAAATACAATAAATACAATAGAAGCAGAAACCACTTTAGAAGAAGAAACAGCATTAAAAACTATAGATGATCCGCCGCTGCTCCTGCAAAAAATAACAGCCGTTAATTCTGCTTTAAGAACTGTTAAAAGCGAATTAACAGACAGTATAGCAATACTGCGTGAACTGGATGAGAATATAGAAAGAGAAAAAAAAAACCTCGCTGAGGCTGATGACGCCAACTTAGGGTCTGATGTTAAAGAAAGAATAACCCGAAGACTAAATAATTTTGAAGAACGGAAACTAGAAGTTTTGTCTACTACCCGAGAACAATTACGAACTCAAGTGACCAGAATAAGAGAAACTATCCGAAGACTATATGAAGACACGACGCTAGCAGAACGAATAAAAACACTGTTTAGAGAGCAGGGAGTCACATTAGCAAGTGTTATAACTGCCTTAGGATTTGCAATAAGTACACTGGTGATGGCTATTACAGGCGGCGGTGGTCAAAGTCCAGTGCCTCCTCTGCCATCTCCTCCATCACCGCCTGATAAATCATGGGTAAAAAAACAGCTTGATCATCTTGCGAGTTTATTAAAAAAAATTAGCTGGTAAAGCTATAGACTCTTTACCTGGTATATTAGGGGGTGTCGTTAGCTGGCTTTTGTCTACTGCAAGCAAAGTAGTTGGCTTTATGGCCGAGCACTTATGGGCATTAGTTCTCTTAATAGTTGGGTTACTATTTAGTAAGATAAAGAAAGAGTAATCCAAGGCCAGTTAATCCAACCACTAGCGCTGTCTTTTCATATTCATGGTCATTATTTTTAACTTCACGTCTTCAACAGTCTTTAGGCTTTGGGCCTCGGGGATTGGATGACTTAATCTTGGGGGGTCATCGTGTTTTTTTATTGTTTGTAATATTACTGGCTCAGAATTTATGTCGTTTTTTTCCGACCTTCTGTTCATTGCCTGCCACAAGGATTTCATTATTGTAGTTTATTATTGTACCTATCTGGAGTCTGAGGTCAGAAGGCAGCATGTATAAACCAGCGCCAACAGCAAAGTCTACTTTGATCTTGCGTATTGTAAAACATTTTGGTACCTTTTAATACTTGAAGGTAAATCAACTGTAGAATTAATGGCGTCCTCTAAATTTGCTAAGTATTGTTTTTGTGCATCAAAACCAGTAGAAGGATCAGTTATGCTCGTTTCCCCGTTTGTGCTTGCGAACCAAAGCAAACACCAAACGTAAGTACGAATAGAGTCGTTTATTCGTTCTATTCCCGCTCTAGTTAGGCCCTTAGAAGTGTCTAAGATAAATGTTGACCATGCTGTTTTATGCTCTTGCTCTATGGCCCCGAGGTGAACACCTGTGCCCGAAGAGAAAGATGTGTAAGGAGGATCCCAGTCATAGTTATACTTTCTGTGCACGCCCCAAAAATAAGGGGTGCCTAAGCCATGATTAAGATCCAACTTTTGTCTAAAGTCTGTCTTAACATTAATATTAAATTCGTTACAGATCCTTTCAAAAGCCTTCATGTCTATTCGGTTGCTGAATGGATTAAACGTTTTATCATTTGGTAATGGCGCTTGCAGTTCAGTCAAAATACGTCTGAAGGTGTAATAGAAATGAAATCTATACACTGACCCCACCAAAGGATCAGGATGATTTAAGTGATCAGCATACGACACTCCACACCCAGTTGTTGCACAAAACACAGCAAAGTTTAACTGGTTCTGATAAAACTGCATCGGATGACTAAACCACACTTTTGCGATGTAGTCTTTTTTAATAGGAGGGTTGAGATATCTGTTTAATGGAGTACTCACCTTTACTTGAAAGGTGTCAGTCTGGGTCACAGAAATGTCAGGGTGTCAGTTGCTATATTTTTAAGATTGTAGTGCGGCCCAACAGAATATTTTGCATTAGTATATTTGAATGCACTAATTTTTTTTCGTTTAAAAAATGTTTGTAACAATAACAACTCAAGACCGTCCTTCGTTTTTAAAGCATGCTATTGATAACAATTGCGGAACCAGAATGGTTGCACTTCATGAAATATTTTACAAAGTTGTATGGTTTAATATAAGTGAATCAAAGAACAATAATAAGATTAAAAAAATTGACAAAACAGGGGCTAAAGTTAGCCAGTTAACAATACCTGATGGTTATTACGGGTTTTGCTCACTAAAAGAAGCAATGAGTAACTTCGACATTACTCTCAAACTTAACAATGCAAA
>CM031601.1:40995980-41020337 GCA_018398815.1 Conus ventricosus
GATATGGGAGAGAACGAAAAGGTTGAAAAATAAAGAACAAATAAGGAAAAGAAGAAAAGATGATGAAAACAAGGAAAAGGAACGGAGTAAAGGGAAAGGTCGGGAAAGAAGGAAAATGCTGGAAAAATAGGAAAAAGCAGGAAGAGTGGAAAATGGCGAAAAAGGTAGAAAAGTAGCGAAAGTAGGGAAAAGCAGGAAAAAGAGGAGAAAGGTGCAAAAGAGAAGGTCGAGTTGGGGGAAAAAGGTAGGAAAATGTAGAGAGAGAAAAAACGAAGAAGAATGGAGTACATAAAGGTAGGGGTGTTCAATAAACTATGGAACATATTACAAACCACACAGGGGTTCGTAAAAAAGACCCGAAGCCATCAACGGTCGTTAATAACTCTTTTATTTTCTATACTTCAACATGGAGAGCTAGAAAAAGACTGGTCACTATACGTGGATGCAAAAACATCCAAAACAAATACCGCAATCTTCAACATTCTCCCCACCTTGGAGTCTCTGTAAAGTCAGTTCTGTAAGAGACTCCAACAATAATAATCATAACATAATTGACCTTTTCTTTGAAAACACAGTTCACAGTCCCAACTGCGAAGGAGAGTTGAAGATCCATCTTGATGAGGTTTCTTTTACATATTCATAGTCCCATCAATGAAAATGTACCAATTCAAAGTTATGTTCAGCATATTAGTTCAAAGTTATATTAGTGCACATGTACCAAACAATTAAATTCACATTAAATCAGATACTCTGTTCAGCATAGGGGAAGGGCAGGAAATGGGAGGGATGGAGAAGGGAACAGGAAGGGGGAATGAAAACAAGCTGTCAAATGTGTGTATGAAAGTTTACAGATTCAATTTCACTGGTCTTTTGACCTGACGTCCATATCTTGTCACTGAGTCATTGTTTTCAACTGATGAGTCAGAACACAAGTTTTCTTCACTGTTGATGTTCTCTGTGCTTTGACTGGTAACCTCTGCATCAGGACAAACAATATCTGACAGCACATGAACAGGTGGTTTAGCATCTGCTGACTGTGCAGAAATTTGCGGAGAGTCACTGAAGGCATCAATCACTTCAAGATCATGAACATGTTGAATAGATCTTTTCAGGATTCCACTGGCAGTTTTCACCTCAACGGACCGAATCAACCCATCCCGACCAGGATACACTGCTTGCACAATCCCCAAAGGCCACTCTAACTTGCTGCAACGTTCATCTCGAACCAAAACAACTGAACCCACTCGGATACCCTTTTTGTTGACTGGACTACCTTTGCAAGGTGGGAGATTGCGTAGATATTCATTAACCCAGCACAACCAAAATTTGTCCAATAGTTGTCTACGCAGCTCCTGTCTCTGACAACAATACAAAGGTCCACAATGATCTAGTCCTGTAACAGAAAAGGGCGGTGCTTGTTTCACTCTCAACTCCGGTAAAGGAGCCCAGGTCTGAGTACCAGGAGGGGCGTCTTGACGCTGGCATGACATACACTCTCGTTTCACACCTTTGCAGATACGCCTAGCACCTAGAATCCAATACTGATTCCTAAGCTCAACCAACATGCTGTTCACACACCCGCATGCTTCAAGGATTTGTGAACCTGACGAGCTAACAGTATACTGAAATGACCTTTGGGTAAGATGACAGGGTGCTGGGCTTCATAGGGTAAACCTGAAAACTGAAGCCTTCCTTCAACACGAAGCAGACCATCCTTTCCAATGAACGGAGACAATTTCAGAATAGAAGACCCACGTGGTACTGTTTGTTCACTTTGCAACGCTTTCCAGTTCCTTTGAAAAGGCAGACTTCTGCACATACTTTAACAGTCTGAGTTTGGCATCACAGAGTTCAGTAAAGGACAAATCACCATGTTGACGTTGCTGTTTTGAGACTCTCATGTTGGACATGAAACGCAATATCCAACCCATTACCCGCAACGCTCTTATCAGACTGCTCCACCTTTCAATGTCAAGGATTTCTTTCACCTCAAGATCTGGCTGTGGTGCCCTAGATACAGCAGGTTGTCCTTCCTCCTGAGCCACAGTGATCAGCATGTGCTGAGTAACATAAGACTTTTTGCTTCAGAACAAACAACATCAGAAACTTTTTGCTGAACTTCCTCAGACTTCCCACCGTTCAAGACTTCCTTACCACAAGCAGCTTTGTTTGACAGAAAGTCAGGACCCTGAAGCCAGAACTTTGACTTCAACAACAGCTCCTCTGCTGAGATTCCACGGGTAAGTAAATCTGCAGGATTATCTTTGCCCGAACAATGATTCCACAGTGCTGGACTAACAAGAGACTGAATCTCAGCAACTCTGTTTGCAACAAAAGGTTTCCACCTATATGGGTCACTCTGAATCCAAGCCAGAGTCACGGCTGAGTCTGTCCAACAGTGACAAACCACATCCTCATCTAACTTCAAAGTCTGCCGCACATAGACCACCAAACGAGCACAGAGTAAGGCTCCCAACAATTCTAGCGTGGCAAACTCAGTCTTTTGAGGGGAGCTACTTTAGCTCGCGCAATCACCAGAGACGACTTCCAGGTTCCATCCTGCATCTTCACATGTAAGTAGACACAAGCACCATAAGCAGACTGGGAAGCGTCACCAAAAGCTTGTAACTGAAACACAGATATGTCAGTCCATGGAGCTCCTGTGTAACTCCGAGGAATTTTCCACCTTTTTAGATGCTCAAGACCTTTGACCCATACTGTGAATTTTCCTTGTATGCTCACAGGCACAATCTGATCCCAAGGTACCCCCAGCCTCCAAAGTTCTTGAAACATACATTTTGCTGTTATGATGAAAGGTGTGAGAAATCCGAGGGGATCAAATAACTTTGAGATTAGACTCAGGACTACCCTTTTTGTGACACACAGATCACTAGAAACTGCAATTCCATCAAAGGAGAAACAATCCTGAGAAAATCAACCATCGCAATACCCAGCACTTTGAAAGATTCTGTTTCCCACAGACTTATCTTGAAGTTCTCTGCAAAGTACATCATCTACCTGTTCACTATTGGAACCCCATTTTGACAGAGACATACCAGCTTGACTCATAATCTCATTTGCTTCTCTAAGCATGTCACATGCTTCTGAATGATCATCACACCCAGATAACCAATCATCCATATAGAGATTTTCAGAAAGCTCCTCAGTCACACGAGAAGGGGGGAACTGACCCAAATGGTATTTGATGGTTGCATTGAGCAAGAAGGGGACTGCTTTTGTTCCCAAAAGGGTACACGAGTGAATCTCATCTTTTTGATAACACCTTGATCATTCCAGAAGAATCGATGCACATCCCGATCCTCATGATTCAACTGGATTTGAAGAAATGCTTTTGTTACATCAGCAGACGAGCCACCTTCCATCGCCTGAACCGTACTAAAATTCCAGGTAAGTCAGGTATCAGACTAGGACCTGTCTCCAAACAATCATTCAATGAAACTCCATTGAACCCTTTGGCTGAAGCATCAAACACCGGACGTATCTTTGTTGTCAGACTAGACTCCTTGACCACTGGACGATGTGGCAAATAAAACACTGGGTAAGAGCAAACCATCTCATCTTGAGGAACCTCTTCAATCATGTTTTCTTTCAACATATCACAGAAAACCACATGATATCTAGATTCCAGTTCTGGATCCTTGCTGAGTTTATGACTCAAGTGATCCAAACGAGACCGAGCTAGCTTTTCATTGTCAAGAAGTGTGGGTCTTATATCCTCAGCCTTCCATGGAAGAGACACCACATATCTGTCTTTAGAGAACTGAACCTTTTTGTTGAAATCATCCAACACCGGATCAACTACTGGAGACTCTTTGTCAAATATGCCAACTGATTCCAAGTCCCAAAAATTATTCAAACTGGACTCTGAAATCTCCATGCAAAACAATTGATGAGAAATACCAACTTTGTTGGAGACATCTTTGGTTCCAGGCAAAGGACCAGACAAAATCCAACCAAACACTGACCGCTGAGCCACCAGACCCTCAGACAAGAACACCATCTCAGGTGTTATCAGCTTCCAGTAGCATCAAGACCCACAAGAATATCCACCTTTACTTCACCATCCTCATGAACATCAACAAACTCAATGTTTTTGCCAAACGATGTCAGCATATTTTGAGGGATAGCTGGACGGTACATGGGAGCACAAATAGTAGGAATCTCAGTAGCCTTCACAGATACATTTCCCTCAGACCCCTGTAAATTTACCTTGTACACATTCCTCTGTTCAGCATTGCTGGATTGATCATTGCCAAAGGCAGCATAAGCTAGACTTTGAGACCCAACCCACTCAGGCTGAATTCTGTTCACTAGATCACTTGAAATGTAAGTTCTATCAGACCCAGTGTCAACAAGACAACAGCTTCAGTGATTCCACACTTCCCATGCACTGAAACACGGGCAGTTTGCAACAAAACATGGGAAGAAGCCTTTTCAGAGATAGTGTTCACACTTGACAGATTTGCATTAACATTTGACACAACTGTGTTAGATGTGGGTGTGGTTGTACTAGAAGGAACTGCATTGACCTCAGTGTTGCCATTAAGGAGAAATTTTGTCTTGGAACACACAGCAGAGCATGATGTTTTCCCTTGCATTTAGTGCATTTTGCACAGCATTTTCTGTAATTGTGTCCCTTTGCTGTGGACAGACAACGAAAGCATGCACCTACACGCCGTAAAACATCTTTTCGGTCCCCCACTGGTGCCTTGGTAATGCCATAACAACGTTCCAGTGTGTGGCCATGACGCTGACACAGTTCACAGGTTAGACGAGCAGTCCCAGCTGTGTACAAAGATGCTGCAGTAGCCACAGGAACAAACTTGTCAAACACTGAACTGCTCACACCATCTCTCAGAAAGGTTTGAGAATGCTCACTACGTTCTATTTCCCGCTGCAGGAAATCTAACAGAAACTGTAAGTCGCTCTCATGCTGAGCACCATCTCTTGCCCACTCCATGCGCAGCTCAGAAGGAAGGCGAGACAGAATGAGTGGCGTCAAAACAACTCCATACTGCTGTCCTGAAATACCCAATGACTCAAGACTGCGAACCTGTGCCTGTAAATCATCAAAAATTTTCCACAAAACTGAAACTGAAGGTTGACGAGGTACATTTATAGCAAGCAACGCCTCAATGTGTGCAAAGATAATACGTTCAGGACGGCCAAAACCGTTTTCTCAAAATATCACAAGCAGCTCTGTAGTTGGCAGCAGTCAAAGACAACCCTTGTACAGCTGCTTTGGCTTCCCCTTTGAGGAGCGACAAAAGATATGAAAATTTTGTTATGTTAGGTAATTCACTAGCATCCACAACTGCCTGAAACTGCTCCCAAAAAGAGGTCCAAGTAGTGACATCTCCTGTGAAAATAGTAATTCCAATTTGGGCAACTTTGCCTCCACATTTGCAGTAGACGCAACACCAGAACCAGAACCTTTTGATGAATGGACCCATCACCACAATCACCAGTAGACTTACTGTTACGTACTGCAAGTAACTTTGCAGCTTTAATACGAGGCACTCTTGCATTTTCACGATAATCAGCTGCTTCTGCAATGTCACTGTTGAGTTCCGAAAGTTCGATTTCAAGCTCGACCGCTGACTGAGCTTCATCTAAAATTCGAAGCCTGCTGTCAAATTCTTCATAGCGTCAGCAATTTCAACAGTGTTAACATCAATATTCTCACAAAGTTCGGCCAATCTTTTTCTACAACGATCAACCCAACCACGGGCCGCACACACGTGCTCGGACAGCAGACTTCAACGGATCAGACGACATGTTCGTATCAACAGCGACGATCGAAACAATGAATGAAAAAAACAATAAAATATTTCCTGGGACCGTTAGCCGCATACACAAAATAGCAGCAGTTAACAGACACCTTTTTCTCCCGGGTTCCGGCACCAAAATATGTTCAATAAACTATGGAACATATTACAAACCACACAGGGGGTTCGTAAAAAAGACCCGAAGCCATCAACGGTCGTTAATAACTCTTTTTATTTTCTATACTTCAACATGGGAGAGCTAGAAAAAGACTGGTCACTATACGTGGATGCAAAAACATCCAAAACAAATACCGCAATCTTCAACAGGGGGAAAAGGTATGGACAAAGATAGAATAAGTTAGAAATGAAGGGAAAAATTAGAGAGCAGAAGAAAAAGATACAGAAGAAGAGGAAAAGGTAGAGAAAGATGGGAAAAGTACAGAAAAAAGGAAAGGGAGACGGGTGGAGGGGGGGGGGGGTTGCGAAATAAAAAGGAAATATTGTGAAATAAGTGAATGTAGGGGGGAAAAGAAGGTATGGAGAAGTATGAAAAGATGGGGGAAAGCTGGATAAGAAAGGAAGTAGGGAAAAGACGGAAAAAGAAGAAAAAAAATATGAAAAGTTTGGGGAAAGCAGAACAACTGGGGGGAAAGAAGAGGAAGGCAGTGAACCAAAGGAAATGGTAGTAAAAGTAGGAAAAATACACGAAAAGGTCCAAACACACACACACACACACACACACACACACACACACACCACCTTACCCTTCTCCCCCCCCCCCCCCCCCCCCCCCCCACCCCCCGTCCCTCTTCACCACATGATAACAGAGACAGGGAACCTAAACAACAGGTGAACAGAAATCGCGATAAGCAACATTAGCAGGGAATTGACAAAATTCGGTGAATGGCGTCATGAAAGAGATTGAGGTGAACAACAGAGACGGTTTACAACAACCCGTCTCTGACTCGGGTTTATTTCCGGGAAAAATCACACCATCTTCGAAACATACAACATAATGTCGCGGGAGGTCAGAACGGAAATTTTTTTTTTATTTTCTTAGTTCATGCAGCCGTGGTTTTCCCCCATGGCCCCACAAATGATTTGAACGAGAACCGTGTGCAGTACCGGGTGAAACATGATATGATATTGGGTATTTATGTAGCGCCTATCCTCGGTCACAGACCAAGCTCTAAGCGCTTTACAATAAACACTCACTCAACGGCTGCCTACCCAGGTAGAGCCGGCCGAAGAGCAGCCTACTGGCGCTCATTCAGTCGTTTCCCGTACCATTCAAATATCAGTCACTCATTTTCATTTATCTCATTTATTCCTCCAGTTTCTCACATAGGATGAATGCGATGTTTATACGTGTCCTCATTACCACCGGTACACGATGACACACGATAACAGTAAGTGGCAATTTTTTGTGGCTTGGTAAGAAATACCAGGCGGCTATCTTCAATCTACATCAATTTTGCCAGGGAGCAGCGGAGACTTCCCTCCCCCCCCCCCCCCCCCCCCCCTGCTCTTTTCGATTTTCAACTGCCGTGGGTTCTTTAACGTGTGCAGGAGGCCAGAAAGGCACACGGGTCTGACTCGCTTATAGTCCCCATCCGATGAACTTGACGTTCAGTTCGATTTGTCATTCAAACTGGGAAAGAAAGGGCGAGAAGGCAGGGCTCGAACCCACACACTTCTCACAACTTGGATTGGCAGGCGAACGAGAGAACAGTAATATGCCAATCCTAACTCACTTTCGCCCTCAAACCAGTTTTCGGGCGAAAGTGCCCTAGGATTGGCATATTACTGTTCTCTGACAAGTAAGACTTCAATAACCAAAAATAACGATTATCTACAAACAAACATACTGTGCAGGTTATCCGTTTTTAATACTAATTTACTAAAGTTTCAGAGAGTAGCGTAGCCGGACTGAACACGCCCATAGAGTAAGCAGGGGAAAAGCAGTTGTGGCTGAACGCGCCATATACAAACGTCTAGCCTTTAATTGCTAGTTGACGGCCTACCTAAGGACTTTGCACTATCCAATTACTTACCGCGTGACTGGGCATGGCGATTTTGAACCAACGCCAGTCTTTAAATTAAGTGCAGGGCTTACAACGCAGCTTTGCCTCGTCATTTCCATTGCTGTGTTGTTGAGTTGTGAAGTGGCATTTTGTTTTCTGGAGACTTTAAAACTTTGGTTTGGATTGGGACAACTGTAGTGTGTGGAATATTTTTGCTGTGTGCGTGTTAATATTGGTATTTTTGAAAAAAATAATGACAGCACGCTACAAACATATATATTGTAGATAAATAAAAAATACAATTTTTTTAACATAAAAAATAGCAAAACCCCCCTCCCTGAGCATGGCCGACTGTTGATTTAATTTTTATTTGCAGGCGTCACTTTGTGTCGACCAAGGCCTTCAGGGGGGAAACCCAAAGGAGTATGTTGCCTGGGATTTTTGGGTGGTGGTGGCTGGCCTCTGGTCTGGAATGGCTGGCACCGGTCTTTATTGGATGGGGTGAACTTGACCCCCAAGACTCTGGTCTCAACTCGAAACTCGAAACTGCGTGACCAACTAATGAGGGAATGTGCAGCCCTGAACTCAGCAACTCCAAACTCCGAAAGGGGGACGCCTGCGGTGGCCAACCGACCACCAATAGCGAGTAGTTAAATTTTCTTATATTTAAGCTTACTTTTGGTGGTGGTGCAATCCACGCGTACAGGGAGACCACTCCATTACTACTTTTCGTGATGCAATCGATAAAGCTGCGTGCGCGACCTCTAGACAGGTGGCCGTTGTGTGCGGCGCAAATGCTGCGTGTGTTCTGTTTAGCAGGCTGTGCGCGTAGTATGTGTGTGTGTGTGTGTAAGTGTGTGCGTGCGTGTGTGTGTGTGCATGCGACGCGCGCGTGTGTGTGTGTGCGCACGCGTACGTATGTGTGTGTGTGTGCAAGCAACGGCCAAGGCCTAACGCTCAACCTGCTACCGTTCGTGGCTGTTTGATCTGCTTAAAGCTTAAAACACCAACAGGGTTTACAATCAGCCCGAAAGGTAAAACCTGATACACACCCACACACATACATACAGCGTTCGTTCGCCGCTTGCCGTGTAATTATATGCTCCCTGCCCAAACTACCGTCTCATTCTTACCTGTCGTTCTCTTTCTCTCTTTCTTTTTGTGTGTGTGTGGGTCTGGCTTTGGCTGGTCCCCGTAGTAAGTAATCGGATAGTGCGTTGTCCTATCACATGATCCGCCCGGGGCCGCCGTACATGTTACATGGGCGGCATGTGTGTGTGTGTGGCATGCGCGCGTGCGTGCGTGTGTGTGTGTGTGTGTGTTGTTCTTTGATTTAACGTTCTTTTCACTTTAAAGTGATATTAGACAGTGTAACGTGTGTGTGTGTGCGTGTGTGATGACACAACTGTCACCCAGCGACAAAACACAGGGCTTAAAACTAATGAGACGCAGCCAAGTTCATAATAGGCCACTGAAAGTAACTTGTTCTAACATCCCAAGACTAGTTACAAGCGCTTATTTCCCTTGGACCAATTTATGGAAGTGTATCCTGTTACCCGCTTTTGAACGACTTGGTTGGTAAAGGTTAATTAAGTAACCTTTAAGTTTATAATTAAGTTACCTCTAAGTGAGAGATTTTAATTAAGCCACCCCCAAGTTCTTAACCCCAAGTTACTTCAAGTTTTTAATTAAGTCACTCTAAATTCTTAATTAAGCCATCCTTAAGATACTTAATTAAGTTTTAATTAAGTTACTTCAAGTTCTTAAGTAAGTTCTTAATAAGTTCTTGATCAAGTTCTTGATAAGTTCTTGATTAAGTCATCCTTTAAGTACAACCAAAGTTCTTATAATTATCAAAAAAATACAATCTATGTTTTTATCTTAAATAGTAAATGTCTAGTAGTACACACACGCCTCAAAAAACGTGTCATCGTTGAGGATGTCTTGCTCAGCGTTTTCTGCATAGATTTTAAGGAAGGTCTTACATCCGAAGCAACCGCATTGATTACAATTCTGGTCTATGGAAATGCCTTTTATAGACTCCATGTCTTTATTTATTGACACCATCATTGTTAATACGCATGATCTATTTTATTAAAAAATTTAAAATTAAGTTCTTAAAATATTATTCCATTATAAATGGATCAAAATGACGCTTTGTTATGGCGGTTTTGGCGTGCTGGTGTCTTTTTCTGCATTTAGTGGCTCAGATTTTTTTGATAGCTTTCGTTCTGTTGCCATTGTGTATATATTTTATAGCCATAATAACTGCCCCAACAGCAGCAATGGCGCCAAAATGGCAACAGTTTTAAGTTCAATATTCCATGAAGACTTTGGTGCCCTTGTATCACATGGAGTTTTTATAGCTGGCATTGAATTAACTTGTTCTGGCGTTGGCGGTGTTATGTTTTCATGATGAGTATATTCTGTAACATTAATTTTTTTTTGTCTGTTCCACTCTGCTAATTTTTTTCCTGCTTCAACACGCCCAGGATTTTTAAATGGTCTCCACCTGATTCAGCGTTTTCTGCTGATTTCTAGCTTGGTTACTTTCTCCACCTGATTCAGTGTTTTCTGGTTCTGATGATTTCCAGCTCGTTCATTTTGAAGGGAAATAAAATCTATATGATAAAAGTTATTATCCCATGATTAATGGCGATAACAATGTTCCAAATCTGTAGTATAAATCACACCCTAGAGACTCTAATGACTTTGTTAAAACTGGATCCTGCGTTAAATATCACTAAGATCTTGTCAGAATCACATGGGAGCAAATCTTCTGACTAGTTTAGTGTACAAACTAAGAAGTTTGCCCCACACTTTTCACATTCTAGACCCTAGCTGCGCTTCATACCTGTTATGTACTTAAAATGTCTTGCGCGGACATCTGTTGAATCTGTTCTATGTTTGAATTCAGTTCCAAGGAACTGTTTTGTTTTTCACACGCTGCAAAGAATACAGCCTTTCCTTTTTTGGGCATAATAGCTTGGTCATCAACTTGGTCATTCATAAGTTCAGGAGGTTTTGGCGCCTTTTGTAGCTGTAGGAGATCATCACTGTTCATGTTTTTTAATAATTAAATATTTTATTTTATAAAAATGGCACCGAAAAAACTGTTGCTAACCTTGTATACCATTCTGCTGTTATTGGGGGCTAAGTGTAGGATATCAATGCTTGGTAAAAGCCTGTTAAGATATAAACCAGCAGATTTTGGGCAACTAGACTTTGAGATTCAGCAAAGCTGATTGCTATCATTGCAGCTTCGGTTGCACGTAAGATTTTCTAGTTAAGCAAGGAATAATTCCAGACAATATAAATATGTAAGAAAAAAATACATTTAAAAAAATGCTTCACTCGCATAATGATAGGCGGCGTTTGTGGTGAATGCGCTTGCTTTAGCGGAAGTAATTTCGCATTTAGTAATGGGGAATGACGGCGAGAGAAAAAGACTAACAAGCTATGGAGCAACTAGCAGCTGCACAAGACGCCTATGAAAGGCAGAGACTTGAGCAGTTAGATTTTATTAAGACACCTGAAAAGACAGGGGCATGCAGCTTACACATTTAAAATGTTGATCAAGCAATAAAACAATATTATCTAGTAAAGGCAAACCAATCGAGACATTGCCCCCACCAAAATTCAGTGACTTTTATAACCATCAGAAAAACAAAGATGCAAGAAAGGGTTTATTGTCGTTGGTATGACCGTTGTGTATTTGTTGCACATAATATTGGCTGAATAAAAAATGAACAAAATCTATTATTCGCCCAAAGGATATTGGAAGGGCCATCACAGCAATTAAAAGCTAAGCAAGCGGCAGGAGTCAGTGAACAAAACAGCAAAGGAATGGTTATCTAACAAGCAATTTGGCAAATTTATTTACCTGCCCCTAGACGAATACAGAGACCAAAACTTTGTGAACACAATACCAAACGACACCCATCAAATGGACCTTTTATATTTACCCTCTGATAGGATTAGACGAAAAAGATTTAAGTACGCACTCACAGTCATTGACATGGCTTCAAGATACAAAGATGGGGAAAGCCATTAACACAAAAGAGTGCTTCTGCTGTTGCTGTTGCCATACAACTGATATATCAACGAGGTCCTTTAACTTATCCTCGCATGATTCAAGTCGATGATGGAAAAGAATTTAAAGGGCAAGTGAATCAATTATTGTTGAAACATAGATTTTACCATTAAAAAAAGGCTTTCCCAGGAGTTCACGAATCCACAGGCTTAGTTGAAAACTTTAACAAACAGTTAGCCGAAAGACTTTTCTCCTACCAGTATCACAGAGAGCTGATTGACAATTCTCGCAACACAGAATGGGTTAGAAGATTGCCCTCAGTTTTGCGCGCAATGAATAATGAAGAAATTTAAAGGACTAAAACTGTACAAGCAATCAAAGAAAAAAAATAAATGTTGTTGAAGTAGAGTCTTTATCCGCAAACTATTCCCGTTTGGTTTAAAAGTAAGGTACCTTTATTACCGGGGAAGCAGAAGGGGACACTCGCATCAGGGCAACAGATCCATTTGAGTGTTGATCCATATGAAATAAAAAGAATTGTAAAAATGAATCCGCCCGTGTATTATTTACGAGAAACTGGCACCACAAAACAACCAGCTCCTCAAAAATCTTTTGTGAAAGAAGAACTGCAGATAATCCCGCCAGACCACAGTTCCGCTTTAATTAATTTACGGTTCTCCAGTGCCGATTGCATATGAAAAACTCTGGATTAACAAACACACGTTTTGTGTTTGTTTATCTAATGACTTCTTTGTTACAACCGTTGTGTTGATCTCATGTAGATTTAGATCGTAGTTTTACGTTGTCATGATGAAAAGTCTTATTGCCAAACAATGCTTCTTTGTAGTTGTCATGTGATATGTTTGACTGCACAACGTGCGAGATATCCCTTTGCTTTCTTAATGATTTTTCTCCTGGCTCGAAATACTGTACATTTTTGACCTTAAACCAACAAACTCCTTGATCACCTTTCCAGATAATTCATCCTTCATCTTTCCCTTAAAACCTTCTTGTTAGTAATTGAATGTAAAGGCGAGTCTTTAGGGTAATCGGACTGTCATACCATCCTGAAATGCTCTTTAGCCACTTCGGTTTCCATGTCTTTATAGTTGTCTTCAGTAGGGATATCTATAACAAACTATCTGTATCTTGTGTAAGTACTCTGGACTCAGGATACGAGGGCTTAAAGTAGTCAAGAGAAATTTACAAAATCAAAAGCTTTGATAATTCTAAAACAGTAAACCCAATAAATACAGGTTTGTCTAATTTGACTTTCTTTTTTTTCATCATTATGCCAAAAAGGTGATCATGAAATCTTCTAATTCCTGATAATTAGGTTTTGAAGTCAGCTTAATTGCTTCGTTCTCTCTGGTGACTAATCTGACATCTTTGCGCTTGTGCGGATTCTCCATAGTCTTTCCAAAACAGCTGTTGTTCATCAGCTTGAAAAAGTCTTTTTCTGAAGCATCTGTGGATTAGTTCTGAGATCAGTGTTCTCATGATGTATGTTTCATGAACTGTTCTTGATCAAAAGCAATTATGCGATGAACAGCTGTCAACTTCAACCATGTCTTAATAAATTGTAGAAGTCTGTAATGACAGACATAATTTTTTTTGCCTCGAAGATTAGGCACAAGTTTAGGCGGCTCTCTTGGATCATCTTTAGACTTTCTGCTGCTAATGGATAGTCATTATGCAGGTCATGGAGTTCATGAGGATATTCTAAGTCAACTTCTAGAATGTATCCACGCTGTTGATCAGGCGTTTTAAACTGTTCAACCACTTTAATGCCTTTTGAATATTATTCGTACCTGTGTACATTTTAAAGTTACGTAATGGAAGTGATTGCGCCATTGCCAACCATACAGATTGTTTGCGTCTAAATACATGAGATAGTTAGACCTTTTACTTGGACCCATAGTTGTCTAAGTATTTGTTGTTTGCTTTACAATAATGATGCGACGCCATACTAATTCCTCCACGCAATCCGTTTTCAATCATCTGGATCATTGGTAAATCCGACAATAAATCAATCTGTACTCCAGTAAACTTTAAGAAAGCGTCCCAGCTCATCCCGGGCGCAGAAATATAATGCGCAGGATCCAAACTGTAATGTTTCATGCAGGTCTTTCTATAATTTTCAAAGACGTCCGCCAACAAAACATACATCTGCCATTAAATAGGAGTCATGATGTCTCCCATTGTTTTACAATCTAACTTCTGCCATGCTTCTGGCATGCTGGTAATCTGAATCACTGATGTCCTTTCCTCTAAGACTAGAAAAGAACGCACCTTTAGGAGGAAGTGTATCTTCGTCAAACCTTTCCCAACTGTTCATGTACTCATAAGGATAAACGCCCTTCTAACGAGAGTGTGGGTCAAAATATTCTTCTGTTTTGGGCAGGACTTTAAGGACATAGCCAGTGCCTCAAATTTGAACCATCATGTGTTGCATAGAGTCATAAAAAGACATGTTATTCAGATTAAAGCACATGTACTTTTCTGATGACTGTGCAATGCATGACACCTGAAGGCATCGTCCACTGCTTTCATTATAAGATGAGAGTCGTAACCTCGCAAGTTGTGAAAGAAGATGGGCAGCTTCCATGTCTTAGGATCAAACTTTAGTTGAAGATTGCATTTACTGTGTGCTGCTCCTCTGAACTTTCCGCTAATGTGATCATGGTCTCTTACTTTTGGATTTGTTGCTTCTTCACTGAGTTCTAAACCACAAATCCAACAATGTGTGGCTGAGTCATACTGTTGTTGGTCTTCAGGCGCCATTATGATTTCAGATAAATTCAGATTATTAGAACAGGCGTTACGCACTTGCTGCATGCGTTCTAAGAAGTATTTCTGCAGCATTTGGTCCTCTGTATAATTCTGGCTCTGAATGAGCGCCATCCGACCTGACAATAACGAAGGCAAATGAACAGATCTGATGATTACTCATAAGACTGTTTTTCGAAGTTTTTGTGGCGCTGGCCCTTCATAAGGAACAATGAGTGATTCGAAGTCTGCGTAAACTACGTATGGAGAATTTTTGCAGTTTTTTCCAGTTCTTAAACTAACTTTAGATCCAGGTGGGGGCGTAATTAGTTCTGTATTACAGTCAACTGGGCCCATACAATGTTTCTTATGTTCGCTCGCGGCTTGAACAGATGGCATTCTTGTTAAACATTTTCTGCAGAATTCTTGTTTATGCCCATTCTTTGAAGCATGCTGCATTAGTTTACTCATTGTTCGAATCAATGTGTAATGTGGTAGCCCCGCTGGTGAAAACATCAGTAGTAAGTCAACATGATTTTTGTCTGGTTCGCCAATCGTTGGACTGTTCTTGGACACTTTAATCGGTTGTAGATTTGTTTCCTCATCCCATGTGTAGACATTAACAGTTATTGGTTTGTTTTGCTCTTCAAACTGATCAATTTGGTCTACACTAACAGGAAAGGACACCCCACTAAAGTTAAGGTCATTAATGTAAGGCTGATAGTTAGATACTCTCTCTGCGTTTTTGCGGATATAATGCAGCCCTTTCGAGAACACACCACATGAAACATTTGTTGTCTGAATTCTTTATGTTTAGAAATGCTCTTTTCGCTACCAACTCTCGAGGTAGTGGAATGTAAGCCTTGCCTACAATCGGCGCATACTTAGCCTGTTTTAATCTAATCTCTAGGACTTCGCCCTCTGACCAACCAGAGCCTCTCATTTTGGCTTCTTCAGCGGCAGCGTCAAACTGTGCAAGCAGTTCGTCCTGCCCAACCGGGTGTTAAGTCATTAGAGGAAAGAATAGTCTGCTGTTTAGTCGAGACCCAGACTTCTAGATTTTCTTCATTTATTGTTACATAGTCGATTAAAACAGCTAACATTACTTTAACTGGCGGGTCTATGGTTTGTTTACTTGGAACTTGAGAAATAGCATGAACAACGCTTGCCTGTACTTTGTTGGGTCAATGACTTCTAAATCAATATCATTCAGTGCTCTTGATAAACGCTCTCTCTCAAGCATTCCTTCAAACAATTCGTCTTGTCCTTCATATATCTTATCCATGTTGAGTTTCTTTTCTAACTCAAAATATTTATTTAAATTAAAAAAAAAATCTTAATCAGAACCAATATCAACGGTCTTTTTGCGCTTGGACTCATAAACTAAAGTATAAACACCCTTTGGCGTTGTTAATGTGAGCTGTTTAGAACAGAGTTAATGTCTCGTTTACTTTTTTTAAGCATTCCTTTTTTATCTGCTCGGCGTCTGGCTGTTGAGAAAAACTTGCCCTCGCCTTTCTTTGAAGATCAAACTTTTGTCTTTTGTAGTCATCAAAATCGGCCTGTAAACGATTAAATTCTTCATCCGTGATGTTTGAGTCAACTAGCGCTTTATTTATTGTCAGTTTAAACGAACTAAGTTTAGCTGTTATTAGTTGAACCATAGCTGTGTGCTTTTGGAGTTTAGTTTTTAATTTTTTGCCGGCCGCACTTACAGCTAATGAACACAGACCGAGAGCTAAAGACAAACCTCCTAGAGGTAAAGCTGCGGGTGCGCCTATGCCCGTTGCTAAGAGGCCTACACTTGTTCCTGCCGATGCAGCACTTATAGTCGATGCTCCAGTATTAACATATGTAACAGCATTAAAGGCAGCAGAATACCTTCGTTTGGTTTTGCTGTATTTTGAAAGGTCCTGCTCTAGTTTTTGTTGCATTTGTGTAATGTTTGTTAATCTGAAGGCTTTTATGTCAGGGGTTTCTATAACAGCAGAATTGCCTGCTATCCCTTCGTTTGGTAACTCTGGCGCTGTAGGTACTTTTGGATAAACGTGAACAGACATGCTTTTTATAAAATAAAAATAATTTAGTATTGTATATCTTTTAATCTGTTATTTTCAATATTCAGCTGCGCATCATATATTAAAAACAAATGTACATTAAGCGGTTTATCGGCTTCTTCTTCTTTATCAATTTGAATGTTTATTACGTCTCTCACAGTTCTCCCGCTTCCATGTAACTGATTATCCTCCGTTACCTTAGGGCAATCCATAAACCGTATTTTGTTGTTAAATAATCATCAAGTCTTACGCTGTGAAGGTGTAGATCTTTAGCCACAAGGTCAATTGTTGGATTTCTACACCTCCCACCTCCAAACAGTTTTCTTATTTCATCAAAATGCTGATAAGGTTTAAGCCCGCTAGCATAGATTTGGGTTTGGACTGCCCTCAATCGAACATTGTACTTTCGTTATTTTTGGATTAAAAAACTTTTCACTTCCTCTTTTGAATGGTTCTTCATCTTCACACAGCAATAAAATACCTTTAAGCGATCTTGCTGAGACGCTAAAACTAAAATTCCATATAGTGTCTGCCCTGCTTCTAGGATATGTTGTATGATGAATCACTCTTTCGTAATATATTGCTAATTTTGACTGATATTGTTGTTCAATCAGCCTTGCTAAATTAGGGGTGCTAACAACGTCCCAAAATCTAACGAGATGTCAGAAATGCTGTACTTTGCTTCGGTGTCTGATGATTTGATAACCCGTTTGTATTCATTAAAAGTTAGTTCATATGACAATCTGTCTTTTAATGCTCCTTGAAAGTATGGCGCATGCGCTTTTAACAACTCAAAATCTAAGGGAATGGAAAAAACGATTTCCAAACGCAAAATTTACAGCCACATACTTTTTGCCGTCTTTAGTATCTGCGGCACCTATTCTATGTTTTAGTGCTTTTTCATTTTCTATTCCCTTTAAACGCAAAGTCAGCCCCTTTTAGTCCCGGTTAGCCATAGATCAGAATAGGTTAAAAATATGTCTGCATTGTGTAAAGAAAATATTTCTTGCCCCTCAAGTTTTATAGAAATTTTCTTAACGATTGCCCGTCCCCGATTCTGTACAACTGTCCTGTTTGGGTCTGTTGTTGAAACGAGCGCTATTTGAAAGTAAGACGCGCAGAGCCTGGCACAATCACGTCATTTGCTCCTAGGTCTGGAAATTTGACAGTAAGAATTTGATCTGCATCAATAGTAGATGGATTATTTGGAACAGTAATAGTCCGCTTATTTCCCTTCACGCCAAAGGGTTCTTTCAGTCTTCTATGCGGGTCAAGATCAAGCCATGTGCTTGTGACATTTTTTTATAACAAAATAAAAAATAATTAATTAATTAAAACCATGGCAGGCATTGAAGATGCAGAAGATTATGATGTTTTTGATCTTGGAGACGACATGAGTGAAATGATCCCTTTGACACAGCATCGCTCAACGCTCTCAATGCGGCGTGAATTAACAGAAAGTACGGTCGAAGCATTTTACAAAAGTTTAGGGCCAAGAACCTCCCGAATTTATAGACCCAAATGATTTTGAATTAGAAGATGGTCTTGTCTGTGAAAAACGACCAAGGGCAACTTGTTCGGCTTACAACTAAACCAGACCCATCAAAGTTTTTAGCCAAGAGTACAATTATACAAAGACTCAGTGTGAAAGATCAAATCGCCTTGGGCTTGTTAGACCGAAATTAAGGGGGGAGGCAGTTGCTAACTTCAAACACACTGCAGGAACTACCAACAGCTAACCAAATACAAAACATGGAACTTGAAGAATTAAATCAATCGGCAGATGGAATAATAAATGCAATAGAAGCAGAAACCAGTTTTTCAGAAGAAACAGCATTAAAGACTATACACGACTCCCCGCTACCCATGCGAGAAATAACGGCCCTTGATCATGCTTTAAGAAGCATCAGAGGCGAATTAACAAACAATTTAGCAAAACTAGGTGAACTAGATGAGCATATAAAAAGAGAAAAAGAAAAACTCGTTGAGGCTGATGACGCCAACTTAGGGCCTGATTTTTAAAGAAAGAATAAGACAAAGACTAAAAAATCTTGAACAAGAAAGATCGGCAAGGCTAGAAGCGCTAACTATAACCGAGACCAATTACGAACTCAAGTGAATAGAATAAGAGAAACTATCAAAAAAATTTTATATGAAGACACAACACTAGCAGAACGAATAAGAACATTGTTTAGAGAGCAAGGTGTCACATTAGCAAGCGTTTATAACAGCCTTAGGATTTGCAATAAGCACACTGGTGTTGGCTATTACAGGCAGCGGTGGAGAGCAAAGTTCAGTGCCTCCGCCGCCATCGCCTCCATCTCCACCTGATAAATCATGGTAAAAAAACAGCTTGATCATCTTGCGAGTTTATTAAAAAAATTAGCCGGTAAAGCCGTGGACGCTTTACCTGGCATATTAGGGGCATTGTCAGCTGGCTTTTGTCTACTGCAAGCAAAGTAGTTGGCTTTATGGCCGAGCACTTATGGACATTAGTTCTTGTAATAGTTGGGTTACTATTTAGTAAGATAAAGACCAAGTAATCCTATGCCAGTTAATCAAGAACAGCGCTGTCTTTTCATATTCATGGTCATCGCGAACAGAGTCCGCGAGCTTTGCTGAGTCTTCAATGGCCTTTGGGCTTTGGGTCGCGGGGATTGGATGACTTAATCTTGGGTGTTCTTTTATTGTTTGTAATATTACTGGCTCAGAATTTATGTCGTTTTTCCCAACCTTCTGTTCATTGCCTGCTATAAGAATTTCATTATTATAGTTTATTATTGTACCTATCTGGAGTCTGAGGTCAGAAGGCAGCATGTATAAACCAGTGCCAACAGCAAAGTCTACTTTCGATCTTGCGTATTGTAAAACATGTTGGTACCTTTGAATACTTGAAGGTAAATCAAATGTAGAATTAATGGCGTCCTCTAAATTTGCTAAGTATTGTTTTTGCGCGTCAAAGCCAGTAGAAGGATCAGTTATGCTCGATCTTGCCTGTGCTTGCGACCCTAGCAAACACCAAACGTAAGTACGAATAGAGTCGTTTATTCGTTCTATTCCCGCCCTAGTTAGGCCCTTAGAAGTGTCTAAGATAATGTTGTCCCTGCTGTTTTATGCTCTTGCTGTAGGGACCCGGGCTCAACAGTTGTGCCAAAAAAGAAAGATTTGAAAGGAGGATGCCAGTCATAGTTATACTTTCTGTGCGTGCCCCGAAAATAAAGGTCGCCTAGGCCATGATTATGATCCAACTTTTGTCTAAAGCCTGTCTTGGTGTTAATATTGAATTCGTTACAGATCCTTTCAAAAGCCTTCATGTCTATTCTGTTGCTAAGTGGATTAAATGGTTTGTCATTTGGGAATGGCGCTTGCAGTTCAGTCAAAATACGCCTGAAGGTTATAAAAATGAAATCTGTACACTGACCTCACCAAAGGATCATGGTGATTTAAATGATCAGCATACGACACTCCACACCCAGTTGATGCGCAAAACACAGCAAAGTTTAACTGGTTCTGGTAAAACTGCATCGGATGACTAAACCACGCTTTCTTGATGTGGTCGTTTTCAATAGGGGGGTTAAGATAGCTCTTCAATGGAGTACTCACCTTTTTATGAAAAGAGGCAGTCTGGGTCACAGCAATGTCAAGAGTATCAGTTGCTATATTTTTAAGATGTGTAGTGCGGCCCAACAGAATATTTTGCGCCAGTATATTTGAATGCACTCATTTTTATTTTTGTTTAAAAAAATGTTTGTAACAATAACAACCCAAGACCGCCTTCGTTTTTAGAACATGCTATTGATAACGAATGCGGAGCCAAAATGGTTGCACTTCATGAAATATTTTACAAAGTCGTATGGTTTAATATAAGTGAATCCAGGAAGAATAATGCAGTCCTAAAAGTTAATAAAGAAGGGAAGGTAGTTAGCCGGTTAACCATACCTGATGGTTATTACGGGTTTTGTTCGCTAAAAGAAGCATGAGTAATTTCGACATTACTCTCAAAAATTAACAATGCAAATCTAAAAACAATGTTAACATTCAAACCTGAAGAAGAAGTAGCACATTACCTTTTTGATGTAGAGCTAGCTAAAATGTTAGGCTTTGCAGATGACAATCATAGATTTAGAGTTGTGCCAGACAAAACTACTTATGAGGGAAAAAACCCGCTCGATCTTGCATTACATTCATTACTCTATGTTCATTTGGACGAACTAGCACTGATTTAAACTTTTATGATGGAAGGCCTCAACTGTTTTAAGAGCTCTTCCGTCAGGGAAAGCTGCATATTGCGATTATGAAATTATACAATTCCCTAATTTACAGTTTAAAAGATTAGTTTGTGGGAGGGTCGGATCATTTATTATAAAAATCAAAGACAAAACAGGGAAAGTCGTGAAATGTGATAACCTGCACATTGTTTTGGAAATAAAATAATACGTTACTAAAAATAATGTCGCGTGGCCAGAAGAACAGGAGTTACATTAGCGCCTGTGAGGTGTATAACTTTAGAATTAAAAGACCTTGCAGACGTTGCGGACTTTGAACAGAACGGTGAGATAGGCACTTGTATGGGTTTGAGTACACTAAAGATGGTGATTATAAACGCAAAGAGGTTAGCGACAGCAAAAAGTTTCCTAAACTAGAACAACTGCGCAATCTAGAGGCAAATAATGTTGGCCAGTATGAATTAAAATAGTTCGAAAACCTGACCTCAAATGGCACTTAGAACCATATTTAGAATGGGAAATAAAATTTGAATTCATAAGCCCTTTTACATATTTTAGCCGCCAAAAAGTTTCAGAAAAGCATTCAACTCTGGCCCTTTACATGTAAGTCTTATGCCGGACGACAATAGTCGGAAAGAAATTGAAATAACGCCGTATGGGAAAAAGCAGTACATCCTCCACAGAAGAGAATCAGTTTTGAAAGATGCTTCTACAAATTACAGTTCATTCCGCAAATGAAATTAGGAGACACGTCACAATGATATTTGAAATTTCTGTCTTAAAAGATAAGGAGAGGATGGGGTTGTGGGCGTTAGTGACGTCCTTCTAAAGGGAATTCTAATTAGCTGGCAAAACTTAGACGTTGAAAAACTTAAAGTTACCGTCGTCATTCTTCACAATGGCGAGGATATTAAGGTCATAACAACAAGCAACAAAATCAATATTAGTCTAAATAGAAAATCTTACAGAACTGAATTGGATTAATCTTACGCATTTAGGCCTCATAGGATTTTATTATACTGAACAGGTTTTAACAGAGAGCATGATAAAAACAATAACTGGATTAGATTAAATTCTGCTATAAAACTATGGAGCAGTTAAACTTTATGACAAAAACTCCCCATTGCTCATTGATTTGTGGGCAGACTGGTTGTGGAAAAACAATATTTATCCTCGACCTGTTACAAACAGTTTATCGTTATAATTTTAATCATATTGTGGTTTTCTGTCCAACACTTAAATGGAACAAAGCATTACATGATAGAGGTTTATATGGACAGATGATGACATATATTTAGTTGATCCTAGCAATAAACTGAGTGAGTGTTTAGAACAGTTTTATAGACTGTTTGAAGGAACGCAGACACTATTTATTATAGATGACTGTTCGGCAGAAAGAGACATAGTTAAAAAGAGAAACACTTTATCAAAACTTGCTTTCAGTGGAAGACATGCTGGAATAAGTGTGTGGATTTTATGCCAAAAATATAACTCAGTTTTAAAAGACTTTAGAGAACAGTTAAAGACTGTAGTTTTATTTCACATGAAAGACCGAGATGCATTTGATGAATGTATGCGTGAAAATGATGTTGTTGAAATGATCAGGAAAAACATAGGATTAAGCAAAACTGAAATCTGAAAAGTTTAGTAATTAGTTTAAAAACGGATAACCCCGCACAGTATGTTTGTTTGTAGATAATCGTTATTTTTTGGTTATTGAAGTCTTACTTGTCAGAGAACAGTAATATGCCAATCCTAGGGCACTTTCGCCCGAAAACTGGTTTGAGGGCGAAAGTGAGTTAGGATTGGCATATTACTGTTCTCTGAACGTCTTAACCACTCTGCCACCTTTCTTCCGAAACGTGACCTGTGAGGTTTTCAGAGCTCCGGGGAAGGAACCCTTGTACTGACGCTCGAGAAAGGGTTGGTGGAAGCGTGATTGGGCGAAAAGTGACGTTCCCGTGGGAAGGGGAGGACAGGTATGCCCCGCGGCATCAACTGTAGGGTGGGAACACTTCAAGCGGCAGGTTTCCATAGGCTGGTATAGCACTGTCTGGTGGGAAGGAGAGGATGAGGGATGCGGGGTGCATGCTAGGCAGCTAAGGAACAACATGGGTTAGTCTGTACGGTGACCTACACTTTCGCCGACCATACTTTCGCCGTCTGTGCTTTCGCTGTTAACAGAGGCTTATGTGACAGGCCAGTTAAAATGCTTTTCACCGAGTAGGTAACTCTTTTCCTGCTCTCTGTGTCTGTCTTTATCTCTGTCTGTCTCTGTCTCCCTCTCTCTCTGCGCATGCGAGCGCGCGCGCGCGCGCCTGTGTGTGTGTGTGTGTGGTGTGTGTGTGTGTGTGTGTGTGTGTGTGTGTGTGTGTGTGTGTGTGATAGATAGAGAGAGAGAGAGAGTTTACGCTGTGCGTGCGTGCATGTGTGTGTGTGTGTGTGTGTGTGTGTGTGGTGTGTGTGTGTGTGTGTGTGTGTGTTTGTGTTTGTGTGTGAAGGAGAGAGAGAGAGAGAGAGAGAGAGAGAGAGAGAGAGAGAGAGAGAGAGAGAGAGAGAGAGACATCTAGACGGACAGACAGAGACAGAGAGAGATAGAGAGTGAGGTTTGTGTGGGTAGTGTGTGTGTGAAAGAGAGAGAGAGAGAGAGAGAGAGAGAGAGAGGGGGGACACACACACACACACACACACACACACACACACACACACACACACACACACACACACAAAGGCAGAGAGGCAGAGAGACAGACAGAGGGGTTAGACTCTCCATCTCTCCCTCCCCCCTCCCCCCTCTGTCTCTCTCTTTCCCTGTGTACGTGCGTGCGTGTGCGCGCACGTGTGTGTGCGTGAAGGAGAGAGACCGAGAGAGACAGAGACAGAGAGACACAAGCACACACACTGACACAGAGAGAGAGAGAGAGAGAGAGAGAGAGAGAGAGAGAGAGAGAGAGAGAGAGAGAGAGAGAGAGAGTCGCAGGTGTACATAGGCATCGTCTAATGCTTATGTTACAAACACTTTTTCCGCGTGAAAGACATAATCCAAAGACATCAACGCAGTTCACAGCAATCAGCATTTCAAATCCGTTTCTTTTGTATGACATTTCACGATACAATACTAACAGTTAAATGCCAGCTCACTACACAACTGACTGCTCCACCGGCGCACAATATTAATCAAACCGAGATCGTCATGCTTGGTTTGTTGATGCCTGTTTCTTTCAATGTGGAAAACTCCGGCCCACAAATCATGTGGCAATGGACTACAATCGACCCGGAACAAAGTTTTCATCACGCAAAGAATTTGAAACGGGCTGCACAGTTTTCGTCTCCCGTTTAATTATCCGCCGGAAAAACTAAGTCACGCATCGTCCAACAGGGCTGTTGTTGGCTCATATACAAAATGGAAAAAATGGACTTAGATGGATTAGAACTCGTCGTGAAATGGGTTCACAGCGA
>CM031601.1:41026337-41047272 GCA_018398815.1 Conus ventricosus
CACGCCTCAAAAAACGCGTCATCGTTGAGGATGTCTTGCTCAGCGTTCTCTGCATAGATCTTAAGGAAGTTCTTACATCCTAAGCAACCACATTGATTACAATTCTGGTCTATGGAAATGTCTTTTATAGACTCCATGTCTTTATTTATTGACTTTATCATTTTATAATACGCCATGATCTATTTTTATTAAAAATTTAAAATATTATTGCATTATAAAATGGATCAAAATGATGCTTTCAGACCTGTCTACCCTTCCGTAATCGTCCGTAATTTTACGGAAATTAACCCCCCATTATGGAGGTACGATTTTCCGTGCGAAATTACGGAAAAGAAAATTGAAAAACTACGCAAATTTCAGACTCGAAAAATTGTCGACTGCTAGACCTTTCCGAGACCGCAGAGTAACTTCCCTTGACTCAAGCCGAAACCACAGATGGTTCGGAACTTGCGATTGGTCAATGTAGTGCTGTGGGCCAACACGACACGCCATCACATCTGTGCGCGCCATTCGAAGCTTTTTGTTCAGCCATTGTAAGACAAAGTTTCAACCGATTTTTTGCCGGCGATTGTGAAAATGGCGGAGAAATCTTCTAAACGTTTGCATGAAACCGATGACGAGGGTTCGAAAACCACTGTGCCACAACGGAAGAAGGCGAAGAAGCAAGTGTTCCGAAGTAAATACACGCGGACTTGGCCTTGTCATGGACCTGGATTTGTATACTCATTTCTGCTCGGTGTGCAATTCAGACTTCTCCATCGGACATGGGGGAGCAAATGACTGCAAGCGCCATATCTCGGGGAAAATGCACAAAGAGACAGCTGCGAGTGCCTCCAGTCAGAAGATCACATCGTTGTTTACGAAATCCAGCGAGAGCAGCCGTCAGACCCACACACGGAAGATCACCAACGCAGAAAGACTGTTGTGTGAGCTGATCTGCGAAAACACTTGTCCCTGAGCTGTGCTGACAAGATAGTGGCGAAAATGAAAAGGTCCTTTTCATTTTCGCCACTATCTTGTCAGCACAGCTCAGGGACACACACACACACATATTTTTTTTTTTTTTTTTGTGGGGGGGGGGGGGGGTTGTACATTAGGTTCTTCATCAGTGGTGTCATCTGTGGTGACTGCTGTGTAAGTTACAAACTGTCAAGTATATCACCTTTGAATTGACCTGAAACTCCTGTCCTGAGTCCGTCATCTGCCATCATCCCAAGGTATTTTAATTCTGCTTTGTTGTTTTTGTTCCTTTTTTACTGTTTATATTTTTTGTTAAATGTTAAAAATGTAGTTGGAGTTTTGTACACATTATTTGTTCAATGTTAAAAATGTAGTTGGAGTTTTGTACACATTATTTGTTCAAAAACGCCGTGTATTACGCGTCCGTGGAATTACTGAAGGAAATGCAAAATTACTGAAAATCTCTGTGGTTATTACTGATGAGCACAACATGAGGTAGGCAGGTCTGTGCTTTGTTGTTGGCGGTTTTGGCGTGCTGTTGCCTTCTGTATTTAACGGTTCAGATTTTTTTGATTGCTTTTGTTTCTGCTGCCATTGTGCATATATTTTATAACCGTAATAACTGCCCCCAACAGCAGCAATGGCGCTAAAAATGGCAACAGTTTTAAGTTCAATATTCCATGAAGACTTTGGGGCCCTTGAATCATATGGAGTTTTTATAGCCGGCATTGAATTAACTTGTTCTGGCGTTGGCGGTGTTATGTTTTCATGATGAGTTATATTCTGTAACATTAATTTTTTTTGTCTGTTCCACTCTGCTAATTTTTTTCCTGCTTTAACACGCCCAGGATGAGGACACTTTTCACTGGCCCCCACCTGATTCAGTGTTTTCTGATTCTGCTGATTTTCTGGCTTGGTTACTTTCTCCACCTGATTCAATGTTTCCTGATTCTGGTTCTGATGATTTTCCAGCTCGTTCATTTTGAAGGGAAACAAAATCTATATGATTAAAAGTTATTAATCCCATGATTAATGGCGATAACAATGTTCCAAATCTATAGTATAAATCACATCCTAGAGACTCTAATGACTTTGTTAAAACTGGATCTTGCGTTAAATCATACGTAAGATCTTGTTCAGAATCAATGGGAGCAAATCTGCTGACTAGTTTAGTGTACAAACTAAGAACCGTTTGCCCCACACTTTTCACCATTCTAGACCCCAGCTGCGCTTCATACCTGTTATGATACTTTATAATGTCTTGTGTAGACATCTGTTGAATCTGTTCTATGCTGAATTCAGTTCCGAGGAACTGTTTTGTTTTTCCACACGCTGCCAAAGAATACAACCTCTCCTTTTGGGGCATAACAGCTTGGCCATCAACTTGGTCATTCATAAGTTCAGGAAGGTTTAGGCTGCCTTGTAGCTGTAGGAGATCATCACTGTTCATGTTTTTTAATAATTATAATTATTTTATTTTATAAAAATGAGCACCGAAAAAACTGTTACCAACCTTGTATACCATTCTGCTGTTATTGGAGGCCTAAGTGTAGGATACTCAATGCTTGGTAAAAGCTTGTTAAGAATTAAACCAGCAGATCTTGGCAAACTAGACTTTGAGGATTCAGCAAAGCTGATTGCTATCATTGCAGCTTCGTTTGCTACGAAAGATTTTCTAGTCAAGCAAGGAATAATTCCAGACAATATAAATATGTAAGAAAAAAAATACATTTATAAAAAATGGCTTCACTCGCAATAATGATAGGCGGCGCTGTGGTGAATGCGCTTGCTTTTAGCGGAAGTAATTTCGCATTTAGTAAACTGCGGGATGACGGCGAGAGAAAAAGACATAACAAAGCTATGGAGGAACTAGCAGCTGCACAAGACGCCTATGAAAAGCAGAGACTTGAGCAGTTAGATTTTATTAATGACACACTGAAAAAACAGGGCATGCAGCTTACATATTTAAAGATGTTGATCAAGCAATAAAACAATATTATCTAGTAACAGGCAAACCAGTCCAGACATTGCCCCCACCAAAATTCAGTGACTTTTATCAACCATCAGAAAAACAAAAGATGCAAGAAATCGGGTTTATTGTCGTTGGTATGACCGTCGTGTATTTTGTTGCACATAATATTGGCTGAATAAAAAATGAACAAAATCTATTATTCGCCCAAAGGATATTGGAAGGGCATCACAGCAATTAAAAAGCTAAGCCAAGCAGCTGGAGTCAGTGAACAAACAGCAAAAGAATGGTTATCTAAACAAGCGATTTGGCAAATTTATTTACCAGCGCCCAAACGAATACAGAGACCACACTTTGTGAACACAACTCCAAACGACACCCATCAAATGGATCTTCTATATTTACCCTCTGATAGGATTAGACGAAAAAGATTTAAGTACGCGCTCACAGTCATTGACATGGCTTCAAGATACAAAGATGCGGAGCCATTAACGCAAAAGAGTGCTTCTGCTGTTGCTGTTGCCATACAACTGATATATCAACGAGGCCCTTTAACTTATCCTCGCATGATTCAAGTCGATGATGGAAAAGAATTTAAAGGGCAAGTGAATCAATTATTGTTGAAACATAGAGTTACCATTAAAAGAGGCATTCCGGGAGTTCACAGATCACAGGCTTTAGTTGAAAACTTTAACAAACAGTTAGCTGAAAGACTTTTCTCCTACCAGTATCATAGAGAGCTGATTGACAATTCTCGCAACACAGAATGGGTTAGAAGACTGCCCTCAGTTTTGCGCGCAATGAATAATGAAGAATTTAAAGGCTAAAACCAGTACAAGCAATCAAAAGAAAAACAATAAATGTTGCTGAAGGAGAGTCTTCATCCGGCAAACTATTACCATTTGGATTGAAAGTAAGGTACCTTATTTACCGGGAGAAGCAGAAGGGGACACTCGCATCAGGGCAACCGATCCAGTTTGGAGTGTTGACCCATATGAAATAAAAAGAATTGTAAAGATGAATCCGCCCGTGTATTATTTACGAGAAACTGGCACAACAAAACAACCAGCTCCTCAAAGATCTTTTGTGAAAGAAGAACTGCAGATAATTCCGCCAGACACAGTTCCGCTTTAATTAATTTACGGTTCTCCAGTGCCCAATTGCATATGAAAACTCTGGATTAACAAACACCCGTTTTGTGTTTGTTCTATCTAATGACTTCTTTGTTACAACAGTTGTGTTGATCTCATGTAGATTAGATCGCAGTTTTACGTTGTCATGTTGAAAAGTCTTATTGCCAAACAATGCTTCTTTGTAGTTGTCATGTGATATGTTTGACTGCACAACGCTGCGAGATATTCCCTTTGCTTTCTTAATGATTTTCTCCTGGCTCGAAATACTGTACATTTTCGATCTTAACCCCACATACTCCTTGATCACCTTTCCAGATAATTCATCCTTCATCTTTCCTAAAACCTTCTTATTAGTAATTGAATGCAAAGGCGAATCTTTAGGGTAATCAGATGTGTCGTACCACCCCGCATGCCCTTTAGCTACTTCGGTTTCCATGTCTTTATAGATGTCTTCAGTAGGGATATCTATAACAAAACTATCTGTATCTGTGTAAAGTACTCTGGACTCTGGATACGAAGGTTTAAAGTAGTCATAAAGAAACTCTAACATCAAAAGCTTTGATAATTCTAAAACGGTAAACCCAATAAATACAGGTTTGTCCAATTTGACTTTCTTTTTTTTCATCATTATGCCAAAAAGCTGATCATGAAATCTTCTGAAGTCCTGATAATTAGGTTTTGAAGTCAGCTTAATTGCTTCGTTCTCTCTGGTGACCAATCTAACATCTTTGCGCTTGTGCGGATTCTCCATAGTCTTTCCAAAACAGCTGTTGTTCATTAGCTTGAAAAAGTCTTTTTCTGAAGCATCTGTGGATTTAGTTCTGAGATCAGTGTTCTTCATGATGTATGGTTTCATGAACTGTTCTTGATCAAAAGCAATTACGCGATGAACTGCTGTCAACTTCAAACCATGTCTTAAATAAAATTGCAGAAGTCTGTAATGACAGACATAATTTTTTTGCCCCGAAGATTAGGCACAAGTTTAGGCGGCTCTCTTGGATCCATCTTTAGACTTTCTGCTGCTAATGGATAGTCATTATGCAGGTCATGGAGTTCATGAGGATATTCTAAGTCAACTTCTAGAATGAAACCACGCTGTTGATCAGGCGTTAAACTGCCCAACCACTTTAATGCCTTTTGAATATTGTTCGGATCACCGCCTGTGTACATTTTAAAGTTGCGTAATGGAAGTGATTGCGCCATTGCCCATCCATACAGATTGTTTGCATCTAAATACATAAGATAGTTAGACCTTTTACTCGGATCATAGTCGTCCAAGTATTTGTTGTTTGCTTTACAGTAATGATGCGACGCCATACTAATTCCTCCACGCAATCCGTTTTCAATCATCTGAATCATTGGTAGGTCAGACAATAAATCAATCTGTACTCCAGTAAACTTTAAGAAAGTGTCCCAGCTCATCCCGGGCGCAGAAATGTAATGCGTGGGATCCAGGCTATAATGTTTCATGCAGGTCTTTCTGTAATTTTCAAAGACGTCCGCCAACAAACATACATCTGCCATCAAGTATGAATCATGATAGTCTCCCATTGTTTTACAATCTAACTTCTGCCACGCATCTTGAGCATGCTGGTAATCAGAATCACTGATGTCCTTTCCTCTAAGACTAGAAAAGAACGCGCCTTTAGGTGGAAGTGTGTCTTCATCAAACCTTTCCCAACTGTTCATGTATTCATAAGGGTAAACACCCTTTCTAACGAGAGTTGGGTCAAAATATTCTTCCGTTATTGGGCAGGACTTTAAGGCCATAGCCAGTGACTCTAATGATCCCATCATGTGTTGCATAGAGTCATAAAAAGACATGTTATTTAGATTAAAGCACATGTACTTTTCTGATGACTGTGCAATGCATGACACTCTGAAGGCATCGTCCACTGCTTTCATTATAAGATGAGAGTCGTAACCTCGCAAGTTATGAAAGAATACAGGCAGCTTCCATGTCTTAGGATCAAACTTTAGTTGAAGATTGCATTTACTGTGCGCTGCTCCTCTGAACTTTCCGCTAATGTGATCATGGTCTCTTACTGTCGGATTCTCTGCGCCTGATGAGAGACCTAAACCGCAAATCCAACATGTGTGGCTGAGTCATACTGTTGTTGGTCTTCAGGTGTCATTATGATTTCAGATAAGTTTAGATTATTAGAACAGTCATTGCGCACTTGCTGCATGCGTTCTAAGAAGTATTCTGCGGCATTTGGCCCTCTATATAATTTTGGCTTTGAATGAACGCCATCCGACCTGACAACAATGAAGGCAAATGAACAAATCTGATGATTACTCATTAAGACTGTTTTTCGAAGTTTTTGTGGCGCTGGCCCTTCATAAGGAACAATGAGTGATTCAAAGTCTGCATAAACAACATATGGATTGTTTGCATCCGTTTCCAGTTCTTAAAACTAACTTTAGATCCGGGTGGGGTGTGTAATTAGTTCTGTATTACAGTCTACAGAACTTTTACAATGTTTCTTATGTTCGCTCGCGGCTTGAACAGATGGCATTCTTGTTAAACATTTTCTACAGAATTCTTGTTTGCCATGATCTTTTGAGTATGCTTCATTAGTCTACTCATCGTGCGTATCAATGTGTAATGCGGTAGCCCCGCTGGTGAAAGCATCAGTAGTAAGTCAACATGATTTTTGTCTGGTTCGCCTATTGTTGGACTGTTCTTGGACACTTTAATTGGCACCAAATTTGTTTCCTCATCCCATGTGTATACATTAACAGTTATTGGTTTGTTTTGTTCTTCAAACTGATCAATTTGGTCTACACTAACAGGAAAGGACACCCCACTAAAGTTAAGATCATTGATGTAAGGGTGATAGTTAGACACTCTCTCTGCGTTTTTGCGGGCGTAATGCAGCCTTGCAAGAACACACCACATAAAACATTTGTTGTCTGTATTCTTTATGTTTAGAACTGCTCTTTTTGCAACTAATGCTGGAGGTAGTGGAATGTAAGACTTGCCAACAATCGGTGCATACTTAGCCTGTTTTAATCTAATCTCTAAAACTTCGCCCTCTGACAACCAGAGCCTCTCATTTTGGCTTCTTCAGCCGCAGCGTCAAACTGTGCAAGCAGTTCGTCTGCCCAACCGGGTGTTAAGTCATTATGAGAAAGAATAGTCTGTTGTTTAGTCGAGACCCAGACTTCTAGATTTTCTTCATTTATGTTACATAGTCGATTAAAACAGCTAACATTACTTTAACTGGCGGGTCTATTGTTAGTTTGCCTGGAACTTGAGAAATAGCATGAACAAACGCTTGCCTGTACGTTTGTTGGATCAATGACTTCTAGATCAATATCATTCAGTGCTCTTGATAAACGCGCTCTCTCGAGCATTCCTTCAAACAATTCGTCTTGTCCTTCATATATTTTATCCATGTTGAGTTTCTTTTCTAACTCAAAATATTTATTTAAATTAAAAAAAAATTCTTAATCAGAATCAATATCAACGGTCTTTTTGCGCTTGGACTCATAAACTAAAGTTATAAACGCCCTTTGGCGTTGTTAATGTGAGCTGTTTAGAACAGAGTTTAATGTCTCGTTTACTTTTTTTAAGCATTCCTTTTTTATCTGCTCGGCGTCTGGCTGTTGAGAAAAACTTGCCCTCGCCTTTCTTTGAAGATCAAACTTTTGTCTTTTGTAGTCATCAAAATCGGCCTGTAAACGATTAAATTCTTCATCCGTGATGTTTGAGTCAACAAGCGCTTTATTTATTGTCAGTTTAAACGAACTAAGTTTAGCCGTTATTAGTTGAACCATAGCTGTGTGCTTTTGGAGTTTAGTTTTTAATTTTTTGCCGGCCGCACTTACAGCTAATGAACACAGACCGAGAGCTAAAGACAAACCTCCTAAAGGTAAAGCTGCGGGTGCGCCTATGCCCGTTGCTAAGAGGCCTACACTTGTTCCTGCTGATAGAGCACTTATAGTCGATGCTCCAGTATTAACATAAGTAACAGCATTAAAGACAGCAGAATACCTTCGTTTGGTTTTGCTGTATTTTGAAAGGTCCTGCTCTAGTACTTGCTGCATTTGTGTAATGTTGGTTAATCTGAAGGTTTTTATGTTAGGGGTTTCTACTATCTCTTCTTTTGGCGGCGCTGTAGGCACATTGGATAATGTTTAACAGACATGCTTTTTATAAAATAAAATAATTTAGTATTGTATATCTTTTAATCTGTTATTTTCAATATTCAGCTGCGCATCATATATTAAAAACAAATGTACATTAAGCGGTTTATCGGCTTCTTCTTTATCAATTTGAATGTTTATTACGTCTCTCACAGTTCTCCCGCTTCCATGTAGCTGATTATCCTCCGTTGACCTTAGGTCAACCCATAAACCGTATTTTGTTGTTAAATAATCATCAAGTCTTACGCTGTGAAGGTGTAGATCTTTAGCCACAAGGTCAACTGTTGGATTTCTACACCTCCCACCTCCAACAGTTTTCTTATTTCATCAAAATGCTGATAAGGTTTAAGCCCGCTAGCATAGATTTGGTTAGGACTGCCCTCAATCGAACATTGTACTTTCGTTATTTTTGGATTAAAAAACTTTTCACTTCCTCTTTTGAACGGTTCTTCATCTTCACACAGCAATAAAATACCTTTAAGCGATCTTGCTGAGACGCTAAAACTAAAATTCCATATAGTGTCTGCCCTGCTTCTAGGATATGTTGTATGATGAATCACTCTTTCGTAATATATTGCTAATTTTGACTGATATTGTTGTTCAATCAGCCTTGCTAAATTAGGGTTGCTAACAACGTCAAACTCTAACGAGATGTCAGAAATGCTGTACTTTGCTTCGGTGTCTGATGATTTGATAACCCGTTTGTATTCATTAAAAGTTAGTTCAACTGACAACTGTCTTTTAATGCTCCTTGAAAGTATGGCGCATGCGCTTTTAACAACTCAAAATCTAAGGGAATGGAAAAGCGATTTCCAAAACGCAAAATTTACAGCCACATTTACTTTTTGCCGTCTTTTGTATCTGCGGGCACTATGCTATGTTTTAGGTGCTTCTTCATTTTCTATTTCCTTGAAACGCAAGTCTGCACTTTCAGTCCCGGTTAGCCATAGATCGAATTAGGTTAAAACATATTGTCTGCATTGTTTAAACAGAAAATATTCTATGCCACCTCAAGTTTTATAGGAAAATTTTCATTAACGATTGCCCGTCCAGATTCTGTACACCTGTCCTGTTTGGTCTGTTGTTGAAACGAGCGCTATTTGAAAGTAAGACGCGCAGAGCCTGCACATCAGTCATTTGTCCCATAAGGTTCTGAGATTTGACAGTGAGAATTGATCTGCATCATAGTAGATGGATTATTGGACAGTAATAGTCCGCTTATTTCCCTTCACGCAAAGGTTCTTTAGTTCTTCTATGGGTGTCAAGAATCAAGCCATGTGCTTGTGACAATTTTTTTATAAACAAAATAAAAAATAATTAATTAATTAAAACCATGGAGGCATTTGAAGATGGCAGAAAGGATTATGATGTGTTTTTGATCTTGGATCGACAAGAGTGAAATGACTCCTTTGACACAGCACTCGCTCAACGCTTCTCAATGAGGCGTGAATTTACAGAAAGAAAGTACGGTCGAAGGCATTTTACAAATGTTTAGGCCAAGAAACCTCCGTGTGTGCAAACACTCCCCAAAATGATTTTGAAATTAGAAGAGGTCATTTGTCTGTGAAAAACGAACAAGGGCAACTTGTTCGGCTTACAACCTAAAACCAGACCATCAAAGTTTTAGCCAAGAGTACAAATTATACAAAGATCAGTGTGAAAGATTAAAATCGCCTTGGTCTTGTTAGACCGAATTAAGGGCGGAGGCAGGTGCTAAACTTCAAAAACACATGAAGGAACTACCAACAGCTAACCAAATACAAAACATGGAACTTGAAAAGAATTAAATCAATCGGCAGATGGAATAATAAATGCAATAGAAGCAGAAAACAGTTTTTCAGAAGAGAACAGCATTTAAAGACTATACACGACTCCCCGCTACCCTGCGAGAGAAATAACGGGCCCTTGATCATGCTTTAAGAAGCATCAGAGGCGAATTTAACAAACAATTTACGCAAAACTAGGTGAACTAGATGGCATATAAAAAGAGAAAAAAGAAAAAACTCGTTGAGGCTGATGACGCCAACTTAGGGCCTTGATATTAAAGAAAGAATAAGACAAAGACTAAAAAAATCCCTTGAACAAGAAAGTTCGGCGCAAGGCTAGAAGCGCTAACTATAACCGAGTCCAATTACGAACTCAAGTGAATAGAAATAAGAGAAACTATCAAAAAATTTTATAGAAGATCAAACACTAGCAGTACGGAATAGAACATGTGTTTGAGAGCAATGGTGTCACATTGACAAGCGTTGTAACAGCCTTAGGATTTGCAATAAGCACACTAGGTGATGGCATTACAGCAGCGGTGGGAGAGCAAGTTCAGTGCCTCCGCCCCGCCATCGCTCCATCTCCACCTGATAATTATGGGTATAAAAACAGCATGATCTCTGCGAGTTTATTAAAAAAATTAGACGGTAAAGACGTGGAACGGCTTTACCTGGCATATTAGGGGGCTTGTCAGCTGGCTTTTGTCCTACTGCAAGCAACAGTTGTTGGCTTTATGGCCGAGCACTTATGGACATTAGTTCTTGTAATAGTTGGGTTACTATTTAGTTTAAGATAAAGACCAAGTAATCCAATGCCAGTTAATACATGAACAAGCGCTGTCTTTTCATATTCATGGTCATCGCGAAACTGAGTCGCTTGCTTTGCTGAGTCTTCAATGGCCTTTGGGCTTTGGGTCGAGGGGGATTGGATGATCTTATCTTGGGTGTTTATTTTATTGTTTGAATATTACTGGCTCAGGCAATTGATGTCGTTTTTCCAAACTTCTGTTCATTGCCTGCTATAAGAATTTCATTATTATAGTTTATTATTGTACTATCTGGGAGTCTGAGGTCAGAAGGCAGCATGTATAAACCAGTGCCAACAGAAAAAGGCTACCTTTCGATCTTGCGTATTGTAAAATACATCGTTGGTACATTTGAATACTTGAAGGTAATCAACTGTTAGAATTAAGTGGAGTACTCTAAATTGCTAAGTATTGTATTTGCGCGTCAAAGCCAGTAGAAGGATTCAGTTATGCTCGGATCTTGCCTGTGCTTGCGTCCCTAGCAAACACCCAAACGTAAATTACGAATTAGAGTCGTTTATTCGTTCTCATCCCGGCCTAGTTAGGCCCTTTGAAGTTCTAAGATAAATGTTGTCCATGCTGTTTTTATTTCTCTTGCTGTAGGGACCCGGGCTAAAACAGTTGTGCCAAAAAAGAAAGATTTGAAAGGAGGATGCCAGTCATTTTTATACATTTCTGTGCGTGCCCCGAAAATAAAGGTCGCCTAGGCATTGATTATGATCCCAACTTTTGTCTTAAAGCCTGTCTTGGTGTTAATAGTGGAATTCGTTACAGATCATTTCAAAAAGCCTTCATGTCTTTTTTCTGTTGACTAAGTGGGATTAAATGGTTTTGTCATTTGGTATGGGCGCTTGCAGTGCAGTCAAAATACGCCTTGAAGTGTAATAAAAATGAACATATGCTACACTGACCTCACCCAAGGATCATGGTGTTTTAAAGTTCAGCATACGACGCACTCCACACCCTGTTGGATGCGCAAAACACAGCAATGTTTAAACTGGTTTGGTAAAACTGCATGGATGACTAACCACGCTTTCTTGATGTGGTCGTTTTCAATAGGGGGGGTTAAGATAGCTCTTCAATGGAGTGCTCCCTTTTTATGAAAAGACGGCTGCTGGGTCACAGCAATGTCAAGTGTATCCAGTTGCTATATTTTTAAGATTGTAGGCGGCCCAACAGATATTTTGCGCAGTATACTTTGAATGCAACTCATTTTTTTTTCGTTTTAAAAAAATGTTTGTAACAATAAACAACCCAAAGACCGGCCTTCGTTTTTAGAACATGCTATTGATATCGAATGCGGAGCAAAATGGTTGAATCATGAAATATTCTAACAAAGTCGTATGGTTAGTTTAATATAGTGCATCCAGGAAGAATAATGCAGTCCTAAAAGTTATAAAGAAGGAGGAGTTAGCGGTTTAACCATACCTGGTGGTTATTACGGGTTTTGTTCGCTAAAAGATGCAATGAGTAATTTCGACATTACTCTCAACTAACAAGCAAATCTAAAAACAATGTTAACATTCAAAACCTGAAGAAGAAGTAGCCACATTACCTTTTTGATGTGAGCTAGCTAAAATGTTAGGCTTTGCAGATGACAATCATAGATTTAGAGTTGTGCCAGACAAATACTACTTATGAGGGAAATAATCCCGCTCGATCTTGAATTTCATTTCATTACTCTATGTTCATTTGGGGACGAACTAAGCACTGATGAAAACTTATATGATGGGAAGGCCATCAACTGTTTAAGAGCTCTTCCGCAGGGAAAGCTGCATATTGCGATTATGAAAATTATTACAATTCCCTTAATTTACAGTTATTAAAAGATTAGTTTGAGGAGGGTCGGATCTCATTTATTATAAAATTATCAAAGACAAAACAGGGAAAGTCGTGAAATGTGTTAACCTGCACATTGTTTGGAATATAAAATAATACGTTACTAAAAAATAATGTCGCGTGGCCTGAAGATAAAAAGAACCAGGAGTTAACATGAGAGCTGTGAGGTGTATACTTTAGAATTAAAAGACCTTGCAGACGTTGCGGACTTTGCACAGATCGGTGAGATAGGCATTGTATGGGTTTGGGATTTTGTAGTACACTAAAGATGGTGATATAAACGCAAAGAGGTTAGCGACAGCAAAAAAGTTTCCTAAACTTGAACACTCTGCGCAATCTAGAGGCAATTAATGTTGGCCAGTATGAACTATAAAATGTTCGATAACGGTCCTCAAATGGCACTTAGAACCATATTTAGAATGGAAATAAATTTTTGAATTCATAAGCCACCTTTTACATTTTTTAGCCGCCAAAAAGTTTCGAAAAAGCATTCAACTCCTGCCCTTTACATGTAAGTCTCTTATGCCGGACGACAATAGTCGGAAAAGAAATTGAAATAACGCCGTATGGGAAAAAGCAGTACATCCTCCACAGAAGAGAATCAGTTTTTGTAAGATGCTTTCTACAAAATTACAGTTATTCCGCAATGAAATTAGGAGACACGTCACATGATATTTGAAATTTCTGTCTTAAAAGCTTAAGGAGGAGGGATGCGGGTTCGTGGGCGCTTAGTGTCGTCCTTCTAAAGGGAATTCTATTTAGCTGGCAAAACTTAGACGTTGAAAAAACTTAAAGTTACCGTCGTCATTCTTCACAATGCGAGGATATTAGGTCATAACAAACAAGCACAAAATCATATTAGTCTAAATAGAAGCAATAATACAGAAACTGAATTGGGGATTCAATCTTACGCATTTAGCCTCATTAGGATATTTAGTATACTGAAAAGGTTTTATACAGAGAGCATGGATAAAAAACAATAACTGGGATTAGATTAATTTGCTATAAAACTTATGGAGCAGTTAAACTTATGACAAAAACTCTCATTGTCCTTGATTTGTGGGCTGATGGTTGTGGAAAAAAACAATATTTATCCCTCGACCGTTACCAAAACTGGTTTATCGTTATAATTTTAATCATATGTGGTTTTCTGTCCATCACTTAATGGAACAAAGCATATCATGATAGAAGGTTTATTGGGACAGATGATGACATATTATTTAGTTGATCCTAGCAATAAACTGAGGGTGGAGTGTTTAGAACAGTTTTATAGACTGTTTGAAGGAAACGCGACAACTATTTATTATAGATGACTGTTCGGCAGAAAGAAGAAAGAGACATAGTTAAAAGAGAAACACTTTATCAAAACACTTGCTCTTCGTGGAGACATGTGGAATAAGTGTGTGGATTTTATGCCAAAATATAACTCAGTTTAAAAGACTTTAGAGAACAGTTTAAAGACTGTAGTTTATTTCACATGAAGGACCGAGATGCATTTGATTGAATGTTATGCGTGAAATGATGTTCGTTGAAAAATGATCAGGAGGAAAACATAGGATTAAGCAAAAACTGAAATCTGAAATGTTTAGTAATTAGTTTTAAAACGGATAACCCTGCACGTATGTGTGTTTGTAGATAATCGTTATTTTTGGGTTATTGAAGTCTTACTTGTCAGAGATCAGTAATTATGCCAATCCTAGGGCCACTTTCGCCGAAAAACCTGGTTTGAGGGCGAAGGTGAGTTAGGATTGGCATTAATTTAATGTATTCTCTGAACGTCTTTAACCACTCTGCCACCTTTCTTCCGAAACGTGACCTGTGAGGTTTTCAGAGCTCCGCCCCCCGGCCGTAAGGACCTTGTACTGACGCTCGAGAAAGGGTTGGTGCGAGCGTGATTGGTAAAAGTGGACGTTCCCGGGGGAAGGGGAGGACAGGTATGCCCGCGGCATCAGCGTGTGGGTGGGAACACTTCAACGGCAGGTTTCCATTGGCTGGTATAAGCATGTTGGTGGGAAGGAAGAGGATGAGGGATGCGCGGGTGCAATGTCTAGGCAGCTAAGGAACATCATGGGTTAGTCTGTACGGTGACCTACACTTTTCGCGACCCATACTTTCGCCCGTTACTGTGCTTTCGCTGTTACAGAGGTTACTTGTGGACAGGCAGTTTAAAATGCTTTTCACCGAGTGGTAACTCTTTTCCTGCTCTCTGATGTCTGTCTTTTTCTTCGTCTGTCTCTGTATCCTCTCACTCTGCGCATGCGAGAGCGCTCGCGCGCGCGCCTGTGTATTGTGTGTGTGTGTGTGTGTGTGGGTGTGTGTGTGTGTTCGTGTGTTGTGTGTGTGTGTGTGATAGATATGAGAGAGAGAGAGAGTTTACGCTGTTGCGTGAGTGCATGTGTGGGTTGTGTGTGTGTGTGTGTGTGTGTGTGTGTGTGTGTGTGTGTGGTGTGTTTTGTGTTTGTGTGTGAAGGAGAGAGAGAGAGAGAGAGAGAGATAGAGATGGACTAAGAGAGGAGGAGAGAGAGTAGAGATCGAGAGAGAGTGAGAGACATCTAGACGGACAGACAGAGACAGAGAGAGATAGAGAGTGAGGTTTGTGTGGCCGCTAGTGTGTGTGTGAAGAGAGAGAGAAGAGAAGAAGAGAGAGAGAGAGAGGGGGACACACACAACACCCACACCACAACACCACACACACACACATCACACACACACACAAAGGCAGAGAGGCAGAGGAGACAGACAGAGGGGTTAGGACTCTCCATCTCTCCTCTCCCCCTCCCCCTCTGTCTCTCTCTTCCCTGTGTCCGTGCGTGCGTGTGCGCGCACGTGTGTGTGCGTTGGAAAGGAGGAGGACCGAGAGAGAGACAGAGACAGAGAGACACATAGCACCACACACTGACACAGAGAGAGAGAGAGAGGAGAGAGAGAGAAATGGCGAGAGAGAGTCGATGAGCGAGATAGAGAGAGGAGAGAGAGAGAGTAGGCAGCGTGTACTTAGGCATGTCTAATGCTATGTTACAAAAAACTTTTCCGCCGTGAAAGACTAATCCACAAAGACATCAAGCAGTTCAACAGCAATCAGCATTTCAAATCCGTTTTCTTTCTGTATGAATTTCACGATACAATACTAACAGTTAATGCCAGTCACTACACAACTGACTGCTCCCCGGCGCACATTATTAATCAAAAACGAATCGTCAGCTTGGGTTTGTTGATGCCCTGGTTTCTTTCTATGTGGAAATAACTCCGGCCCACATATCATGTGCAAGGACTACAATCGAACCCGGAAACAAGTTTTCCTCAGCAGAAGGTATTTGAAACGGGCTGCACAGTTTTTCGTCTCCCGTTATTATCCGACGGGAAAAAAAACTAAAGTCACGACGTCAACAGGGGCTGGTTGTTGGCCTCTTAGTACAAAATGAAAAAAATGGACTTAGAAGGATTAGAATCGTCGTGAAATGGGTTCACAAGCCGGAGCGAAACAGCTTCGAAAACTAGGTCATACAGAAGTACGTCAGGCAGGACACACAGAAAACACCGTGTTGCACATTTATTTCGGCACGAGGCCCTGTTTTCACGACTCCCGTCGGACATGCCGAGTGGTACATTTGCAGCATTTGTTCCATCTGCAGCATTTCTTCTAACTGCGGCAATTGTTACATCTGCGGCACTCGTTACATCTGCAGCACTCGTTACATCTGCAGCACTTGTTCCATCTGCAGCATTTCTTCCAACTGCGGCAATTGTTACATACGCGGCACTCGTTACATCTGCAGCACTCGTTACATCTGCAGCACTTGTTACAGCTACGGCACTTGTTATACTTGCTTCATTTTCAGCACCCGTTACATTTTCGGCACACGCGTTTTCGGTAAGTGAGCGAGATCTAGCTGATTGGGGGCAACATTGTACTGATTTGGTCTCATCTGACTGGGGGCAACATTGTACTGATTTGGTCTCATCTGATGGGGGGGCAATATTGTACTGATTTGGTCTCATCTGATTGGGGGAACATTGTGCTGATTTGGTCTCATCTCATTGGGGCAACATTGTACTGATTTGGTCTCATCTCATTGGGGGCAATATTGTACTGATTTGGTCTCATCTGATTGGGGGCAATATTGTACTGATTTGGTCTCATCACTGACTATTTGTCTTTTTACCGAGTCCGGTGAGAATTCAAAGATTGTAACCAGTGTTGACTGAGCTGAGGTCAATTACTTTTCCTGACTTCTACTACATTCAGAGTTCAGATCTTTTTTTTTTTCCCCCTACATGATCAGTTTTAGAGTTGCTTTTCCAGGCCGTAATATCCGCGTGATCTGACATCTGAGCCTGAGAATATCAACGGTGCAAACTGTAAGAAAAGTTCGTCATAAACCGAGGGAAGGAATGCATTTTGGCGGATGGCAGCAAATTCAGCGAACATAGAAAATTCGGCATTGTGGCAGCAGACTAAGAAATGGTACCCTGTTAGATTCCCAGCTGAACTAGGACACGCAGAGAACATTCCTTTATCTTAGAGCATGCAAACCCTGAGCCAGTGACCATTTACGGCCGTAAGCAGCCGAGTGTCTCAACGGTTTACAACGTGAAAATCAACAGACGACACGGAGGAAAGACCAGCACATATAATGCACAGTGATGAGAGACCGACGACAGTCCAACTGATTCCAAAAGGACGCCAGCTCTACTGGCATGTCGGTGCACATGAAGTGATGAGAAACACTGTCCACACTTCTTTGTGAAAGTCTTCCGTCTCTCATCTCATGAACGTTGTGCACGTTGATGTGTACGAGTTTTGTTATCGAGGAAGAAGGATGCGAATCAGTCATAAAGTAATACACAAAATCATTACTGATCTGGGCACTAACAGGTATCATTATTTGTTCATGTTCCTCCAGTGTTGGGATGAAAAGGACTGAAATGGCATACTGACACTGGACAATAATTGTCGTTGGTCAGAAACGGTCCGAAGAGCCGAGAACGCGCTGACGCAACATTAGTAACGGTGTCACAAACAAAAGCATCGCTTTTTGGTGTGAACGTAAGGCTCTCGTGATATACTGCGCTTAAGAGAAGAGAGCGCTATCTATCATTTCACACACACACACACACACACACACACACACACACACGCGCGCGCGCGCAGGCGCGCACACACACACACACACACACACACACACACACACACACACACACACACACACACACACAGTGTTTCAGTTTTAGTTTCATCAAGGTGTCTCTGTGTGCGGACTAGCCCATATACGCAATACCACATCCGCTCAGTTTTGAGACCACAATGTCCGCGCATGCGCGCGCGCACGCACGCACGCACGCACGCACGCACGCACACACACACACACACACACACACACACACACACACACACACACACACAAAAAAAACCACAGAGTGGAAAGTTCTGAGTAGGGTGGGGTGGTATTTGAACAACAGGTGTGACAGAACCCAACCGATAATTGCACTCTCATCAAGCGTTCCATCCCAACCTAACGGTGTGACCGCACGCCCGAAGGGCAGTGAGCTAGTCTGAGCCTACTGATCGCCAGTCAATGAGAGAGGCCGTAAGGAACCTTCAGACTTCCCACGCTCCAAAAACAACCAGAACCTCCACTCCAACCCCCCACCCCACCACCTTAGAAAAGAATACAGATCACGAGTAGATCCCACCCCACCCTCTGCCCCCTCCCTCTCCACCTGTGCCCCCACGTGCACATTGCACCAAGTCAGTATTCATACAGAACACCCATTTTGTTTTCCAAAAGACCAGTCCTTCAAGTTTCCAACACCCACACTCACTCCCCAGTTCTCCACCATCCTTTCCCTTAGATAGCTGGAGGAAAAAAACAAATTAGAAAACTGATCTGCACACAATTGGGTGCGCTTGGACGTTGTGGACTGTTTTGGCAAGACGGGGCCTTGAGGCTTTGGAACGAGGAGACTGGGTCGAGAGGGGGGTGGGTGGGAGCGGAGGAGAGGGCAGGACAGGACAGGAGAGGAGGAGGTGGAGAAAAAGAAGAAGAAGAAGAGGACGAAGAGGAGGAAGAAGAAGAAGAAGAAGAAGAAGAAGAGAGAGAGAGAGAGAGAGAGAGAGAGAGAGAGAGAGAGAGAGAGAGAGCGGAGGGATGGAGTTGGGGTGGTGAGTGGGGTAGATGGAAGGGAACAAGGATGGGGAAAAGAATTTACGGAGAGTAGGCGGAGGGAAGGGGGGTAGTGTGTGTGTGTGTGTGTGTGTGTGTGTGTGTGTGTGTGTGTGTGTGTGTGTGTGTGTGTGTGTGTAGAGAGAGAGAGAGAGAGAGAGTAGGCGGAGGGAAGGGGGTAGTGTGTGTGTGTGTGTGTGTGTGTGTGTGTGTGTGTGTGTGTGTGTGTGTGTGTGTGTGTGTGTGAGAGAGAGTAGGCGGAGGGAAGGGGGGTAGTGTGTGTGTGTGTGTGTGTGTGTGTGTGTGTGTGTGTGTGTGTGTGTGTGTGTGTGTGTGTGTGTGAGAGAGAGAGAGTAGGCGGAGGGAAGGGGGGTAGTGTGTGTGTGTGTGTGTGTGTGTGTGTGTGTGTGTGTGTGTGTGTGTGTGTGTGTGTGTGTGAGAGAGAGTAGGCGGAGGGAAGGGGGTAGTGTGTGTGTGTGTGTGTGTGTGTGTGTGTGTGTGTGGTGTGTGTGTGTGTGTGTGTGTGTGTAATCGTACAGCCTATCACCTGAATCGTGTGGATGTTCAGCCTGAACAGAGATTGCAATCCATCCTTGCATCTTGTATCCTTCTCTTTTTCCCCTTCTCCACCCCCACCCCCACCCCCCGCGCATTCACCTACACACGCACTCACGCACACATACACACACCGTCCACCCCACGAACAGAGAGAGAGAAAGAGACAGGTCGCTAAACAGACACTAAATCATACTGATCAAACACTGACCACCCATTCACACGTCTGCAGTGACAGGGAACACGAGACATTCTCTCTCTCTCTCTCTCTCTCTCTCTCTCTGTCTTGTTCATTTGACGACGTTGATAATATTTGGGACAACTGCAGTGTGACACAAGTCAAAATCTGCATTTAGAAACAAGTTGCATCATTGTAGGAGATGTCAAAGGCACAAGTCACAAAAATACTGCATGAAGAAAACTTATCAAAGTATATGAAACGGTCAATGGTTTGTATGCAGAACACTGAGGTTGCCTAGTCCCAGACTTGGTGTCAACGAGAAATCCCTATTCACGACGAAGGCCTTGAAAGACATGTGCCTCTATGTAAACAAGTGTACAAAAAACGAACTCATTTATTCCAACCACAACTAAAACCCTGGAACGACCTCCCAGATAACATACAATCCACACAGTCTCTTAGCGTATTTAAAACGTTTTATTTCACGGGACGACTCCGTTGTACCTGTCATGACTATTATGGAGACAGAAACGAGCAGATTCACCGAAGCAGACTCCCGCCTAGGAATGAGTAACTTAAATCAAGATCCAGTTTGTCAGTGTGGTACCGACTACGAAACGGCCGAACATTTCCCAATGCATTGTCAAAATTGCAGTACCGTTATCAGACGAGACACGATTTCCACCCTTCCACCCAATCTACTTGAAGTTGGTATTCTTCTCCGCGGCAAGCAATCCCTGCAACGCGAAAATAATGAAACTATATTCAAAACTGTCCATCGCTTTATTACACGATCAAATCGTTGTTTTTTTATTGCACATGTGAACAAAACACGACCGCACATTAGCTTTCATGAAATTGTTATAAAAGTTTATGACAATGAAACCTCTCTGTGCACTGTGGTCAGTGTCAGGTTGTGAACGGCTTGGCATTGATCCTGTTTGTCAGTGGTGAACATCATCCTTCAGAGAAAAAAAAAACCCACCAGAACAAAACAAAGGAGCCGACCTTCTGACAATATAAACCATTTGTACACACGCATGTCAAGTTCGCTTTGTTTCTTCTTCCTTGGTGTCACATGTGACGAACTTGTGTGTTTCCTAATCAGTCCGACCGACCACTTCAACGGAGGTGGAGATGCAGTGACTGGTGGGGGGTGGGTGGGGGGGGGGGGGTGGGGGGGGCTGGCAGAGAGAGAGAGAGAGAGAGAGAGAGAGAGAGAGAGAGAGAGAGAGACGGTGGGGTAGGAGCTACACGGCGGCCATCCAGATAACCACCACAGGAGGGCTTCTGAATGGGAGGTGGGGGGAGGGGGCAGGGATGGGGATGGAGGGAGAGGGTTTTTTGGTTTTTTTTTTTTTTGCTTGACTGGAAGCTGTATTTTCAGCGATTCTGCAATGAACTATGATC
>CM031601.1:41052372-41062372 GCA_018398815.1 Conus ventricosus
GAGAGAGAGAGAGAGAGAGAGCAGACAGACAGACAGACAGACAGACGAGACAGAGAGACAGAGAAAGAGTGAGAGAGAGAGAGAGAGAGAGAGAGAGAGAGAGAGAGAGAGAGAGAGAGAGAGAGACAGACAGACAGACAGACAGACAGACAGACAGGCAGACAGAGAAAGAGGTTTTACTCCTTTGGTCTGGGCCTGTCAGAAGCAGCTAGGTAAACATGAAACAAAACAAGCTGCGTAACCATTCCACTGAAGTATTTCGCCTTGTAAGCGCTTCACACACACACCACACACACACACACACACATTTCGTAACTATTTTTGTCTGCAGACGTCACTAACTATATACGCTTCCGCCAACCGTCAAGACCGTATGTAAACAGTCGTGTGAAATGAACCAATGAAATGACGTCTAACGAGTCTCCAACAAAGCTGCCGACTTCCTGCAAAGGAGGCGACCACAGAGACAGACACACAGCTCGGTACCAAGGAAGGCAGGGTCAGTGTGGGAATGACATCCGTCCTGGGGGTACGGGGGGGGGGGGGGGGGGGAGTTTTTCATGAGGATTATTAATGACGTGCGAGGGAGAACAAACAAAAAACAAGGGTAAGGGTAATGTTGCTTATAGCCCAGCCGACCGCAAAGGGCCATATCAGGGCTGTCACCGCGTCAAAGTCAACCCACAAGTCATTCATTTACACAACCCTTCAAAATACACCTTCTAACAACACACCCGAAATGTTGTATTAAAAAAAAAAAATCACTGACCGTCTGTGCTGACACACACCCGAGAATTTATTGGATGCGAACCAGTGCTGTTTTCTGTTTTGTTCTTGTTGACTTTTCCGTTTGTTCATTGTTTGTTCATTGTTTGTTCATTGTTTGTTCATTGTTTGTTCGGTTAAACACTGTGTATGTGCTTGTTTCTTTGTTGTTGTTTTTTCCCCCACGTTGTATGACAGCAGCATCAAGACCAGTCCAAAATTCAGCTCCGTATTGAAAAAAGGCTGGATCTGTGTCTGAAACATTTAAGAAACTACAACAAGAGACTCACACAGTAACATTGATAGCTTCTTGATATGTAGTAAAGCCCTCCTCCCCCCCCCCCCCCCCCCCCCCCCCCAACGCCTTTGTTTAAACTTTACTCGCAAGATGTTGAGGCGTGAAAGTATAGTAAAAACAAGCACCTAAAGTAAAAGTAGAGTGTAATAAAAATAAAAAAATAAAAAAAACAACACTTTAGACAAGCATACTAATTCCATCATATGACTAGCCTTCACCTACAGAAAGATACAGCTCTCTTTTCTACAAACGATCGTTCCGCAGAAGCGATGCCGCTGCCCTTTGTTTCACTCTCGCCGTACGTCGCCGGGAATGTCGTGCACCATACGTGGTGGGTCTTCGAGGACTCGCGCCCTTTGTGAAGGCACTAAGCCTTACCATTCGTCATGGGTCTCCACAGACCCTTACTTTTCCCTGAACAAATAATGCCTTGCTGTAGTTTTGATTTGTTTGTTTACTCCTTTGCAGACAAAAACAACCCATTTTTCGTACACACGCGAAGCCATACTCTATTGAAAGAGTCGTAAAATGTTGTGGAGATAGACTGATAAAGTCGTAGAATGTTGTGGAGATAGACTGACAAAGTCGTAAAATGTTGTGGAGATAGACTGATAAAGTCGTAAAATGTTGTGGAGATAGACTGATAAAGTCGTAAAATGTTGTGGAGATAGACTGATAAAGTTGTGCAAATGTTGTGGAGATAGACTGATAAAGTAAAAAAAAAAATGTGGAGATAGACTGAAAGCTAAACCAGTTGTCCAGGTGAAAATCACAACTGTGGGTCATTCAGGTGAAAATCACAACTGTGGGTCATTCAGGTGAAAATCACAACTGTGGGTCATTCAGGTGAAAATCACAACTCTGGGTCATTCAGGTGAAAATCACAACTGTGGGTCGTTCAGGTGAAAATCACAACTGTGGGTCATTCAGGTGAAAATCACAACTCTGGGTCGTTCAGGTGAAAATCACAACTGTGGGTCGTTCAGGTGAAAATCGTAACTGTGGGTCATTCAGGTGAAAATCACAACTGTGGGTCATTCAGGTGAAAATCACAACTCTGGGTCATTCAGGTGAAAATCACAACTCTGGGTCGTTCAGGTGAAAATCACAACTGTGGGTCGTTCAGGTGAAAATCACAACTCTGGGTCGTTCAGGTGAAAATCACAACTCTGGGTCGTTCAGGTGAAAATCGTAACTGTGGGTCGTTCAGGTGAAAATCGTAACTGTGGGTCATTCGATAAACCCACGACTTGCGGCAAAGGTTCTCACTGAGAGTGACCGCTCCTGATATGAACTCCACCATGGACCGTCCACAAACAGACTGAAAGTTTCCTGCCGTGAAATTTGGGTGCGGATCTGTGGAGCGGATCCAGATCAAAAACTGCTGGGGTGGGTGTGCTGAATGTGTGAGAAACAAATAAGTAAAACAAAAACAAAAACAAAAAAACCCGGAGAAACTGAGCAAATGGTCGACGAGAACAGAGAGAGACAGACAGACAGACAGACAGAGACAGAGAGAAAGAGAGGCAGACAGACAAAGACAAACAGAGAGAGAGAGAGAGAGAGAGAGAGAGAGAGAGAGAGAGAGAGAGAGAGAGAGAGAGACAGACAGACAGACAGACAGAGACAGAGACACCATATAAAGCAGGCAAACGAGGCAGGCAGACGAGTTTATGAACCGACAGCCAGACAAACGACACACAAGCAGACAAAGACACACTGAACAACAGGAAAAAAGACAAACAACAATAATATTTTATGTTCTCAAAAATCGGTCCCTATTAACGTACATTCCTATTAACCCGATAAATTGTTTGTTCGTCTGTACGGTGTGTTTTGCGTCTTTTTTGTTTCCCCCTGGGTTTGACGTGAGCCGTCAAGATAACACACAGCAAAAGACGCCAATCACTTCTTTTTTTTTAACGTGGCACCACCCAGTAGCACCTGCTGCGACTGGCTTCGTGCCGAAATAATGTTTTGTGTTTTACGTTTCTTTACCACATGGGTGCAGTGTTTTTGTAATGGCGATTTCAAATCACGTCAGTTAACTGGTTGGTAAACTCGCTAACTGGTAGACGTGATAACTGACTGATTGATGTCATAACTGACTGGTTGACGTAGTAAGTGACTGGTTGACGTCATAACTGACTGGTAGACGTGATAACTAACTGGTTGACGTAGGAACTGACTGGCTGACGTAATGACTGACTGGTTGACGTGATAATACCGAGCGACAAGGGCTGACTGATTTAACCAAACTGAAAAAAAGCTAGGGCTAACTGATAAAACAGCTATGGCTGATTGATCATGATTGAAATAACCGAACTGAAAAAAGCTATGGCTAACTGATATAAATCCACTAAATAGCTATGGCTGATTGATCATGACTGAAATAACGGAACTGAAAAAAGCTATAGCTAACTGATATAGATCAACTAAACAGCTATAGCTGACTGACCATACTGAAAAATGACTGACTGACCATACTGAACAATGGCTGATTGATCATGCTGAACAACTATGACTGATTGATCATACTGAACAACTATAACCATGAACAACTATAACCGACTGATTATACTGAACAACTATGATCATACTAAACACCTATGGCTAATTTATCATACAGAACAACTATGACTGATTGATCATACTGAACAACTATGACTGATTGATCATACTGAACAAGTATGACTGATTGAGCATACTGAACAACTATGACTGATTGATCATACTGAACAACTTTGATTGATCATACTGAACAGCTTTGGCTGACTGATCATACTGAACAACTGTGACTGATTGATCATACTGAACAACTATGACTGACTGATCATACTGAACAACTATGACTGACTGGTCATACTGAACAACTATGAGTGATTGATCATACATAACATCTTGCACACACGTAAAATCCCATCACCGACTTTCGGAAGAGAAGGCCAGTTTGGCCGTTGGTATGGATGACACGTTACACAAAGCATGCACCCTGCGTGAGAAATGGAAAGAATGAAGAAAGTAAGGAAACTTAGTGAACAATATTGAACGATATTGACTGGATGACACGGGAAACGACTGAATGAAGCGCCAGTTGGCAGCTCTTCAGTCGGCACTACCCATGTAGGCAGCCCGTTGTGTAAACGAGTGTGGATTGTAAAGCGCTTAGAGCTTGGTCTCTAGCCGAGAATAGGCGCTATATAAGTATTCATTATTATTATTTTTTATTATTATTATTATTATTATTATTATTATTATTATTATTATTATTATACTGAACAAGCATGACTGATTGATCATACTGAACATTTATGACAGATTGAGCATACTGAACAGCTATGGCTGATTGATCATACGAACAACTATGACTGAATGATCATACTGAACAAGTATGACTGATTGAGCATACTGAACAACTATGATCATACTGAACAACTATGACTGATTGATCATACTGAACAGCTATGACTGATTGATCATACTGAACAGCTATGACTGATCATACTGAACAGCTATGATCATGCTGAACAACTATGATCATGCTGAACAACTATCACTGATTGATCATACTAAACAGCTATGACTGATTGATCATACTGAACAGCTATGACTGATTGATCATGCTGAACAACTATGATCATACTGAACAACTATGACTGATTGATCATGCTGAACAACTATGATCATACTGAACAACTATGATCATGCTGAACAACTATGATCATGCTGAACAACTATGACTGATTGATCATGCTGAACAACTATGATCATACTGAACAACTATGATCATGCTGAACAACTATGATCATACTGAGCAACTATGATCATACTGAACAACTATGATCATACTGAACAACTATGATCATGCTGAACAACTATGACTGATTGGTCATACTAAACAACTATGATCAAACTGAACAACTATGACTGATTAGTCATACTGAACAACTATGACTGATTGACCATACTGAACAACTATGACTGATTGATCATACTGAACAACTATGGCTGATTGATCATACTGAACAACAATGACTGATTGATCATACTGAACAACTATGACTGATTGAGCATACTGAACAAGTATGACTGGTTGATCATACTAAACAAGTATGACTAAATGATCATACTAACAGCTATGACTAATTGATCATACTGAACAAGTATGACTAATTGATCATACTGAACAACTATGACTGATTGATCATACTGAACAGCTATGACTGATTGATCATACTGAACAGTTTTGGCTGATTGATCATACTGAACAACTATGACTGATTGATCATACTGAACAAGTATGACTGATTGATCATACTGAACAAGTATGACTGATTGATCATACTGAACGGGTATGACTGATTGATCATACTGAAGAAGTATGACTGATTGATCATACTGAAGAAGTATGACTGATTGATCATACTGAACAAGTATGACTGATGGCTATACTGAACAACATGACTAACTGATCTTACTGAACAACTATGATTAATGGCTATACTGAACAACATGACTGATTGAACATACTGAATAACTATGACTGATGGTCATACTGAACAACAGGACTGATTGAACATACTGAACAATTATGACTGATTCAATCTTGTTGATCAACCATGATTTGGGCAGATCAGTTTGTCCGTGACTGACAGTTTCCAGTTTCTTTGTTATCTTCTTTTCTTTTTCAACAGTCTGAAGCAGAGCTAAATCTCACGATGATATGCTTAAAGATCGCAACACTGACTGAGTTGAATGAGTGAATTTGCCTCCAGACAAAGTGAAAACAAACAAGCACATCAAGCAAATCAACGGTGTCCATAACTTCAGGCTCTCAATGCGTTGCGAGGGATTCAGAGGACACCGAGCTGCCAAAACGAGACCGGCGTGATAGAGGCGGTGCTTACCCCCTCTCCTCCACCACCCTACCTTCTTTTTCTTCCCTCCATCCAGAAGGAACAGATCCCATTCACAGCCGTGAAGGTAGACTGGGGCGGCGAGATCAGGCGTCACCTAGAGAGGAGGGTGACAGGTGTCTTTTGCATCGGTTCCCTTCCCGTCAGAGCCGTTCATATTTTTGCGGAATTTGTCGGCCCTGGTGGCTCCTGCCCAGGGCCGAGTTCACTGCAGGTTTCCACTGGGAAGACTGTAAACAACGCAGCCCAGTTCCATCCACTAACTGGAGGCAGCTCTCACGGCGTTGCTGAGTTCACTGCAGGTTTCCACTGGGAAGACTGGAACCACGCAGCCCAGTTCCATCCACTAACTGGAGGCAGCTCTCACGGCGTTGCTCAAATTGCCTGACCAGCACTACAGGTGTCTGTTTCTCCCGGGCCTGCTTTTCTCTGCCTACACCACTGCCTTCTATGAACCCACCACACTGTCACTCTGCCTTCTATGAACCTACAACACTGTCACACTGCCTTCTATGAACCTACAACACTGTCACACTGCCTTCTATGAACCTACCACACTGTCACACTGCCTTCTATGAACCTACCACACTGTCACACTGCCTTCTATGAACCTACCACACTGTCACACTGCCTTCTATGAACCTACCACACTGTCACACTGCCTTCTATGAACCTACCACACTGTCACACTGCCTTCTATGAACCTACAACACTGTCACACTGCCTTCTATGAACCCACCACACTGTCACTCTGCCTTCTATGAACCCACCACACTGTCACTCTGCCTTCTATGAACCTACCACACTGTCACACTGCCTTCTATGAACCTACCACACTGTCACACTGCCTTCTATGAACCTACCACACTGTCACACTGCCTTCTATGAACCTACCACACTGTCACACTGCCTTCTATGAACCCACCACACTGTCACACTGCCTTCTATCAACCCACCACACTGTCACTCTGCCTTCTATGAACCTACCACACTGTCACTCTGCCTTCTATGAACCCACCACACTGTCACTCTGCCTTCTATGAACCTACCACTCTCTCACTCTGCCTCCTATGAACCCACCACACTGTCACTCTGCCTCCTATGAACCCACCACACTGTCACTCTGCCTTCTATGAACCTACAACACTGTCACTCTGCCTCCAATGAACCTACCACACTGTCACTCTGCCTTCTATGAACCTACCACACTCTCACTCTGCCTCCTATGAACCTACCACACTGTCACTCTGCCTTCTATGAACCTACCACACTCTCACTCTGCCTCCTATGAACCTACCACACTGTCACCCTGCCTTCTATGAACCTACCACACTGTCACTCTGCCTTCTATGAACCTACCACACTCTCACTCTGCCTCCTATGAACCTACCACACTGTCACTCTGCCTTCTATGAACCTACCACACTCTCACTCTGCCTCCTATGAACCGACCACACTCTCACTCTGCCTTCCTATGAACCTACCACACTGTCACTCTGCCTTCTATGAACCTACCACACTCTCACTCTGCCTTCTATCAGCCTACAGCACTGTCACTCTGCCTTCTATGAACCTACCACACTCTCACTCTGCCTTCTATCAGCCTACAACACTGTCACTCTGCCTTCTATCAGCCTAAAACACTGTCACTCTGCCTTCTATCAGCCTACAGCACTGTCACTCTGCCTTCTATCAGCCTAAAAGTCACTCTGCCTTCTATCAGCCTACAGCACTGTCACTCTGCCTTCTATCAGCCTACAACACTGTCACTCTGCCTTCTATTAGCCTACAGCACTGTCACTCTGCCTTCTATCAGCCTACAACACTGTCACACTGCCTTCTATCAGCCTACAACACTGTCACTCTGCCTTCTATCAGCCTACAACACTGTCACTCTGCCTTCTATCAGCCTACAACACTGCCTTCTATCAGCCTACAACACTGTCACACTGCCTTCTATCAGCCTACAACACTGTCACTCTGCCTTCTATCAGCCTACAACACTGTCTTCTATCAGCCTACAACACTGTCACTCTGCCGTCTATCAGCCTACAACACTGCCTTCTGTCAGCCTACAACACTGTCACTCTGCTTTCTATTAGCCTACAACACTGTCACACTGCCTTCTATCAGCCTACAACACTGTCACTCTGCCTTCTATCAGCCTACAACACTGTCACTCTGCCGTCTATCAGCCTACAACACTGTCATTCTGCCTTCTATCAGCCTACAACACTGTCACACTGCCTTCTATCAGCCTACAGCACTGTCACTCTGCCTTCTATCAGCCTACAACACTGTCACACTGCCTTCTATCAGCCTACAACACTGTCACTCTGCCTTCTATCAGCCTACAACACTGTCACTCTGCCGTCTCTCAGCCTACAACACTGTCATTCTGCCTTCTATCAGCCTACAACACTGTCATTCTGCCTTCTATCAGCCTACAACACTGTCATTCTGCCGTCTATCAGCCTACAGCACTGTCACTCTGCCTTCTATCAGCCTACAACACTGCCTTCTAGTAGCCTACAACACTACCTTCTATCAGCCTACAACACTGTCACTCTGCCTTCTATCAGCCTACAACGCTGTCACTCTGCCTTCTATCAGTCTACAACACTGTCACACTGCCTTCTATCAGCCTACAACGTTGTTGCTCTGAATGTCTCAGTCCACGTTGCTGTCGTTAGTTGAGGGAGCGTGTTTTGGGGGAGAAGTAGGGGCGAGTAAGAGGGAATTCGAGGAGGGGGGGGGGGGGGGGGGGGCGAGGGGGAGAGGGCGTCTATGGGTACGAAAGAATAAATTAATATGCAAAGGCCGAAGGTAATGTTTCGAGTAATAAAAGTGAATTCTTCCCACCTTTTCCCTCTTCATCAAGTTGCAAGCTAGACAGCTCAAAGTGAATTAAACGGGGCTGTTTAAGGACCCTAGAAGACACACAGGTGGAGTAAAACACTCAACGGCCTGAAATCGGCGTCCACTACGGATAGGTTCGTCTGTTCCTCGATTCTGAGCGAAACAATCGACAGAGAGCCTTAAAAACAGGCGAAATCATTAGTTCCCGGGGATGTGAGGCGAGGGGTAATGGAAGGAGGAGGGCTATTCCGTGACACCTGAAATACACTGTAGAAAGACACTGTAGTTTTTTCATGTTCCCATCGTGTGTGTGTGTGTGTGTGTGTGTGTGTGTGTGTGTGTGTGTGTGTGTGCGCGCGCGCGCGCGCGCGCTTGCTGTGGGTATAGCGGCCAACGCACAAAGCGACTTACAGTGTAAGGGAGATAGTCGAGAAATCAAGGCTCTACAGTTGTGCTCCTCTTACTTCCCTTGAATAGTCTACTGCATCGCTGTCAAAGACTCGAGCTGCTGTCATTTGTATTTGGACCAACTCTTGTTCTGCATGTTAAAGCATGCAGAGTGTTACACTTTGTCAAAACTTCAACAGATTTATAAAATTTAAAAAAAAAGAAGAAGAAACAAACAAACAAATAAAGGTTTAAAGTTTTTTCCATCATCGTTTTTAACCATCATGCTGCTAACTGAATGTGCGTAATCCCTTCAGCGTTAACATCGGAGTCATTGCAATGCCCCCCACCCCCACCCCATCCCCGCCTCCCTGAGTTGTGGGACGTGTCAACCAGTGAAACCACATGCACATTTAACCACCTGGGCAGCGGCTTGCCCATCCGTCCATTTACGTTTGGTTTTCTATTTGTTTGTCATTTGTTTTTACTTTTTGAATTGTGCCCTTTGTTCTTTCTTAAATTTCTGCCACACAGCATACCCCTCCTCCCCGCCCCACTCCCTCAAGAGACGGAACCAACAGTTGGCGAAAATTGCGTCAGCTCATGGACACACAGATAGGCCTAAACGAAAACACTTTAGCAACCAAACGAAGATCATTCACTTGTAAATAAGTAAATAAAGTGAATGCAAATGAACGGGTTGTAAGGATATTGTTTTACACTGAGATTATGCTCAAAAGTCGCTTAACTGAATGAACTGTGGAAGGTTCACAGA
>CM031601.1:41069872-41072372 GCA_018398815.1 Conus ventricosus
GCCCTACTCCCCTCCCCTCCCCCCCCCCACTCTGTTTCCCCCCCATTCTGGCCCTACTCCCCTCCCCTTCCTCCCCCCCACCCTGTTTTCCCCCATTCTGCCCTACTTCCCCTCCCCTTCCTCCCTCCCCACCCTGTCCCCCCCATTCTGCCCTACTCCCCTCCCCTTCCCCCCCCCACCCTGTTCCCCCCCATTCTGCCCTACTCCCCTCCCCTTCCTCCCCCCCACCCTGTTACCCCCCATTCTGCCCTACTCCCCTCCCCTCCCCCCCCCACCCTCTTCCCCCCATTCTGCCCTACTCCCCTCCCCTCCCCCCCCCACCCTGTTCCCCCATTCTGCCCTCTTCCCCTCCCCCCCCCCCCCCCTCCCCACCCTCTTCCCCCCATTCTGTCCTAACTCCCCTCCCCTTCCTCCCTCCCCCACCCTGTTCCCCCCCATTCTGCCCTACTCCACTCCCCTCCCCTTCCTTCCCCCCCCCCCACCCTCTTCCCCCCATTCTGCCCTACTCCCCTCCCCTTTCCTCCCCCCCACCCTGTTCCCCCCATTCTGCCCTACTTCCCCTCCCCTTTCCTCCCCCCCCCCACCCTTTTCCCCCCATTCTGCCCCACCCCCTCCCCTCCCCCCCCCCCCACCCTGTTACCCCCCATTCTACCCTACTCCCCCTCCCCTTCCTCCCTCCCCACCCTGTTCCCCCCATTCTGCCCTACTCCCTCCCTTCCTGCCTTCCCCCCCCCCACCCTGTTCCCCCATTCTGCCCTACTCCCCTCCCCTTCCTCCCCCCCCACCCTGTTCCCCCATTCTGCCTACTCCCCTCCCTCCCCTCCCCCCCCCCCCCCACCCTGTTACCCCCATTCTGCCCTACTCCCCTCCCCTCTCCCCCCCCCCCCCCTGTTCCCCCCCATCTGCCCTACCCCCCCTTCCCCTCCCCTTCCCCCCCCCACCCTGTTCCCCCCCATTCTGCCCTACTCCCCCCCCCCTTTCCTCCCCCCCACCTGTTCCCTCCATTCCGCCCCATCCGCTGGTGTAAGTGGCTCTCGAAGCACGCGTTCATAAGTAGTAAGATCTGAACCCCGCCCCAATATCAAACCACCACTAGTACAAATGGCCACAGCCATCTGAACCCTGCCCAACATCAAACCAAACCCCTAGTAAAAAAGGCCACCAGCCATGAACCCCGCCCCAAAATCAAACCACCACTAGTAAAAACGGGGCCCCAGCCATCTGAACCCCGCCAAACATCAAACCACCACTAGTAAAAATGGCCACCAGCCTCTGAACCACGCCCAACTCAAACCACCACTAGTAAAAATGGCCACCAATCATCGAACCCCGCCCAACAACAAACCACCACTAGCCACCTGAACCCTGCGGTTCTGCCCAACACAAACCACCACTAGTAAAAATGGCCACAATTTATCTGACCCCCCCAACAACAAACCACCACTTAAACATCAAACCACCATCATCTGAACCCGCCCAACATCAAACCACCACTAGCAAATATGGCCACCAGTCATCTGAACCCCGCCCAACAAACAAACCACCACTAGTAAAAAATGGCCACCAGTCATCTGAACCCCGCCGTCCATCAAACCCCACTACCACCTGAACCCTGCGGTTCTGCCCAACACAAACCACCACTAGTAAAAAAAGGCCACCAATCATCTGAACCCCGCCAACATCAACCACCCACTAGTAAAATGGCCACCAGTCATCTGAACCCCGCCCAACATCAAACCACCACTAGTAAAAATGGCCACCATCATCTGAACCCTGCCCAACACAAACCACCACTAGTAAAAATGGCCACCAGCCATCTGAACCCCGCCCAACATCAAACCACCACTAGTAAAAATGGCCACCAGCCATCTGAACCCCGCCCAAAAATCAAACCACCACTAGTTTAAAAAAGGCCACCAGCCACCTGAACCCCCCCAACATCAAACCACCACTAGTAAAAAAGGCCACCAGGCCACCTGAACCACGCCCAACATCAAACCACCACTAGTAAAAAAGGCCACCAGCCACCTGAACCACAGCCAACATCAAACCCACCACTAGTAAAATGGGCCCCCAGTCATCTGAACCCCGCCCAACATCAAACCACCCGTCATCTGAACCCCCCCAACATCAAACCACCACTAGCAAAAATGGCCCCCATCATCTGAACCCCGCCCAACATCAAACCACCACTAGTAAAAATGGTCACCAGTCATCTGAACCCCGCCTAACAACAAACCACCACTATAAAAATGGCCACCAGTCATCTGAACCCCGCCCAACATCAAATCACCACTAGTAAAAAAAGGCCACCAGTCATCTGAACCCCGCCCAACATCAAACCACCACTAGTAAAAATGGGCCCCCAGCCATCTGACCCCGCCCAACATCAAACCACCACTAGTAAAAAAAGGCCACCAGCCACCTGAACCACGCCCAACATCAAACCACCACTAGCCACCTGAACCGCCCAACATCGAACCACCACTAGTAAAAATGG
>CM031601.1:41079872-41124872 GCA_018398815.1 Conus ventricosus
TCTGCCCGTCCTGGGTCCGGCTGAGATGTCAACGCTCATCTGTTATTGATCGGACAGGGGCGGCTGCGATCTGCAACCCACACACGTGATCGTAGAGCGTCTTCAAGTTCGATGCTTGTCGAAGTCGGAATGTTTATCATTCGCTTTATAAAACGTAAACTGCTGAAATACAAGTTTACACTCAATAGAGAGTGCTAAGGAACGCTCGTGTAGGTAAACAGACCATTTCTTTTCATTAATTCACAATACGAAACACACCAACGTTTTGAAACACACAATACCCCAAAACGTTTTCAACACAATACCAAGCAAGTTGCAAAGTTACAACCAATATGCAATATAAAGCAGATGAGTTTACACGCACAATACAAAACAGAAAAGTGTTCACTATGAAACAGAGAAGTATTTTAAATACACGATACAAAACAGACAAGAATCTGACACAACACACGACAGACAAGTCTTTAAAATACTATACTGTACTGACACATTTACGCAAGTTCAAATATGCAATAATAAATAGAAATGTTTTTAATACATGATACAAAACAGAAAAATATTTCAATCAACAATATACAAGAGACAAGTTCTTGATAAGTTATGCGAAACAGACATGTAACGTTGGTGTTTTGCTTGTATTTTGCCTTGTGTTCAGTGATGCTTTGGTCACTTTCAGTTTCATATACTGGGGGTCTGTCGTATTCAAGATTCACTCTCTCTCTTCTCTCTCTCTCTCTCTCTCTCTCTCTCTCCTCTCTCTCTCTCTCTCTCTCTTTATCTCTCTCTCTCTCTCTGTATGTCTGTGTGTGTCTGTGTGTGCGTGCGTGCGTGCGTGATTGCGTGCGTGCATGCGTGCGTGTGCGTGGGTGAGAGCATGTGTGCGTGCGTGTGTTATCTCCTGGGTCAAAGCCCTCTGGTTGTCATCAGCTGCAGCTGAACCGAAAGCCAAATACACCAGACTTCCAGTCAGCCACCGCCTCCGGCCCCGCTACTCCACTACCCGCCCCCCCCCCCCTCCCCCCCCCCCCCCCCCCCCCACCCACCGATTCTCCAGTAACAGCGGGCTTACACTTCACTGACATACAAATCCGTTTTCCACGACAGGTCACACTGTAGTCCACGGATTGGCGACTCTTACATGTGCAGTCTAATAAACCATTTAGAGATAACAGTTTCTTAAGGACTACTGTCTTGTTCCGTATCTTCCATTATGTTTCTTGCCCGCGTCTGGTTTGTCGGCCCGTCGGTAACATCATGTGGGAAAGAAAAAAAGAAATGAAAATGACCACACTGATTTTCACTATTTTACAGCTAATTATAGTCTCTTGAGTACATCTGTACCTTACCTTGTACAATGCAGATGACTAGTGGTCAGTGGCACTGACGACCAGTCATCTGCATTGTACAAGCTAAGGTACACAGGTATTCAAGAGACTCTAATTAGCTGAATAGTTAAAGGAGGCAAAACGGGATGAAGCAACAACGGTACTTGGTCACAACGACACGTGGTCACAACGACATTTTGTCACAACTACGCTTGGTCACATTGGCACTTGGTCACATTGGCATGTAGCCGTCTTTCTTTCCCACACATGCACGGGCGTACTCACACACCCGAATATTGACCCACGCGTGTAAGCTAGCGCAAGAAATGTTAATACGTATCTGTTAGTGAACCAGGGTGTGTGTGGGGGGAGGGGGTGGGGGAAGTAGGAGGTCCGTCTATTGAGAAGAGTCTAGAACTACACTTTGTCTCCACCCAACTGACTGTCTATAGGAAATGGGAGAGGGGGGTGTAAATATGCAGGCTATCCCAAATATTCTTTTAGGCGGGAGTGCGTGCTGGGAAAAGGCAGAGGAAAACCCTGAATAACCCTCTCTTGTTTGAAGAGTGGGGTGGGGTGGAGGAAGATTCCAAATAGTCCTAGACTGACCCTTTGGGGCGGGGGTGGGTAAGTTCTAACTAGTCCTAGAGTGACCCCCGGGGGTAAAAGCAGGCAAGCCCAGACTTACCCCGGGGTTAAGTTCTAGAGGGGGGTAAGAACCCAGCCCGCCGCAGCCCCGGCACTGGCAGTCCACAGGGAGCAATCAATGTCAAGCCGTCAAAAGGCAACCCACCGGAGGAGACACTGCACTGCTGCCGAGTCTACCTTCGGTGGTGTTCAGTGACGCCTGTTCTGATCCAACATACGCAGGACACCACCTACTAAGCCCCCCACTGACGACAATAATTGCTTAGTCGCGGAGCCGGCGTGAGTGAGCTCTCCCGCCGGAGGGCGCCACCACGTTGTACGACAACAGCCCCCATGGACTCTTGTGCGGTTCTTTGATCGGAAGAAGAGAGACAGCACTATGAGGAACAGAAGAAAAATGAAAGGTGTCACTGTGGGCAAACATGAAATTAACATCGCAGCAGTCAGGCACTTGCTGACCATGCTCCGTGGACAGTCAACGGCAAAGTGTTTGCTAAGCTGAAAAACGGTATGACGGTGAGACAATAACCACATTACAGACGAGGCTTTTCTAAGAGAAATGTCGTCGAATCAGTGAGTGATTCAACAAGAACAGGACGTACCTATGTATGTGTATATGACGATTGGGGAGGGAAAGAAAGGTGGGGGAAGAGTTTCGCACACCTCCCTCTTCTCGGCGGGTGATCGAAGTAATGTTTTGGAAAACGTGGTGATTCCTCGATCATTTTCTAGTAGAGTAGTTCGGTTATTAGCTTGTTTGTTTTTTTTTGGTGATATTTTACAAATGGTTTATCACTCAATCCGTATCAGTCTTGAATAGAAGTGAAACCACCCCCGATTTCTCTTACTGCCTGAACACTTTCGTCTCTTGACTAGCCGCCCTGATTTCTCCCTTGATTGGAAACCCCAACTTTTCTCTTAATTGGCCCATCCCGCCTTGTCTTTATCGTTGACTGCCCTGATTTCTCTCTTCGTTGGCTAATCCGATGTCTCACTTACTGGCCGTCCTAAACTGCCTCTTCATTGGCTGTCCCAAACTCGGCCTTCATTGGCTGCCATGATCTCTCTCTTCACTGGCCACCATAATCTCTCTCTTCACTGGCCACAATGAACTCTTTCTTCACTGGCCACCATATCTCCTCTTCATTGGCCACCATGATCTCTCTTCACTGGCCACCATGATCTCTCTTCATTGGCCACCATGATCTCTCTTCACTGGCCACCATGATCTCTCTCTTCATTGGGCACCATGATCTCTCTCTCATTGGCCACCATGATCTCTCTTCACTGGCCACCATGATCTCTCTCTTCATTGGCCACCATTTTCTCTCTCTCTTCACTGACCACCATGATCTCTTTCTTCATTGGCCACCATGATCTATCGTCTTCATTGGCCGCCATGAACCCCTCTCTTCACTAGCCACCATGATCTCTCTCTTCACTGGCCACCATGATCTCTCTCTTCATTGGCCACCATGATCTCTCGTCTTCATTGCTGCCATGATCTCTCTCTTCACTGGCCACCATGATCTCTCTCTTCATTGGCCACCATGATCTCTCTCTTCATTGGCCACCATGATCTCTCTCTTCATTGGCCACCATGATCTCTCGTCTTCATTGGCCACCATGATCTCTCGTCTTCATTGGCCACCATGATCTCACTTCACTGGCCACCATGATCTCTCTCTTCACTGGCCACCATGATATCTCTCTTCACTGGCCACCATGATCTCTCTCTTCACTGGCCACCATGATTTCTCCTTTCACTGGTCACCATGATCTCTCTCTTCACTGGCCACCATGATTTCTCCTTTCACTGGTCACCATGATCTCTCTCTTCACTGGCCACCATGATTTTCTCCTTTCACTGGTCACCATGATCTCTCTCTTCACTGGCCACCATGATTTCTCCTTTCACATGTAGTCATGATTTCTCTCTTTATTGGTCACCGTAAAATTCTTTCTTCATTGACTATCGTGATTCTGTATTCCTTATTGACCGCCCCAATTTGTTGCCATTATTGGCTGATCCGATTTATTTCCTCACTGGCATATTGGCCATCTGTTTTATTTCCTCATTGGCTCGTCTGATTTATTTCCTCATTGGCCTATTGGCTGACCTGTTTTAATTCCTCATTGGCCTATTGGCCGATCTGTTTATTTCCTCATTGGCTGATCCGATTTATTTCCTCATTGGCCTATTGGCTGATCTGTTTTAATTCCTCATTGGCCTATTGGCTGATCTGTTTATTTCCTCATTGGCTGATCTGATATATTTCCTCATTGGCTGATCTGATTTATTTCCTCATTGGCCTATTGGCTGATCTGTTTTATTTCCTCATTGGCCTATAGGCTGATCTGTTTTATTTCCTCATTGGCTGATCCAATTTATTTCCTCACTGGCCTAATGGCTGATCTGTTTTATTTCCTCATTGGCTGATCTGATTTATTTCCTCACTGGCATATTGGCTGATCTGTTATATTTCCTGATTGGCTGATCTGATTTATTTCCTCACTGGCCTAATGGCTGATCTGTTTTATTTCCTCATTGGCCTATTGATTGACCTGATTTATTTCCTCATTGGCCAATTGGCTGATCTGTTTTTTCTCATTGGAGATCTGTTTTATTTCCTCATTGGCCAAATGGCTGACCTGATGTATTTCCTCATTGGCCTATTGACTGACCTGATTTATTTCCTCATTGGCCTATTGGCTGATCTGATTTATTTCCTCATTGGCCTATTGACTGACCTGATTTATTTCCTCATTGGCCTATTGACTGACCTGATTTATTTCCTCATTGGCCTATTGACTGACCTGATTTATTTCCTCATTGGCCTATTGACTGACCTGATTTATTTCCTCATTGGCCTATTGACTGACCTTATTATTTCCTCATTGGCCTATTGACTGACCTGATTTATTTCCTCATTGGCCTATTGGCTGATCTGATTTATTTCCTCATTGGCCAACTCCACGTCTGTCTTTACTGGCCACCAATGATTTCTCTCTTCACTGGCCACCAATGATTTCTCTCTACACTGGCCACCAATGATTTCTCTCTACACTGGCCACCAATGATTTCTCTCTGCACTGGCCACCAATGATTTCTCTCTACACTGGCCACCAATGATTTCTCTCTACACTGGCCACCAATGATTTCTCTCTACACTGGTCACAAATGATTTCTCTCTACACTGGCCACCAATGATTTCTCTCTACACTGGTCACCCTGATTTCTCTCTACACTGGCCACCCTGATTTCTCTCTACACTTGCCACCGATGATTTCTCTCTTCACTGGCCACCCTGATTTCTCTCTACACTGGTCACCCTGATTTCTCTCTTCACTGGCCACCAATGATTTCTCTCTACACTGGTCACCCTGATTCTCTCTTCACTGGCCACCAATGATTTCTCTCTTCACTGGCCACCCTGATTTCTCTCTACACTGGTCACCAATGATTTCTGTCTTCACTGGCCACCAATGGTTTCTCTCTTGACTGGCCACCAATGATTTCTCTCTACACTGGCCACCAATGATTTCTCTCTTCACTGGCCACCAATGATTTCTCTCTTCACTGGCCACCAATGATTTCTCTCTACACTGGCCACCCTGATTTCTCTCTACACTGGCCACCAATGATTTCTCTCTTCACTGGCCACCAATGATTTCTCTCTTCACTGGCCACCAATGATTTCTCTCTACACTGGCCACCAATGATTTCTCTCTTCACTGGCCACCAATGATTTCTCTCTACACTGGCCACCAATGATTTCTCTCTTCACTGGCCACCAATGATTTCTCTCTTCACTGGCCACCAATGATTTCTCTACACTGGCCACAAATGATTTCTCTCTACACTGGCCACCCTGATTTCTCTCTTCACTGGCCACCTGATTTCTCTCTACACTGGCCACCAATGATTTCTCTCTTTCACTGGCCACCAATGATTTCTCTCTACACTGGCCACCAATGATTTCTGTCTACACTGGCCACCAATGATTTCTGTCTACACTGGCCACCAATGATTTCTCTCTTCACTGGCCACCAATGATTTCTCTCTTCACTGGCCACCAATGATTTCTCTCTACACTGGCCACCAATGATTTCTCTCTTCACTGGCCACCAATGATTTCTCTCTACACTGGCCACCAATGATTTCTCTACACTGGCCACCCAGATTTCTCTTCACTGGCCACCAATGATTTCTCTCTAAACTGGCCACCAATGATTTCTCTCTACACTGGCCACCAATGATTTCTCTCTACACTGGCCACCAATGATTTCTCTCTACACTGGCCACCAATGATTCTCTCTACACTGGCCACCAATGATTTCTCTCTTCACTGCCACCAATGATTTCTCTCTACACTGGCCACCAATGATTTCTCTCTTCACTGGCCACCCTGATTTCTCTCTACACTGGCCACCAATGATTTCTCTCTACACTGGCCACCAATGGTTTCTCTCTACACTGGCCACCAATGATTTCTCTCTACACTGGCCACCAATGATTTCTCTCTACACTGGCCACCAATGATTTCTCTCTACACTGGTCACCAATGATTTCTCTCTACACTGGCCACCAAATATTTCTCTCTACACTGGCCACCAATGATTTCTCTCTACACTGGCCACCAATGATTTCTGTCTACACTGGCCACCAATGATTTCTCTCTACACTGGCCACCAATGATTTCTCTCTACACTGGCCACCAATGATTTCTCTCTTCACTGGCCACCAATGATTTCTCTCTACACTGGCCACCAATGATTTCTCTCTACACTGGCCACCAATGATTTCTCTCTACACTGGCCACCAATGGTTTCTGTCTACACTGGCCACCAATGGTTTCTGTCTACACTGGCCACTAATGATTTCTCTCTTCACTGGCCACCAATGATTTTCTCTCTTCACTGGCCACCAATGATTTCTCTCTACACTGGCCACCAATGATTTCTCTCTACACTGGCCACCCTGATTTCTCTCTACACTGGCCACCAATGATTTCTCTCTTCACTGGCCACCAATGATTTCTCTCTACACTGGCCACCAATGATTTCTCTCTTCACTGGCCACCAATGATTCTCTCTTCACTGGCCACCAATGATTTCTCTCTACACTGGCCACCAATGATTTCTCTCTACACTGGCCACCAATGATTTCTCTCTACACTGGCCACCAATGATTTCTCTCTTCACTGGCCACCAATGATTTCTCTCTTCACAGGCCACCAATGATTTCTCTCTACACTGGCCACCAATGATTTCTCTCTACACTGGCCACCAATGATTTCTCTCTACACTGGCCACCAATGATTTCTCTCTTCACTGGCCACCAATGATTTCTCTCTACACTGGCCACCAATGATTTCTCTCTACACTGGCCACCAATGATTTCTCTCTACACTGGCCACCAATGATTTCTCTCTACACTGGCCACCAATGATTTCTCTCTACACTGGCCACCAATGATTTCTCTCTTCACTGGCCACCAATGATTTCTCTCTACACTGGCCACCAATGATTTCTCTCTACACTGGCCACCAATGATTTCTCTCTACACTGGCCACCAATGATTTCTCTCTTCATTACCGCCGCACGTTCTTTATCCTTCTTCGACCCCCACACCAACCCCGTCTATGTAACTACCAACCCCCACCTCAACCCTCTCCTCCCCAACTACCCTTTCTCTCCCCAATCCACCCTCCCACCCCCCCACCCCCCCACCCCCCCCCACCCCCACCTTTCTCTGTCTAGCCAATCTAATAACCCGTCCCTCCCTCACTCTCCCACCTCCAGTCCCCTCCCCCTCCCCCCCCACCCCCACCCCCCTCCTCCTTGGAGGCGCTAAGCCTATCTTTAAGGGCCCGCGGTCTCAGCCAGTTCGACCCCTGCGTTGACGTCATCGCCGGCGTCTGTCTGCCCGACAGATAAGAGTGTCCGTCGTTGTAATGGACTGTCCCACCACGGACCACAGGGGGGCCCTGTACAGGGGTTGGGGATTCTAAGCTCCGAGACTCTCTCTCTCTCTCTCTCCCCTCTCTCTCTCTCTCTCTCTCTCTCTCCTCCTCCTCTACTTCTTCTTCTTTCCCCCCTCCCTCTCTTTTGTTTCCATCGTTCCAACCTTTCCTCCTAAGCATTCATGTCTTCTCCTTCTTTGTGTGTGTGTGTGTGTGTGTGTGTGTGTGTGTGTGTGTGTGTGTGTGTTCCTCTATGAAGAAAAATGTTTTCAAATGAAAAACAATATCTAAAAAAATATAGTTTTGAACAGCGACAACTTAGTGCTTACGGTGTATTCAAAACCTTTTAAGTTACATAATGTGACAATGACGGACTATTCTTAGTTGCGAACATAGGATAAAACGTAACAGAATGAAAGTGAAATAAAACAATGAACATCGTAAAAAGTAAAACAAGCATGCGAAGACCACTCACTCTCAATATCAACCTTATCTTAGGCGTTCAGAGAGAGAGAGAGAGAGAGATGGAGAATTTTGCTCTATCAGTTTTATTTTCCTAAACGTTTGAATCAATCCCAGAAAATCCAGTGACCGTTGTGATTTTGGATACATGAAATTCAAATCCAATCAATTTGTTTGATGAAGAGATGAACCGTTTTGAATATTATTTCATTATCTTTGTTTTTAAGAGCTCGTTACCATGCCGAAGTATCCACTTCAAGCCAGTAAGGTGTCGGAGTGGAAATCTCTCTCTTCTAACGACATTACAATATGGACAATATAGTAAGAGATGTTTAATCGTTTCTGAATCAGTACGACGGGTTTGTTTTTATCAGGGACGTTTAACAAGATCTTGTTTTAAGTTACTCATTTCATGGCGCAGTTTTCCGTGGTTCATCTGTTCATACTTCTGTCTCTGTAATAGTAGGAACAAGGCAAAACCGAATCATCTCGTGAAATAAAACGTTCGATTTTGTTAAAGATTTTGTGGGCTTTTACATTGTCTTGTAGGTCAGTCGTGAGTTTGATGTTTGGACTAGATGAGGCTTTTGTAAAGTTCTATTCTGCACAGAAGTACATACCTCTCAAGAGGTCTTCGCCACGAATATGTATTTTATGTTGACACCAAGAGTGGGACTGGGCTAATTAAACAGTTCTGGGAATATACCATTAACCATTTAATTAAACTTAATAAATTCCTACCTTCTCCCTCTTTTCAAAAAGCGGAATCCGGGTGACTTGTGCCTTTTACATCTTATTCTTAAGCGAACTGCTTCTATGTGAACATTTTCAGGTTTCTTTTGCCTTCTCCTCACTGCAGTTGTCCCAAATACTATCAGCATAGTCAAAATGGAGCAAGATGCATGATCTATACAAGGTCTTTGGGCCTTTTCTGGATATTCTGTTTGTATTTTTGTACGCAGGTAATCCAACATGTTAAATTGGTTTGATGTAATCTGGTCTGTTCTTCTCATTCAGTCACCAAGATATTTATGTGCATTAACAGACTGCAGAAGAGTGTTACAAATGTTTGGGTACGTTTGCTGGTAATCTCGAATAATATTTACCAGTTCTGTCTTCTTCCCATTAAATTTGATCTTCCAGTGCTCTATCCAATACGCAATCTTTTGAAGGTCAGACTCCAAGAGTTGAGAACGAATTACAGGGTTAGACAGAGAAAGTGCTAACCTGGTATCGCCAGCGAGTAGTTTGATTACAGAACCGATGTCATGACCTTTTAGCATTAATGTAAACTACAAACAACAAAGGACAGATCCCTGAAGCACTCCCGCAGAAGCATTTTGGAGAGTGGGTTTTTATCTTTCATAACCGCTGCCTGAAAACGGTTGGCAAGATGGTCTCTGAGAAAGTCAAGCAGTTTCTTTCTGACCCCAGCAGCGTTTAGCTATAATATGAGACCACTGGTACCAAACATGATCAAAGGCTTTTAGTATGTCCAGTATACAATTTGTGAAGTAACTCCAGCATATAAACAAGTACCAACTTCGTTAAAGGTGGAAAGTAACTGACTATAAAATCACAAGGGATAAATCCAGACGGCATGGGAGTTAGAAAGTATTTGATATAAGAAAGGAATATACGTGTTGATGTACACTTTTCGAGTATCTTTGAGGAAATTGGCCAGTCAGTTCTACGAAGATCTCTTGGTCTCTTTTATATATGGGGCTATGACTGCAATTTTCATCAATAATGGGAATCTGCTTTCATATGTAGATATCTGTGAAACAGCACGGTGAAAGAGTACAATATTAACAATTTTTTTTGAATAAGATCTGGAGCTTTTGTTTTTGTCACGTCTGTTTGGTTGGTTGTTTTTAATTTCTTAGTAGTGACAGCAACTTCAATGTGAAAATATCATCTAATCATGTTTAGAACCAAGACATGTGATGTTCAGTATCACATCGTACTGTTTTATAATGTTGATCCTCGTACAAAATAGAATTGAAAATGTGTCTTTTGTATAAATATAATAACTGCGCCATATGACCCTACAGGTAGAATTTCTTCAGCATCGATTTCTTTCTTGTTGAAAACTTGATAAGCTCCCCCCCCCCCCCCCCCCCCCCCCCCCCCTTTTTTTTTTTTCTCTTTTCTTTTTCTCCCCGCTTCACCGAAATATTCCGTTTTCCTGCTTCCTTTCTTTAATATGGCAAAGTTTCTAACCTGACCAATTCTTTCTCAGTCCTGAGGGAAATCGCTATGTCCAGCGATTCTGTGCATTATCTTGCCCGCGTCGATCAGAAGACGGATCTGTCACCCTCAAGACACGTCCTGCGGGCGGATTTAAGGCTTGACAGGCAAGAAGGACTTCAGAAGGAAGAGATGCACTCTCATCTACCCTTTGGATATTTGGAATATTGTCCCCGTCTGCTTTCTCATATTGTTCTTTTCAGTGAAAGAGCAGCTCTTTTTCATAGCGGTTTTTTCTTCTGTTTGTTTGTTTTAAGAACAGGGAATTCTAATAGCTATACACTTCTGGCAGAACTTTTGTCAACACCTTAAGCTGAGGTGTCTGCATAATGACTTGATCTAAACATAAGCCGTTGTTACGCACAATACACATAAGCCGTTGTTACGCACAATACACGCTTTCTTCTTCTTCAGCCTTTACATGACCATTCTTCCTTCTTCTTCTGCCTTCATGACCTCCCCCCCCCCACCCCCACTCCCACCCCCCTTTCAGCTTATTCTTCCTCAGCTTACGTCATCTTCTTCTGCCTTCATGACCCCCCCCCCCCCACCCCACCCCCACCCCCAATCCCACCCCCCTTTCAGCTTATTCTTCCTCAGCTTATGATCATCTTCTTCTGCCTTCATGACCCCCCACCCCCCACCCCCACTCCCACCCCCCTTTCAGCTTATTCTTCCTCAGCTTATGTCATCTTCTTCTGCCTTCATGACCTCCCCCCCCCCACCCCCACTCCCACCCCCCTTTCAGCTTATTCTTCCTCAGCTTACGTCATCTTCTTCTGCCTTCATGACCCCCCCCCCCCCCCCCCCCCCCACTCCCACCCCCCTTTCAGCTTATTCTTCCTCAGCTTACGTCATCTTCTTCTCCTTCAGCATTTCGTTTCCTCTTTCTTCCTTCCATCTCCTCTTCCTTCCTCTTCTTTCTTTTCCTCTTTCTTCCTTCCATCTCCTCTTCCTTCCTCTTCTTTCTTTTCCTCTTTCTTCCTTCCATCTCCTCTTCCTTCCTCTTCTTTCTTTTCCTCTTTCTTCCTTCCATCTCCTCTTCCTTCCTCTTCTTTCTTTTCCTTCGTGTTTCAACTTGTTTCTTTGTCATCATCTTCTTTTCTTCTCCTTCTTTCCCTCTTCTGTTTCTTCATCATCACCATTATCATCATCATCTTTTCAGCTTGTATATGGCCTACTTAAGTCGGCTGAAACAAATGTCCAGTCCCTTCTCCACCTCTTCGTTTTTCCTTTCTTCTTTTCTTTTCTCGCTCCTAAAGGACGACAGAAGCGAAACCGTACAGATCAAGAATACATTCAAGATAGTCACATTTGTTAGTTCTGCACACACACACGCACACACACGCGTGCGCGCGCGCGCGACTTCTGTTAAACTAACAAAACGTGGTGTTTTAAAAAGAATCAACATTCTTAAATAAGTCTAAAAATGTCAGCTCACTAAATGTGATCTCTATATGAAAGAGTTATATCCACTGTTTCTATAGATTGTATCGCCTATTTGTCATATTCTACCTTAGAATGGACAGGTAGCAATGCTCGCTATGTTTAATCAGAACATGTTTAAACCAAGAGGATCCAAAATGAATGTATGGGAAGTAATCAGGATACACATAACAAGAAAATACAACAAGGGAGAACAGCCACTTTGAATACAACTAGGTTTCAAGAATAATGACTGCAGGCAGACGTTTAAAAAAATATATATGACAACTAATGTTGAAATACTGAGCAGACGAATGAAAGGAACAAACACTAAAGTAACTAATCTAAACCTATTGGACATCTTCAGATAATACAAACTAAACCCATTGGACATCTTCAGGTAATACAAGAACGCTAAACCTTTAGGATATCTTCAGGTAATACAAAAACACTAAACCTATAGGACATCTTCGGGTAATACAAGAACACTAAACATACAGGACATCTTCAGGTAATACAAGAACACTAAACCGACAGGACATCTTCAGGTAATACAAGAACACTAACCGATAGGACATCTTCAGGTAATACAAGAACGCTAAACATACAGGACATCTTCAGGTAATACAAGAACACTAAACCTATTGGACATCTTCAGGTAATACAAGAACACTAAACCTATTGGACATCTTCAGGCAATACAAGAATACTAAACCTACTGGACATCTTCAAGTAATACAAGAACACTAAACCTATTGGACATCTTCAGGTGATACAAGAACACTAAACCTACTGGACATCTTCAGGTAATACAAGAACACTAAACCTATTGGACATCTTCAGGTGATACAAGAACACTAAACCTATTGGACATCTTCAGGCAATACAAGAACACTAAAGCTATTGGACATCTTCAGGCAATACAAGAACACTAAACCTACTGGACATCTTCAGGTAATACAAGAACACTAAACCTATTGGACATCTTCAGGTGATACAAGAACACTAAACCTATTGGACATCTTCAGGTAATACAAGAACACTAAACCCATTGGACATCTTCAGGTAATACAAGAACGCTAAACCTTTAGGATATCTTCAGGTAATACAAAAACACTAAACCTATAGGACATCTTCGGGTAATACAAGAACACTAAACATACAGGACATCTTCAGGTAATACAAGAACACTAAACCGACAGGACATCTTCAGGTAATACAAGAACACTAACCGATAGGACATCTTCAGGTAATACAAGAACGCTAAACATACAGGACATCTTCAGGTAATACAAGAACACTAAACCTATTGGACATCTTCAGGTAATACAAGAACACTAAACCTATTGGACATCTTCAGGCAATACAAGAACACTAAACCTACTGGACATCTTCAGGTAATACAAGAACACTAAACCTATTGGACATCTTCAGGTGATACAAGAACACTAAACCTACTGGACATCTTCAGGTAATACAAGAACACTAAACCTATTGGACATCTTCAGGTGATACAAGAACACTAAACCTATTGGACATCTTCAGGCAATACAAGAACACTAAAGCTATTGGACATCTTCAGGCAATACAAGAACACTAAACCTACTGGACATCTTCAGGTAATACAAGAACACTAAACCTATTGGACATCTTCAGGTGATACAAGAACACTAAACCTATTGGACATCTTCAGGTAATACAAGAACACTAAACCTATTGGACATCTTCAGGCAATACAAGAACACTAAACCTACTGGACATCTTCAGGTAATACAAGAACTCTAAACCTATTGGACATCTTCAGGTGATACAAGAACACTAAACCTATTGGACATCTTCAGATAATACAAGAACGATGGAAATAAATAAACGATGAGAATACTCCTTTACTTTGACTTTTTTTTAAACGGATTTTGATGTCATTGCCTTGTCAGGCGTCCTCGATATCAACCAATCTCTCCTGCCCTCCTTCACTTAAGCCCCCCCCCCCTCCCCTCCCCCCCCCCCCCCCCCCCTTCCTGTACCCACAGTCTCCTCTGGAGCTCCCCAGCTCCCTCTCAGAAGTCATATTTTGACGAAGAGCCTTTTTCAAATGGGGCAATGTCACGGACAAAAATAGAAAAACCGAATTCGTGGTCAGTCCCCAGCCAGTTCAATTGGACATAAGTTCCAACTCAAACATCCTGGTCTCCAGGCAGACGACTTCGGTGTCGCGTCAGCCAATTAGGCACAGCGAATAGGCTATTTTTAGTCCTCACGGAGACAGCACTGTCCAGCAGAAAGACTAAGTGGCTGGACCGACGTCTCAATAGGTCTGGCCAGACGGATCTTAGCGTCTGGGTCAGACTGATCAGCTAATTTACAAGACCAGCGCCCACAGTTAAAGCCAGACGTCGCCGGTTGAAGTAGGAAGGGGGAAGGTATTGTGTGGTGGGGGTAAAATCAAGCTAATTAATTAAATGACCCATTGACCACCACAGAGAGCAAGGCCAGTAGATGTGACTGTGACGATTTGAACGTCCAATGGAATTAGAAGGGAGGTAACCTTTTACAAGGCGGGAAAAATTCTGACCAATGGTACTCACCCTTTGACACATAGGATAAGAATAAGAAAGTGAGGAGAGGGAAGAAAAAGGAGAACCAGGGGGAGAACGAAAAACAGACAGAGAGGAGGAGGTTCTGGGTGTAGGCTCTGACGAGAGAAGAGCAGAGAGATGAGAGGAGTGAACAGAACCGAGCTGAAGCATTAGCACCAGATAGAGTCTGCAGAGGAAGGACTAAGGAGAGAGAGAGTTGCTGACTGATGAAGAAAAAAAAAAAGAAAAAGAAAAAGAAAAGAAAAGCAACCATGTCCATTTGATAGAGCAGACTAGAAGAGAGAGAGAGAGAGAGTGCAATGCGTTAATGCAGGAAGAAAGAAGGGAGAACAGATCGATGTCTGGTAGTCACTGTTCAATCCGAACCGGGGTTCGACCTCATACCTGGCAGCGCCACTTTTATCAGCAGTCCAACCTGACCAACGCCAGCGGTCTAACCTGACCAGTGCCAGCAGTCCAACCTGACCAGTGCCGGCGGTCCAACCTGACCAGTGCCAGCAGTTGTGTCGTGACTGGTGTTTGTGAAAGTGACAGTGAAAAGAAAAGAAAAAAAAAGAAGAAAAGGAAAGACAGTGATTCGTAAATAGTTTAAGATCACCTGGCCAGGTAAAGTAGAAATCTATTTATACCCGGGTTAGTTAATGATGATTTAGATAAATGGTTTTGTGAAGTTCAAGGAAAGAGAGAATAGTAAAGTTATAGACTTTACTAGTGGTTTGATGTGACGAATGCATGATATATGAATGAGATATTAAGCAAGCTGTGAGTGTGTTTGGGCTGTGCGCTAGTCCTTCCTCCACTGACATACCCCGAGGTTGACAGGCAATAAACCGACATTCCGTGTCCAGCATATTCGAATTTTTCTAGGTTTTTGAAACAGCACACGGAAACAAACTGAGTTGTTCAAAAATTAAAAAGGAAAAAAAAGACGGTCAAAATCAATAAATCTACAAAATCATAGATTTACCCATTTGTTTATTTGTTTGTTTATTTTCTAAGTGATGGTGTACTAAGGTAAACGCTCTCCCCAGGAAAACCAGACAAAATGTTACATAGAATATCCCTCTGCTTAAAACACACACACACACACACACACACACACACACACACACACACACACACACACACACACAGAGAGAGAGAGAGAGAGAGAGAGAGAGAGAGAGAGAGAGAGAGAGAGAGAGAGACTGAGACAGAGTGACCATAACCTTAAACAAAAGAGGAAACTCGAGAAATTCCACAACCCCCACCCCCACCCCCACCCCCCGACAGTGCAACTGTCGCATGAACAGATCCAGTTTCACCACACCTGCTTTGACCCAAACCACGCCCCTTCCGTAAACCTTCCACGCCCGCAGATGGCAACCGACTGGTGCCAGAATTCCTGACTAGCTGCTACTCGTGCTGAAGGCCACACGAACATCCAACAGGAATCCTGCAGTGTCTCTCCCAGTCCTGTACCCAGGGAGAGCGCGTGCAATGCTTGGAATATTCAGTAAGGATGAGCATGCCTGGTTGACAGCACCGAGTCTGCAGTCCAATGCTGCCGAGCTACAACCACGCAAAGCGTCCAACACTGTACAAACTGCCGTCTTAGCTATCTGTCTTAAATGTGTTGTCGTTCTGGTGGTATAGAACAGGGAAGGGTTCGTCCCCTTCCCTCACTGCCCTTGATTGGCTGGCTGTCCCCGCCTGCTGAATCATTGCAGATGGGTGTAAACCTTAGACGTTAACGACCAGAGCGTAACTGAAGGTTAGAGTTTGTCTGTGAACCCTTTTCCCTATTCTTCATTTACCTGTGTCCAGCTGGCGCAGGAACTGGATGATCGCCCCCTCCACACCCACCCACCCACTGTTCCCTCTCAAAATGAGGGGAGGGGATGAACCTGAAAGCATATTTTTGGTTCCCCCAGCCCCACCCCTCCCCTTCTGGTTAGACATATCCTTGTCCCCGCTGGGCAAACTGCTCAAGCTCTTCCTGACAATGGCTATGACAACAGCAACGACAGAAACTATCGAGCAAAGGCCTAGTTTAGCAGCCCCACCCCCAACCCCTCCATTGTCTTGCTGTCACAGGTTTAACGCTCTAAAGGACAGAAACAGAACAAATAAATAAAAGCAACTGCTTTCAACAATGACCCGGGAGAGGCTCAAACACTGCTTGCGCCCCCCCCCCCCCCCCCTCCCCCTCTCCTCCCACCCACCGTGTTCCAATAGGAAACACACACGATTCACTTGAAGCAGATGGCACCCGTAGGTGTCGGACTGTATTATCATACTTGGGAGGGGGGGGGGGGGTGGGGGAGGAGGGGGGGGATGTGGGTACCCAGAACCTCGCCTTCTCTCTCTCTTTCCTTTTTTTTTTTTAAACACTTTAAAGGATAGAATTACCCACAGTTAGTGAACATACATCAAGTTATCTTCCACCAGAGGCCTGCAGTGCATGCATCTACAATAAATAAACAAATAAAATCACACTACCTCCTCTAACCAGGGCGTTGCCCCGTGACCCCACCTAGACCCAAGCGGTCCCTTGGTGCGCGTACCCCTTCCCTTCCGTAAAACTTAAAGTGTTTAAAACCGCCACCATGCCGGAACGTGGCTACTTCAAAGTTGTGTCTTTTTCAACCTTCATATCAAGAAAATTCATCTTCTTTCTGTTGGAATTCTTACTTTCACTACCCTCTCCCCCCCCCCCCCCCCTCCATTCCCCTCCCCCTGGCCCTCTGCCCCATCCCATTCCCTATCCTGGCTTGGAAAATCTTCCTACGTCACTCCACCCTCCCTCCCACCCTCCTCAACACCTGCGCACTAAGGGCTCATGCTTTAAGTAGTCGTCGTGTAGCGTATGAACAAATCCGCACGCAGAGACAGAACTGGAACTTGACAATACTGAAACTTCTCCAATAGGGCAACCAACCTTGCTGATGAAGCTGAATTTTGTTGTACTGAGGAAGATCGTGTACATTGGCCAAACTCGTAAAGATGTTTACTAACTGGCAAAAGCCCGAAAAGCCCCCACCCCACCCCACTTTTTTGTTTTGTTTTCTTGTAAACCCACTTGGATTTTCTGAAACCAACTTCGTTTTCGCAAATAAGCAGGTACATTTTTATGGCGACAAAAATTTCTGAAATAACAGATACTTCTGATAAGTTCATTTAGAACACAGAAATCAATGTTTCACGCAGATTGCTCAGAAAAAAAGAATGTCTATTGCAAACGTCCATTTTGGAAAATGTTGTCGTACAGCATTTTAGTTTCGCTTAGATATAGACCTTTTCAAATGTCAAAATGGCATTTTTCCGTAAATTAAGACGTTTCTCAAAATGTATTTGAAAATTCGATAAATCCAGAGAGAGAGAGAGAGAGAGAGAGAGAGAGAGAGAGAGAGAGAGAGAGAGAGAGAGAGAGAGAGAGAGTGAGTGAGTGAGAGAGATAAAGAGAGAGAGAGAGAGAGAGAGAGAGAGAGAGAGGTGTGTGTGTGTGTGTGTGTGTGTGTGTGTGTTTGAGAGTGTGTGTGTGTGTGTGTGCGTGTGTGTGTGTGTGTGTGTGTGTGTGTGCGTGTGCGTGTGTGTGTGTGTGTGTGTGTGCGTGTGTGTGTGTGTGTGTGTGTGTGTGTGTGTGTGTGCTCGTTTATGTCATTTGATGATGTAATAAAAATGTACCAAAGTAAATCTAATCGATTTTCTGACTAACACTAGTAACAGGCTTTAAAGATGACAGGTTGATTTCTAACGATGGTTCGACCTTGAACCACACTCAATATTACATCGATCGACAAGTAAAAACCATTGTTTCAGGAAACGATGAAGAAACAGATGCATATCAATCGTCTGCGTGCCGATCAGAATACACGATGAGCATGTTCCTCGTGTGACTGACACACAGATCAAAGGTCATTCGTGTCACGAAAGTGCCGACTAGTTTCCTTCCACGATGCCCGTGCTCTGTCTTTATTTCACGACGTCGTTCATCGTTGTATCTTTACGTGTTATTCTGTTTTTGTTTGACGTCGTATTTCATGTTCATTGCCTGTATACCACCTCATAATTCAGAACTGAAAAACAAAAATCCACCGCTGCTCGGAAGTGAAAACCAGCCAAGTGGAGTCACCAGCAGACGTCAAAGGCCGTGTCAGGAAGGCCAGCACGTTTCAGACTGTTCCATGGCCCAGCAGACGTCAAAGGCCGTTTCAGACTGTTCCATGGCCCAGCAGACGTCAAAGGCCGTGTCCGGAAGGCCAGCACGTTATCAACAGCGGCACAGCGATGCGCGCATCAACATCCACAGATTGAAAAAGTCCAAAGCAACTTAAAGTCATCGATTACAAGACAATCTAAATCACTAAAAACAAAGAAAAGAAAAGAAGAACAAAAAAAGAAGAAAAAGGAAAAGAAAGGAAGGATGGCAGAAAAAGGAAGAAAGAAAGGAAGAAAGAAATAAAGAAAGGAAGAAAGAAAGGAAGAAAAAGGAAGAAGGGAAGAAAGAAAGAACCGAAGAATGGAAGGAAGAAAGAAAGGAAGAAAAAGGAGGAAAGAAAGAACTGAAGAAAGAAAGAAAGGAAGAAAGAAAGAACTGAAGAAAGAAAGAAAGGAAGGAAGAAAAGGCAGAAAGAAAGAAAAGAAAGAAAGGAAGAAAAAAAAGAAGAAAGAAAAGTTAGGTCAGTATAACCAAAGATAGTTCGCCCTCCGTAGGGCGTAAAGTCTTTGGTATAACTCAAAGCAGGACTCGTACGTAAAACCAGCGCTTCCTAGACAGCCACTGTCTAGGACGATGAGGTTAATTAAACATAGTCGTTTTTGTTTTGGCTGTCCCACTATCCACTCTTCGGTATAACCACTGTCTGTCCAGTAAGGTCGTCAAAGGGCAACCCACCAGAGAAAAAAAGTACTGTACTGTTGCCGAGTCTGATCCAGACTACACAGGGCACCACCTTCCAAACCCCATACTGTCAACAATAACTGTTTCCTTGGTGGTGGAGCCAGCCACCAAGTTCAACCACCCCACTCTCCTCCCCCAAAGTGAATTTGACAAAAACCGAAGACTGTAACAAACCCATGATTGCTTTGTGCGGAAATCGCCCGAGACTTCAGTCACTATGAGAGTTGGGCATGAAGTGACAGCACTTGAAACTTCTCTTTAGTGTGAATTCTCAGGATAGGATGGTGAACATGACGCTGTGGAGTTTCCATTCTGGTGGAGACTACATAACAGGATCATACTCGGCGCATTTTTTCATCATCTACCAGGCCCGAAAGTAAGACACCTGCGGTGTTGGTTATCAGAAGATTTGACTAGGACCGGTTTTCAAAACATCAAAAGGTGATTTCCGCCCAATTAAAGAAGAAAAAAAAGAAAAAAAAAGGCCTTATGCATCCTGTGGCCCAAAACTCAAACTTCAAAGTAATGTGGGAATCCAGGAATTTCTTTTCTTTTTTTTTTCCAAGACGTAAGCCTACGAGATCGCGTCGACTTTTTTTTTTTTTCACCTAAGAGGTAAAAAAAAAAAAAAATCGACGCGATCTCGTAGGCTTACGTCTTGGATCTGGATGACCATTATGTTAAAAACTGATATATTTTTCACGCGATTACATTCCTGCATTGCCAAGTCATATCATCACTGGAACAAAACACGCCCAACAGTTCACCCATATATAGTAGAACCCGGTACGCAGTTCAAGATCGAGCTTCTGAATGCCGAAATGAGTGCAGATGTCTTTTATCATTGTTGTTATTGTCGTCGTCGTCGTCAATGTTTGCCAGTATGCCAGTCAGCTGACCAGAAAGACATTTTCAAATATGATACCGATTTAAATAACATTTCAAAATAACAGAATTATTGTTTTCTGCACCCCTCTTCCTCAACCATTTATTTGTTATTTGAATGAAACAGTATCCATAGCAATTCATCTTGCTATTTGTCGCGCTGTACTTGAAGTGGCCTCGGCGCTCGCTCAGCATTTTAGGCCCTACCCCTCTCCAACACGCTAAGCATGGGGCACTCCCTCAGCGCCCCCCCCCCCCCCCCCCCCCCCCCACCATTCACCTCCGTTATCAAACCCACTGAATATCTATACCTTTGGACTAAGTCGGAGAAAGTATACCAACAACGAAGCTATCATCACGACTGATACCTTGACAAACAGGCACAAGCGATGTTGCACAGAGGGCTTTGTTGACAATTCTTCGGCGCAGCAAGAACACTGAACCGTGAATCACAGCTGACTTGAGGCTTTCCGTACCGGCCTGTAGGAAAGTGAAGCCATTTTCACTTTCCCTCGTGCAAATGGTGTTTCAGACCCCATGCGTGCCAAACAATACGTCACGCATTCCGCGCGAAAAGCGTCGCGGGAGGTCTCTCTTGTCATGTGACAGATCAGCTGAACGCCAGAGGTCACCGCTACATCGCATGCCAAATGCCAACACTTTATTTTCTGACAAATTAATAACAGTCCAAACATTGCAACAAATAAAAACGTAAAACAAGTCGGATAACAAAAGTTACCTTTTACGATTTGAGTACCGAACGCTAAAACGAAAACAGCGTAAATTTTCACAACTGTAGCGACTGAGCGAGCGAAGGTATTCGCATTGGCATAAATTCAATGAACTTTACTACAATATAGTGCGAGCATGTTTAATGTTCAAAACACAGTATGGTACGTAGAAATTCAAGCAAAATAGTTAATGTCCATGCAAAATGTTACATTGTGTCTCTTAATGAAAAGATATTTAATCTAAAGCGCAACTAGAATGGAAAAGACTATCTTTCGAAAGTCGTGCTCCGTCCCGTTTGATTTTGTGTGTGTGTGTCAGTGCGTGTGTGTGTTGATAATCAGGGAGCCAATCCGACTTCCCTGAACAGTCAGCTGACTTGAATGAGCTGTGACGAATAAGGCAATGTCGTAGGAGCGCGTGCATTCCAGACAGCGTGCGCTGAGAGATGAATTCATTGTGTCTAGACTTGTCTACATTAATTACTGTACTCGTTCAGTAATAATGGTTCATTTTCTATACCGAATCCAAAAGTCAAATAATGTTTGCATCATATGAGTGTAACTGCATTAAGTGTATTAGAGATGGAAAACTTAAATAGCGTAAAACATTTTTACCCAACTGCTAAATTCTCCCAACCTCATCTTGGCAACAAGCCGCGGAGCTCCGCATGTGTTTATTTTCGCTTTCCCGCGCCTTGCCAACCTAGAACGCCGCACAGCCAGGAGAATTTTGAGATCCGCGCAAGAAAATATTCCTACCATGTTTTACTAAATTATGATATAATGAATTAGTTAACAAGTAGTTTGATGTAATGTTAGTCAGGACCACCATAGATCTTTTGCGTTCGTTGAGCAAAATTTAAAGAATGTGCCAAAATGAAGAAGTTGCGTGGCTTCTTTACATACACGCTACCGGTGTGAATCGCCACGACAGCTGTTTCCCGCCAATTATTACTCATTCTGGTTGTGTTGTGCTGTGCTTCTTGTCGACTGTGACTTGCAATCATCCTTAATTTCAACTTTCTGGATTGTTTTTATTATCGGAAAGTGTAAAACATATCTTCGTTGATGGCATTTGATGCTAGAACGCACACGAGGAGGAGGCCGGGCGAGGATTTCTTCTACGAAGAGAAAAATGATGCAGCTGACCTCGACATGTAAGTTGTAAAGTAGTACGCATGCTCTGTGCGCATAAACATTAGCGTACAACACCTCGTGGTTTTTGCTTGTTTCTGTATGATTGTAACCTGTATTTATTGGTTAACATGTAATTTCATCTGCATGTTGTCTTTTTAAAACTATTCTTTCATTTGCTTATGTGTAAGTTCATCATATGGTTGAGTGGTGAAACAGTCTGCTCGATACATGACTGCTCCACAAGGTTATCGACGCCAGTTCGTGGGCAGAACTACAGGGCAGACCGAACAAAAGCCTCCATTCAGCGATTCGGCTGCTTGTAGGCCAACCGATGTCCCTCAGCTGTTTTACCACAGCGATTCGAAATCATTCGGGCCGTTCTTGACATACGCTTTTCAACGTGTTGCAAATGTTTATCAGTTTAAGTGATACCTGTTTACGTTTATGCAGTTAAGAAGATATTTAGACCTTGAAGTGAGCCTGTTACAAAACTCACGTTATCCCCGGCCCAAGTGGTTGCATCACTGTTGTATGAAGAGCACAGACTTGAATTTAGATCCATATTCCCGACTCAAAAAAGTTTGTTACAACAGCTTTTTTTATGTTAGAAAAGCTTTTTTTTTTTTTTTCATGCGGTCTCGTTGCAGTCGTAATGGAGGAGAGGAGGGGAGACCGTCGGTTACTTTCCAGTAATATAACTTGTTAATGAGCGTTAATTAAGACTGCGTAGGACTTACTTGCTTGGAGAATAGGCCTATATATTGTACAATATGTCTCCACAAGATCAACACAGTTAAACACCATTTATTTTCGCATTTACGTTTATATAATTCAGGTGGACACAAATTCGCTGTTATTTTGGCTTAAGTTGAACTGATCAAATAGGAAAAGAATGCAACTGTTACAGTGTTTAAAATGAAGAGAGAGAGAAATCAACTGTGAACATAGTGTAGCCTTATGATGTACACGTGTTGCCTGTATTAAGCACGACAGCTGATCGTCAGCTGGTGTGCTGAGATGCGTTATGGAGGGCCAAAAGGAAGGGTAGGGAGAACAACACACAAAAAATCTCTCTCTCTCTCTCTCTCTCTCTCTCTCTCTCTTTCGTGTGTGTGTGCACGTGCACGGCGTGTTTGCCTGTGTGCGGATCTAGAGTTTGACTGCGGGTCAGACGCAAGGGATCCATGGGCTTGTCAGCTCAAGGTCTGAGTTTGGCTCATGGCCAGAACAAAAGAGCTTTCATTCCGGGCATAGTTCGACCACTGGCCATTATGTGTGTTTGACCAGATTTGCCGGGTGATCTGCGCGGTCCTGGGGCGGCTTTCTTTTTAGAATGATTAGCAAGCCGTGTGATGAGATCAAACGAGGGACCAGTTCTCTCCTCACACCTTTCTGTCCAGCTTCGCTGATATGGAAAGAAAAGCTGAACTGTTGGCTCTTTTCTCTCGCTTCTCCACCCCCCTCACATCCTATCGATCTCTCCCTACAGTTTTGTGTGAGCATGTGCCCAACTCTACCCTCCTGATTGTTATACTCAGGTTGTCTATCTTTAAAACAAAACATATATGTAAATTCTGAACTCGGGTGTTTTGTTATCGATGACAAATATGCCGAGTTGTCGATGATAAATATGCTGAGTCGTGGGATAGATGGAGTGTTTATTTTACATGTATTTATATTGTGTGTGATGGTTTTGCGACTTCTAAGTGATTATACGTTTGAACTTTTATCACTTTGAGCGGTTCGCTATCGGATAAACCTAAAATGTTTGACAACTGTGGATCGCATGAAGGACGTTTCGTGTTGTTGCAGATCGTGAGGCTCAAGAATTATCTGTAACAAGGGCTGTAATGATAGATTAGGGTAACTACCAAGCCATATGGTCGACCAGGGGTACAACCAACCGGTGGCTATTCTCGGGAGGGGGGTCGTGTTTAAGCTGGAGAGTGTAGGAAGAGACTGAGAATAGGAGGGAGGGGAGGGAGAAGGGGTGGGGCATGAATAGAGGTGGGAAGAAAGAGGAGGTACTCGCTCCGCCAAGGTTTGAGCTCATCGGCTGACAAGGCACACAGCGCGCGCGCGAGCGAGGGTCGTGCAAGTCACTGTCTTGTGTGGCGCGTTGGCACGGTGCCATGGCGCGCCGCTCTCCACGCTCTCACGGTCACACGCATTACACGCACGCACTATTTTCTTTCTGGATTGCAAGGCGAGGTGTTGTAGTGGTTGTAGTGTCGCCGTCCGACTGGGCCATTCGCGAGTGGGACGGGCCGAGTTTCAGTTTGGCGCGACTGATCGAGTCGTCTGTCTGTCTGGGGACGCTTTCAGGGACGAGTCCATGTTATGTGCTGTCTGGCGCGAGTGACTGACCTTTGCTGCTTGTTCTCGGCCTTTTCAACTTGTTTGAAACTCAATCAGATCTAAGGACCTGTTTGTGCGTACAGTTGTGGACTTGAGTTATCGGAGTTGCATCACTGCGGAGGTCAAACAACCCGACTGGAACGTCTGTGTGTTCTTCCTTCTGTCTGGATTTAGCTGTTGTTTTGGATACTTTGCCGCGTCGACGACACTATTCTAATGCTGTTTCATATTGTGGAGAAGAAGAAAAGGTGTGTGAGTCAGTATGCAAAGAGAAAAACTCGTGAACATGCATACAACTTAGTTCAGACCACAATGACTTTGGCATTGTTCAAAGTACTAGTCACATTTTTTTTTAATGTTAGAGGGATTCGCTTTGACCTAATCGTACTTTTTGGAAACTTATTTTTTCAGGGGGTCTTTTCTGTAGCAGACTAAGTTTGGTAGTTTCTTCAGGTTATGCTTTCTGCATTTTAAAAAATGGTGAAAATGTTATGTAGTCTGTTGATTTCTTTTTGAGAAGTAAAGGGACAAAGGAGCAAACAGAAGGATATGGAAGTAAAACTAAACTTTATGAAACTTAATTTTCATAACGAAGGAAAAACCAGAATTGATTAAAACCCATAATCATTTAGGGGGAAAAACTCAGGAGAACACGAGAACTACGTGTTTGCTGTTTTTCTCGTGTCTTTAAATGGTCGTATCGCCATCGTTTTGAAAATTTCACCGTATTTGTTCATAGCACCGTTTCCTGTTTGTGTTGCCGTTGAGTGGAAGAGGGAGCGAGTGGACAAAGAAGTATAGTATCTCACTATTCACGCGCGCGCGCTCGCGCACACACACACACACACACACACACACACACACACACACACACACACAAGCGCGCGAGCGCTTACATACCAAGATACTTTTTTTTTTTTCTTTTTTGATTTACGACGTAAACACTGAAGAAGCCTGGGCCAAATGTTTTAAAAATGAATTTGAAAGCTGAACGCACAGCGGAAACCATTTCTTGGCTGAGGGCAGCTGAAGGACAGCTCTCTCTCTCTCTCTCTCTCTCTCTCTCTCTCTCTGTGTCTGTCTCTCTCTCTCTGCCCAGCAGCCTGTTTATTTTTGTAATTTGGACTTTCCTGTCACTATCTTTAGTCTGCAATGAATGCAGTTGTTAGCTATTTGACCACTTTTTCCTGTGAGATAATAGTTGTGAATACTGTTATCTCCCTGTTTTGGAAAATGTTACTCATATTTTGGTACTTTTATTCTCTCCGTGTTCGTCACGTAAATTTTGAAGACTGCAAAGAACTGTGTTGATGAAGCCGCAAGTTGATTTTATCGTGTTAATTGAACTGTCCTAGAAATTAGTGATAAAGCACAAGCACTCATTGTGTGTTTGTTTTGATTTGTTTTCATGTACTACGTGAACAAAACGAGTAATGTTCCAGTGAAAGATTCTTTTACTGTTGTATGAATCGGTCAACGAAATAAAGTTGTTCTTATACTAGTTTTTCTTTTCATGCGCCCCTTCCCACCCCCACCCCACCCAGCCGCGAATTTTCATGCATTAATTATTTAAAAAAACAAAAATACAAAAGAAGAGCTATCAGGAAAACAAGCAAACATGCTCTCTCTCTCTCTCTCTGTCTCTGTCTCTCTCTCTCTCTCTCTCTCTCTCTCTCTGTATTTGTGTAGTTGTTTTCAATTTATGTCATTTGTTCAAGATTGTTTACATTTCATTCTTTAAATGGGAAAAAAACACATTTTATCACGTGTTCATATTGCCTCCCACCCCCGCTCCCCCCACCACCACCCTAAGGCATCCACGATTGTCACGTGCCGTGTTGTTTTCCGTGTGCCCTCCCACTAGGTCAAGGCCGATGTCTCCAAAGGCTCAGCTGGAGCAGGAGAAACGGCTGAGGAGGGAGATTGCCAACAGCAATGAGCGGCGACGCATGCAGTGCATCAACGCCGGCTTCCAGGGGCTACGGGCGCTCATGCCACAGCTCAGCGGCGAGAAGCTCAGCAAGGTGCGTATGTACGCACGTGTTCGTGTGTGTGGGCGAGGGAAGGCTGAGCGAGTTGGGGGTGGGGGTTTTGGGTTGTACTTGAGGACGTAGTGCACGTGCACAACGTTTGATGCGGTGTCTTATGGCGATTGTTTGTCGCACGTTTTTGTCTGTTAAAGGAGATGAAGTGGAACGCGTTGCGTCTGTCTGTCTGTCTCTCTCTCTCTCTCTCTCTGGATTGTGTGTATATGTGTCTTAGTGTATGCATATGTCAGTCCGCCCGTCTTTGGTTTGTTAAAGGACGAGTTTTAGATGTCCTCGCCCTGCATTCCCCCTCCCCACCCACCCCCTTTCGAATTTCAGTTCTTGCTTTGTTTCTGGCCGTTCATGTTCACTCGCACACCGGCACCCAACATTAAATTCATTGACATTATTATTAGTATGGACTGTCAGAAGGTATACATTCAATAGTTTGGTCGCGGAATCTTGCCTTCTCCCCACACACAACACGGTTGCAGCAGGTCGTTTTCATCCAGCTGACAAACAATCCCGCCAGTTCTCCTCCGACATAACCCAGTGCCTTTAAAACGTGTGTATGTCTGTGGACTAACGCCACTGCCTTTTTTGTCCTCTCGCTCTCCCAGCGCAAAGGGGGTGAATGGAGATCGGAGAAAAGGGGATGGAACAGTAAGGAGACCAAGGGGGAAAAAAAAAAAAGAAAAAAAAAGATAAAGCCTTGCCCCGATCACCTCAATGCATTGCCACACGTGATCAGCGTAGGATCCTGGAGCATGGCGCGTGCTCTCAGCTGGCTTCAGACGCAACACACTGGAACTGGAGGGGAGTCTGAAAACGTGTGGGAGGCACTGGGGGGAGAGGCCCAGAATGGGATGTGCGGGGTGCAGTACTACTTACTACTACAGAGTACGATTGAAGGCGTGTGCGTGCGATTTTGCGTGTGGAGGAGTCGGGCGGGAGGCGGCAGAGAGAGAAGAGGGCGTGAGAAAGTCCTGTGGAGGCGGCAAACAAGTGGTCTCTCTCTCTCTCTCTCTCTCTCTCTCTCTCTCTCTCTCTATGGCGCACGCACACACACACACACACAAACACACACACACATACACACACACACACACACACACACACACACACACACACACACTGCGTGTGTGTGTATCACGACCTTGGAAAGAGCACGTGAATTATCGGTTATGAATGAAAAGCCGCTTCCCAGTTTGAGAGTTCTCAGATTTTTCAGCCTTTGTTGAATTTCAAATGTTCATATTTCTGAAGCCCTCGAACGGACGACGCATCTCTTTCTCTCTCTCTCTCTCTCTCTCTCATTTTCTGCGGTGATAACGTTTCGGGAACCAGACATCATCGCCCCCGCGTTCTCGTCGGCAGTTGTGTTGCACACAGATCGTACGAGGACTTGCAGAGCTGCGTTGGTATGGGAGGGAGAATCGGGGGGGGGGGGGGGGGGGGGGGGGGGGGGGGCAGAAAAAAGCATGTGACCAACGGCTGGGCCAGACAGATAGCAAAGGCGTTCACCCCTCCCTTCTCTTCCGTTTCTTCTCGCCCCTCTCCCACCCCCTTTTCCCTTTTCCGTGGAGGGAGACTGTGTGACAACGTGCAGAGGCGGCCTGTGCGTCTGTCTGTCTGACTCAACTAGGTCAATGGCTCCTACTCCCATGTATATTTCGTCTCGTCTGCTGTAGATGTTGCACCGTTACCGCCTCCCCCTCCACCACCACCAATTCTGGCAGACAGTCACGCGCTCTTCCTCTTACCCCCCGGGAAAAGATGGCGACGCAAGCGATACCGGTTTGCTGGTGTGCCCGGAGAGTGGGGGGGGGGGGGGGGGGGGGGGGGGGGGGGGGGTTGAGTGCTTAGTTAGCTCCGTGGTAGGGCGCCGAGCCGAGTTCGTTGTCGTCAGAGGTCGTGACTTCGAATCCCGTCAGCTCTCGGCCTAAACACATGGCCGAGCCAGCGTCACCACACAGGTATAAAGAAGATAATCTGTTGACGGAAGGGAGAGAAAAGAATAATTTTCTTTTCTTTCCACCTGTTGAGTACCATCTTTCATTTTATTTGCCGAACTGTCTTCCTTCAGTAAAACGTCTTTCAGCCGTGGGTGGATAGGCAACCCCTGTGAGAGCTATGTTCTTCATAAGTTGAAGAACGTAAGGAAAATACTTTTTGTCTCAATGTCGGAAAACGAAGTTGAACTCTTACTCCAAGAATTTACGATGGCGTCACCGCCTCTTACGCACCTTTTTTTTTTTTTTTCGTCTGCCATCATTGATATCCGTCCCTCTCTCTTTCTCTCTCTCTCTCTCTCTCTCTCTCTCTCTCGTCTCTCTCTCTCTCTCTGACACCCTGTCACAGCACTTCTATTGACGTGTAACGAGAGCCAATGAAACCATTGAGAAAAATGTTAGCGCTAGAGTTCAGAGGTTTAAAAGCGTTATCAGTCGTCCCATAAAGGGATTGAATGGGACGGAGGATCGGGCGTGGGGATGGAAGGGGGGGGGGGGGGGGGGGGAAGGCGGATGAATTCCCCACCACCAAGCGGATAAATGGCTTAGTCAACCTCCCACACCCACACCTTCCCTCTCCCCCTAGCTATCGACGACCTTGTGGATTGAACACTGTGGTTGCCAGGCCGCCCAATAGGTTTGGGAGTGTTGCTTGGGGGCGTTTACGCGAGCAAAGTTAGTAAACAATAAACTGGGGGGGGGGGGGGGGGGGGGGGGGGGGGGGGGGGAATTAACGGTTCTCGTCGCTCCGAGAGTAGTGGTCCTCCGCCTGTGGCGGTGGCTCGAACACAAGACGCCGCTTCACGTGGTTGGCCAAACCAACTCCTTGCCCTTGTGAAGGACTCACAAAGTGTCCTTCTCCTTCCCTCCTGTTAGTATTAGTATACCCCTTCAGTCCCATTCCGCAACCCCAATCTCCTCTCCCCTCTCTCTCTCTGATGCCCTCGTGACCGCTCGTCACAAGATACGACTCGGTTTGATTGGCTGTGCTAGCTGGATCGGCGAAGTTTGGAAGATATGATTGGTCGGTTCTTGGAAACGCCTTCCCCACTCGAGTCTTTCGGCGCTGACTATAAATAGAACATGATGCATTTGTAACTTACCCAAATAAACACCTTGTTCGTCTTGGTTTCACATCGGCAACTTCTTCGCAGGAGGTTTAAATTGTAATATTAAGATAAAATGGAAAAGAAAAATTGAATAAAGGGGCTGTTTGATGAGATGGTTAATGTGCACGGAGCTCGCGATTTTGTATATTCATGCAATGATTCGCAACTGATCTTTGACCCCGTACACTTTTCGAACATCATTGGTCGTTGAGAGTTCACCTGAGCACGTGTGGTACTCAAGAGCAGATTTGGGGATCTTGATGAAGAGGTAAGAGTTGCGGACTCCCGGTTGGGAGGTCATGGGTTCAATCCCCATCAAAGCCATTTAGCTGTGAATTTTTTCAGTGCACATTGTTTCCTTCTATCGGGGTCACTGCCGTTGGACACAGATGGTGCGCGCATCAGAGGAAGAGCTCGCTGTCAGCATCACCGCAAGTTAGCACGTTATGGTCGTCTGTAGAGGGTTTTAGCATTGGCGTCTTGCGTATGTTGGATCAAAACAGACACCACCAAACACACTGAAGTAACTCGACAGTACTGCAGTGTCTCCTCTGGTGGGTTTCTAAAGACGACTTGACATTGAAAGCTTACTGTGGATCGCGGGGCTGTGTCGGGAGGGCAGGATGTAGTTGTGCACGGGGAGACAGAATGAGCGGCGTGATGCAATACCCTAAAGGGGTAGGAAGACCAGACAGATTTTTTTTTGGGGGGGGGGGGGGGGGGGGGGTCAGGCGTTTAAAAAATATTCATCTTCATTGTCTTTGGGCTTGCCCCCTCGATCCACTCCTTCTCCGATCAGGCCGTTGGCTATGGGCCTCAAAAGGACCTGCACGGTCCGTTTATCTCGGCCTCAGTCCCCCCCCCCCCCCCCACCCCCCCCCCCCCTCCCCTTCGCATGCACACGCGCGCGCACACACACACATACACACACACACACACACAACAAATACACGAGTTCTTGTTACGTTCCTGTGAATGTGAAATTATTGTTTTATCCTGATTTTGATGTGTGCGTGTGACGTGCACATGAACTGTTAATTACTGAGAATCTCGTATTTGTGTTTAAAAGAAGAAGAAGAAGACCCAAGAAAGATAGGGGAGAAGATATTTTGCATCGCGACAATGTGCACAGAATGATATACTAATGATAAAATGTTCATATCAACACGAAGCCAAAGCTGTCGACAAACATAGCGGAAGTCATGACGTCTACGGATTATTTTAACGCCCTCACCCCGGAAAACAGCGAAAGTCATTGTCGTTCTAAATTTACGCCCTCCCCATTAACCAATGTCCAAAGTAAATTTAAAGCTGAGCTCTTGTTCATAGTAAACAGGAGAAAAATGTACAACGTGTAAGTGAGGGGGGGGGGGGGGGGGGGGGGGGGTTATCTAGGAATAATGCGAGGAACGTAACAGACTGAGAAACACGATGGAACAAGGTACGTCGCGTCACTCGGCGCACTAAGCAACGCGCAAGCGTCACCTAGCGGTTCTCGTGTGCAGCTTGTTGTGAACCTGTAGCGCACCTTTTTTTCATGGAAGACGGACGGCAAGCCAAGTTGGTTGACGTTTCATTCAAACTTGCCCATTCATGTTGAACCCCTCTACCCTCCAAACCCCTCCCACCTTTTCAAGAAAAAGAGAGAGGGGTGAGGTAAAAGGATTGATGAGGTGGGGGAGCTTCGAAACTGGTTTTTCCCAAAGTCGCTCACGGGTGCAGGTCGCGGTCGCCCCACCACTCCAGATAAGGATGTTTGACAACGTTGAGCAACATCCGAAGGATCGCTTCGTGATAGATCCAGCCAAAAACGACAGAGTTAGTGTGAGGTTGATAAAACCCCGAGTTCTTGTTCGTTCCTGTGCTTTTGCTTTATCCTCTCTTTCGTCAGTACGGGTCCGGTCGCTACTTGGGAAGCTATTATCATCACACAGTGCGATGCAGGCCCTTGTCTCGATGGGGGTAATGTTGGATTCACCCGTTCACGCTCTTGCCGACACAGTAGATAACAAGATTTGCGTTGTGGGCGTCAGTTAATGAGAATTGTCTATTATTGACATGTAATGTGGAAAGGGGGGGGGGGGGGGGGGGTAAAAATGAAAAGGGGGGGAGGTGGAAATTCAAAAGGAAAAAAGGGGAAAAGAGGTGTTAAAAAACCGCGCGCGCGCGCGCCGCGCGCATCGGAAACCCCGTACAGATGTATGTGCCCCCGTACCCTTTTCAGCTTTTTCCCCGTTGATATGATCCCTGCGTGGGAGGTGGGGCCCCCGCTATTGGGTCACCTGTCACATGGAGAGCAGGGGAGGGAGCGAGTTTGGGGGGGGGTTGTTAAGGGGAGGGGGGCGTGGGGGGCGTCAGCCAAAAAGAACGAGGTGTTTTCTGGTCGGCGGTGGCGAGGCAAAAGAAGCTTGAAAAGGGGGAAGGGGTGGAGGAGGAGGTAGAGGGGCGACCTTTCCCGACCCCCGGGCCCCCTCCGCCCCCCTTCCCCCCCCCCTTTCTCCTCCACCGTCTTGTCCGCGCCAAAGGTGGCTTTTTCCACCACCCCCCCCCTTTTCCTTTTCGTGGGCGGCTTCCCTTCCCTTGCGAAAAACCCACCTACTTCCCCGTGGGGGGGGGGGTGTACTTAAAACGTACTTACGCCGCGCGAGCGGGGGGGGGGGGGGGGGGGGACCGAAACTCGTAAGGCTTGTTTTACTTTTTAAAGGTGAACGCCGAGTGTTTAAAATTTTTGGGCAACCCCCCCCCCCCCCCCCCCCCCCCCCCCCCCCCCCCCCCCCCCCCCCCCCCCCCCCCCCCCCCCCCCCCCCCCCCCCTCCTCGGGCTTTTGTAATGCCCTGGGGTTTCGTTTGTGAATTTGGGTTTTTTAGGAGGGGAAAGGGCGGTGTGAAAGGGGTTGGGAAAACGGTTGACAAAAGATGGCTGAAGGGGGTGAACTTGCCCTGATCGTAACTTGTGGCAAAAAAGTGTTTACACAGTGAGGATGGAATCGGCCAGGACGAAAGTTTACTGCGTCATTGGCGCGCACAACGCACACGCGCGCGCAACACACACACCACCCCACCACGTTATCAACTCAAGCCGCCCTATTATTGTTGGAAAAAATTGTTTACACGGTTGTTGTAAATAAGAAAATACGTACTTTTAAATTGAGTCAGGTCAAAAATTATTACATTTATGTAAGGGCAATCTATTTTATTTCCCGGTTTTTAATGGTTCACCCGTTGTGAAGGTATTCTGTTTCCAAAAAAGGTGAATGACCTTGACATCCCGTATGTGTCCTCCTGACGGGACATAAAATAGAAAGCACACACCCGAGAAGAAGTCAGCTGTTTTATAAGCACCCTTGGCCCCCAAATGTGGACAGTTGAAACCCTCCGCATATGAAGTGGGTTTTCTTCGATACACTAAATATATCATTCTGATTTTTGACGAATAAATAGGAAATGAACATGAATTAAAAAAAGGGAAGAACTTTTTTTTTGGGGGGGGGGGGGGGGGGGGGTATATTCTCTATGAAAAGCTATAGATCTGTTTATAAAGTATTTAGTAGAATATGTTGTTCAACTTGGGGACAGTTTATTTTCTCAAAATTCTCACCACAGTATATATATATCATATTGCCAGCTGAATTATGGGATTGCTTGTGGATGTAAGATGGCTTTCTTCACATCCCTGTTCCATGTCATAACTACTTATCAAAGGACGTACAACAGTGTTCCTTTATCTTGAACAATGAGACACAACATGCTTTGCATATTTGACCTAGCTATGATTATGTTGGTGACCATTTCCGTTCCCATAGGGGCTATTTTAAACCGCATAAACTGAATGTTTTTGCTTGTTTTGTTGCCCAGGCGGCCATTTAAACTGAATATTTGCTGCCTGTTTCTGTTCCCTAGGCGACTATTTAAACTGAACACTTCTGATATCACACTTTTGTTCCCCTAGGCGACTATTTAAACTGAACACTTCTGATATCACACTTTTGTTCCCCTAGGCGACTATCTAAACTGAACACTTCTGATATCACACTTTTGTTCCCCTAGGCGACTATTTAAACTGAACACTTCTGATATCACACTTTTGTTCCCCTAGGCGACTGTTTTAAACTGAATTTTTCTGCCTGTTTCTGTTCCCCATGGCGGCTGAATATTTCTGCTGTTTCTGTTCCCTAGGCGGTTATTTAAACTGAACGTTTCTGCCTGTTTCTGTTCCCCTAGGCGGTTATTTAAACTGAAGTTTCTGCTGTTTCTGTTCCCCTAGGCGGTTATTTAAACTGAACGTTTCTGCCTGTTTCTGTTCCCCTAGGCGGTTATTTAAAGTGAACGTTTCTGCTGTTTCTGTTCCCTAGGCGGTTATTTAAACTGAACGTTTCTGCCTGTTTCTGTTCCCTAGGCGGTTATTTAAACTGAATGTTTCTGCTTGTTTCTGTTCCCCAGGCGGCCATTCTGCAGCACACCAAGGAGTACATTGCCAAGAAGGAGCAGGAGCTGAAGCAGGCCAAGAGCCAGAACGAGCAGCTGAAGCGGATGCTGATGGAAGTGAGCCGCGACCGCGACCTGGCTGAGCGGCAGAATGAAACGCCCCCGCCAAGAGAAAGAAGCGTGACCAGGTATGATTCGATGATGGCTAGAGAAAGAAGCGTGACACAGGTATGATTCGATGATGGCTAGAGAAAGAAGCGTGACACAGGTATGATTCGATGATGGCTAGAGAAAGAAGCGTGACACAGGTATGATTCGATGATGGCTAGAGAAAGAAGCGTGACACAGGTATGATTCGATGATGGCTAGAGAAAGAAGCGTGACACAGGTATGATTCGATGATGGCTAGAGAAAGAAGCGTGACACAGGTATGATTCGATGATGGCTAGAGAAAGAAGCGTGACACAGGTATGATTCGATGATGGCTGTTTTTAAGGTCGATCGAAGGCAAGATGGACAAGAACAAAATAAAAAACATCAATAAAAAATCAGACAAATGACAAATTACATGAACGAGTGGGATTAGCTGGGTTGGGTAGAAAAGTTGAGGTGCGATTAAGTATGGTCGGTGACCAGTCCTTTTTTGTGTGTATGTGAGGTTAGTATATTAACGCTTGCAGTTGTGTTCAGCCATCTTTTGTACTGAAGTTACATTTACCATCCTTTGACAGTTCTATCCATGTGTCCAATTGTGAATTCAGTTTCTCTCATTCCACAGTATTTTTTAGTTTTTGTTTTCTTGACGAATACATGTCATCTTAAAATGGTTCAGAACGCTGTAGTGTAAACTAACCAGCACCATCCGGCCTTCCCTTTCCATCTCCCGTCAAATTTTGAACTGCCCTGTTGCCCAAGACTTCAATCAAGCACACACATGTGTCTCAACATCTAGAAGAGATACTTAATGTATACAATGTGGCAGCCAAGACACTGAGCAAGTCCGAGATCAGTTTGGAGAGTTGCTCAGGCAGAGAGAAGGGATGAGAGAGGGATGTCCCAGCGGTGCAAGAAGATCAGCGTCGCTGTGACTGAGCTGCACAACTCCCATCTTTTCCTCCGGTTGTGTACTCAGCAGACTGTTGTAGAAAACCAGGCTGAACTGGAGTTGACAACAAAAAGAACATTAAGAATTGAGAAAAAAAAAACTTGTACTGTTCTGTGTTGCAGTTGTATCATTGTAGCATGGAGCCACAGGATAGCGATCCAGAAAACAGAATCCGCACCAGGAGTATATCGATGATCTTTGTGTCGTAGGATTTCAGATTGGTCATAGTTTAACCGTTCAAAACCAAAACCAACATTAAAAACAAAAAGAACTATATCATATGCAAGCAAACACACACAAGTAATAAACTATATTTCTTTTTATGATTCAAAATTTCAGACTTTTCATTAAGCAGGCTTTCGGTGTTCATAAGGAACCCCCACCATGCTAAACTAAAGCCGTGTTTGTTGGTTGGGTATTTCAGAATGCTCGACGAAGGTATCGGCATGTGTGAACCAGGCTCGGAAGGGTCAAAGGACGTGCCAGTGTGGAGGACCTACACCGTGAGCTGGTGGAGCTGCGGCAGCAGTTGGAGCGGGGAGAGGATGCTGCGCATGATGATGGAGGAGAGGGCCCGTGCTCTGGAGGCCCAGCTGGTGCATGGCCAGCCCCGCATCTCCCCACCCATCCTCGCCCCCAGCCTCTCCTCCCCATCAACTCAAAGTGGTAAGCCCAGAGATGCGGGCAGTCTTGTACTTTGTCATGAACCGCGGGCAGTCTTGTATTTTTGTCATGAGCTTAAAACTGCGGGTAGTCTTGTACTTTGTCATGAACTTAAAACTGCGGGTAGTCTTGTACTTTGTCATGAGCTTAGAACTGCGGGTAGTCTTGTACTTTGTCATGAGCTTAGAACTGCGGGTAGTCTTGTACTTTGTCATGAGCTTAGAACTGCGGGTAGTCTTGTACTTTGTCATGAGCTTAGAACTGCAAGCAGTCTTGTACTTTGTCATGAGCTTAGAACTGCGGGTAGTCTTGTACTTTGTCATGAACTTAAAACTGCGGGTAGTCTTGTACTTTGTCATGAGCTTAGAACTGCAAGCAGTCTTGTACTTTGTCATGAGCTTAGAACTGCGGGTAGTCTTGTACTTTGTCATGAACTTAAAACTGCGGGTAGTCTTGTACTTTGTCATGAGCTTAGACTGCAAGCAGTCTTGTACTTTGTCATGAGCTTAGAACTGCAGGCAATCTTGTACTTTGTCAAACACCAACTTCTGAATTACATTAAAGTTAGATTTTATCATTGAAGTAGGGAATAAATCTAGGTAGGGGCGAAGGGAAGATGTCCCGAATCCTTCCGAACTCTCTCAAGGACACAATGATTAATGGTTGTTAATTGTTTCATTGTTTTCATTACATTGTATATTTCTGATTTATACGTATGTATTGTTTTCGAGTTTCTGGTTTTTCACTATTGTGATTGATATTTATGCTTTTTTGTGAGGGCAGGATGAAAAAAAGCTGCAAAGCTTATTCTTGTAACCCTCAATAAAGATAATTTTGACTTGACTTGACTTGACTTGAAAAGTTGGGGGTGGGGGGTTCACTTTTTTTAGATTTTACTATTGTGCTTAACACAATTATTTAGCTTGTGTGGAATTTAGGACTGTCTTTCTCAGGAGAGGGTGGGGGGGGTCTGCTTGAAACAAGGAATTCTGTAAATCTCACTGATATTACCAATGGAAATGGGTTTTTTAAAATATATATTAACAATTTCTAGTGTGATTTGAGATCAGGGTTCTGCAGAAAATTGAAACTAGTGAAAGTCTGTGCTGTTTATTATTAAATCGTCCACATAAAAATCCATATTTTATGTAAAAAGAAGAGTCAGCCAACCATGAATCTTTGTAATTGAATCATGACTACCAAAACACTTACAATGTACAGTTTTAGAACAGAGTCGTGGCTTGTTGGGAGTGGAAAAGGGAAAAGTCATGGAAAACTGAACATTTGTTCTGACGAGTGAGAACATAACTTGATGAACTTGAAACATTTTTTCTCTATGAAATAAAGCAAGTGGTCACAGTTGCAGTCACAGACTTTTGTCTTTTGAAACTGTTGAAAACAAAAACCATCTTTGGTTCCTTGTTTCAGGAGTCCCAGTCACCAAAACCAGCATGCAACGTGCAGGAAATCTCAGCCACGAGGACCGCGTCCAGTCGGAGCTCGCCTACAACCCCAAACCTCGGCGGAACCTTGAGAATCTGGTGGAGGCGATTCGACAGATCGAAGGCGACCGTGTGTTGAGTGATGACAGCAAGTATCTTTCTGGGGACCGCCATTCTGTGCTTAACTGCAGTGAGGAGAGTGAGAAGGAGAGCAGTGTCAGTGACCCTGAGGAGTCTAAATCAGAAGGATCTGGACGTGACTCACCTTCCCCGTTTGGACTCTGTGCGCGCAGCTTGGCAATGTCGGCCTCCGCCATGCCAGGTGCCCCTCAGGTCGCGCATCAAGGCATCTTGTCGGAGAAGTACCCCATCGCGTCACATCTTCTCCATCGACCCCCGTACTACCGCCCGGGGTCATCGTCCACAAGTCATGAGGGCTGGTCATCGTCATCATCGCATCCATTTAGTTTTTTTTTTTTTTTTTTTTTATCAATCCCAGTTTTATCTCAGACACATTTGTTACACAGAAAACACACACCACTGAAGAGAAGAAAGTGCTATACATTGATTTCACCTGACATTCTGGATCAGCATCATCAATCACTTTGATCTTTAGGATCGGACTGCTCTCATTGGACATTGCTACATTCATCTCATCTCCTTCATTGCTTCATCACATGCATCCATCATCGGAAAATAATTTATTTTTTCACCTTCAATGTTCAGAAAACATCCTCTCCCCCTTGATTGCTCTTTTCACCACCCCACCCCCTCCCCCCCACCTTCAGAAAATCTTGGTTGTTTACAGTGAAACTTTTCCCCCCTTTTTTGTGTTTTGTTTATGTTTTACAGTTCTTGTGGGAAATTATGGACGGAGTATTGAAACAAGTAAGAGATATTTGAGTATTTTGTTCGTTTATCTAAAAAGGGGGGTGATGGGGGAGAAAGGGGTTCTCTTTGCACTGTTTGAAACTGACATTCCACTTTATGACAAGACTCTCATAGTCACTAGTGAAATTTGATTGGGATTGGGGGAGAGGAAGGGATGGGGGTGGGGGGTGTTGTGTGTGTGTGTGTGTGTATTTCCTCGCCCATATTTTGTCCTCCTACATTTCATTTTTTAAGGTCTTGTATGATATGGATGTGTTGCTGAATCAAGTATCTGATGTACATATGAATTTCTAAGTTATTATGAGGTCATCAGAAGAAAATGTCACGTCTGGAAATGTTTGCATGCAGTTTGCCTCATTTCGGCTCTTTAGTGTCCTCAACTAGTTTAGTTCAGTACAGACGGAAATTTAAGGTTGTTGTTGTTTTGTTTGTTTGTTGTTTTTTTTTTTTGGGGGGGGGGGGGGGGGGTTAGAAGAAAAAAACTTTCTGGGCTAGGTAGTTTATATGGATTGAAGTAATGATTTCCATCAGATTTTATATTCTCAGTTTCAGTAAACTATCAGAAGGTGGTGCAAGGAAAAAGCGTCACCTCCCAACCTTTTCCAGTTTTGACCCCCGTTTTCTTTGCAAAGTTAATTTGATCTGTAACATATATTATACATAGCTTTTTTTTCCCCCTACTGTTGACTATTGTAATGATGTTGGTAGTTGCTCTCCCTGCCTGACACCCCCTGAAGGAATGGTGTGGCTGTTTGGGTTTGTGGGGACTATCAGAGCTTACCAAGTATATATTATAGAGCATTAGAAGTACACCCTGTCTTTGAGCTGTGTTTCTGTTGTGTATAGTAAAAGAACAGTTGTACATATTCTGTGTAATATATTGTATAGTTCGCTTCACAGGAAAGTGAAAAAGAACAACAACATATTGATATGAAACGCTCTATCTCTCTCCTTCTCTCTCTCTCTCTCTCTCTCTCTCTCTCTCTCTGTCTCTCTCTCTCTCCCAGACACTTGCAGTTGAACATGCCTGCACAATACCACTTATGTCAATCTCTCAACAAACTTCTCTGTAGGTAATGAAAACACTGACACCTTAGCTAATACTTCGTTTGACCTCCCACTCCCCAGTCACTTTTATTTAAGCGCTTGCTTTTGAGAGTGAAAACGGCACAGGAATCGTCTGTCAATCAGAAAGTGTTTTTTTTTCTGTTTTTTTTTTGTTGTTGTTGTTGAGCTAGAGCCAACCTGAGTTTTTCTTTTGTACTCTTACTTCATTATCGATATGCAGAAGAGGTGGGAGCCATGGGGCATTATTTCATTATAAGAGATATCCTGTCTTACCTATTCCTCTACCTGTTGAAGACAGCCTGCATCTCGTTTGGGTCAAAGATGGAGATGGTTAATTGATAAGATTGTTTAAACAGAGATTGACCCCCTTTCTTCTCTGTTTTTTTTTTTTGTTTTTTTGTAAGTGTATGAAAGAATATTTATGTCAGACAACAGCCACTGGCTAGATACTTTAAACTGTTTCTCAGTTGGTAGGTACTTCCTGTGCCCTTTGCATGTTTAGATGGGGTCATCCCCCTCCCTTAAACCCACCCACCCACCCCCAGTGGCGCACTACTGCGGACTTTACTCGCTCCCTCACTGCCAAAATAACATTTTGTTGAAATATTCTGGGCGCTTTTTTTTTTCACCCCATTTTCATAAGGTGAAATGGAGGGTGTTATGTTTGTAATTGGGAGGTTATGGAGGGAGGGTGGGGGGTGAGGAAACTTAATGACCAAAAAAAAAAAAAAAAAAAAGATGAAAGATTAACCACACCGTAGTTTGTGGAAATAATTGCACTTTTTGTTTTCACCTGCAGACTTCTGAATGGTGGTTTGTGACAAGGAAATTGAGACAGAACTCCAGAATTCCAGCAAGGAAAAAAAAAGCAACGGTTAACATTGTGTGTAATGGTTTGACTAACAGGGAATCGCTACCCTCTTCATGCATCAATCATTTACCAAACACCAGTCATCCCTGTCGGACACATTTTGGATCATTCATTCAAAGAATCGTACGAATCGTACTTGAAACAGTCCAAACTTTTTTAAAATGACCAAAATGTTTTGCATGGACAATTTGATGACTACTACTACTAGTGCGGTGTTTTTTTTTTTTTTTTTTTTTTTTCCTTTTTGCGAAATGATTGAACATATATTAACGTTTCTTTTATACGAAAAGTGTTTGTGGCTTGTGTAGTTGTGTGAACTATGAGCATGCCTGTAAGTTATAATTCATGTGTGCTGTGTGTGATTGTTGATTTTTTTTTTTTTTTTTGGATCTTATGAATAACATTTGTGTGACTGGATCGTTTTTTGTTTTTTTCTATCTCAATCATGTACCCCTGCTTTCCACTCATTCCTCAGTCCCTCACACAAATCTTTACCATCCTCACTCTCGCATCCCCTTCTTTCTTTCATCCCCCCCCCCCCCCCCCCCCCCCCCCCCCCCCCCCCCCCCCCCCCCCCCCCCCCCCCCCCCCCCCCCCCCCCCCTCCATTTTTTTAAAACTCTGGATCCATTTTCAGTGTCACTTGTACATGTGATCCTGCTGTAGATTTCTTTCAGTGCAAACCTTCACGAAGCTGTGAATGTGTTCTGTCCAATTTCCATGGTAGAACCTTGCTTTTCGAGAATGGAGCACTCACAAATGCACACAGCAATGCAACATGGTGGTCTGGTGCTCTCACCTGAAGTGTCAACCAGCAGCCAATCGGTGACGGTGACACAAAGTGTGTGGGGTGCCACCTACAATCGACTTTTCCGTTGTTACACGGGGTTTTTTTTCTTGTTTTCTGTCTGCTCGGCTCCCCCCTCCCTGAACTTTTTTTTTTCCCTTTTTGTTATTGTTGTTGTTAGTTTCGTTTTCATGTAGATATGCCTGTAATTCCTTGAGTGTCATATTTATCAGTCTGTCTAAAAGCTGGTTATGCCTTTTCTTGTTCTTGAGGCTTGTGTGTGAGATACTGTGTGGTGTGTTTTTCTTCCTCTTTTTTTTCCTTCTTTCTCAGGCTTCTCTTTTGTTTCAGTGGCCCCTCCTCCTCCTCCCCCATTCATTTATATGTGAATATATTATGCGCTAATTTCCCCCCTCCACCCCTCCTCCTGTCCTTAAATTTCGTATCTGTTAAATTTTTGTTTGTTTTGTTATGGTCTGCTGAGGGTGGTTTAGATTGAAAAAAATAGTTGAAAGTTGTTAGACTGTAAACTACAAATGTTAAAAAAGACTGCCCCAACTGATTTATAAGTTACTGTCTGGATGAGTAGTGAGGTTACAGAAGATATTATGTCAGTAAATTGCCTTCTCTCTCTCTCTCTCTCTCTCTCTCTCTCTCTCTCTCTCTCTCTCTCCCCTACAACCTAATAAACTACTTAACCGTCAGAATTGGACAGAACTCGGTCGAAGACATCAAGTCGGTTTATTGGGATTTCTTTTTTCTTTTTCTTTTTTTTTTTTTTTTTTTTTTTTTTTTTTGAGTTGTTGACAGTGAGAGTGATATGTAAATATTAACTGGTTATTTTCCTGCCTGAAACGACATCAAAATATTCCTCTATTGGACATGTGGAGGCATGGGTGGTTGGCGGGGTTATTTTTTTTCCCTTTTTTTTTTTTTTTTTTTTTTCTTATGAATGACTTACAAAAGTCTGGCTGTCAACTGACTTGAATTGTTTTGGGAAGTTGCCCTTGCAAGGAAAAATACACAAATAATTTGTATTCACAACTCTAAACTGATGATGGAGGTTTGGGAAATAAGATTTTTTTCTTAAGCCAACAGTACAGTTTTTATTTGTTTCATTTATTGCACCTGACTGCAAGTGGTAGTGGTGCCAGGAGGACAGGTGTGAGGGGGCAGTCAGGGGTGACGACCACAACTTCTCCCTGTCTTCTCCGTCATGGGCCACAGGGCAGAGGTGTTGCCACCATACGAGTCAGATCTTTACGTTTTGGGTTTGGGAACAGTTGAATTTTATGGGTTGTTTCTTTTACCGAGAAGAGGATGGAAATTTCTGTTATTAATTACTGTGCAAGACGGTTGTATTGAGGCTTGCTTTTAGCTATAAGAAAGAAGAAAAAAAACTTGGTGTACGGAGATACCCATGCCCCTTCCACCACCCTCCACCCCTCAGATCAAGTGCTTCTAGATGTCATGAACCGTAACAAAAACTGTCATTTCCAAATGAGTGCTCCTCGATTTCACCAGTTCCTGCTAGATTTGGTCTGATTCCTGTGGTGCCGGAATATAGCTTGAGCTTTAAGGTATGGAACATGTAATTAGGTGGTGGGGAGAAGGGGGTAACTTAAAAAGAAAAACTGTTGCTGGTGTAGTAGCTTTGTTTTGCTTTGTTTCTCTCTTGTCAAGAGTGGCGAGTGGTGGGGCTTGGTTCATGGTCAGTCGTTTCAAGTGGACAGTTCGAAACTTGAAATCTTAAATCCTGTCCCTGAATTAAAGCTCCCCCCTCCCTCCCCATACTCTCTCTTTCTCTGTCTGTCTGTCTCTCTCTCTCTTCTCTCTCTCTCTCTCTCTCTCTCTCTCTCTCTCTCTCTCTCTCAGGAGTGGTGGAGTGATGTTGCTGATTTCACATTCATTTTTCTTGTCTTCCCTATGTGTCGTCTTACCCTGTCCCTGAGTCAACTGTTTCCACTCTTTGGAGAAAAACAAAACAAAACAAAAAGCAGTAATCTCTTAGTTTCGTAATTTGCCTTTGTCAGTTAACCTTCCCCTCGTCCCTCTCAACCATTCTGTCTCCTCCATCCCCTGTCTCCCACCTATCACCCTCTCTCCCTCGTCCTTTCTCTCGCTTTCATATGAAACCCCACCCCCACTCAACTCGACCATCATTTCTCTCATCTTTTTTGCCCCTTGATCATTCTCTTTGTCATTTTTGTTTTCTTTGAAGTGAAAATCTAACTGGATTCTAACTGGTAGTGTTTTACGATGAGGTACTTTATGACAGTTCGGCACATTTTGGGTGTGATGGGGAGGGGGGGGTAAGTAGGGGCTCATTTAATTTCTGTACGTTAGTACTCGAATGAACAAAGAAGGAAGGGAAACAAATGTTTTAACTTGTTTTGATTGTGACGATCATGGTGATTTTTTTCAACTATATATTTCAAATTATTGTTTTGGTTTTTTTATTATTATTATTTCTCACTTGCATCAGCTTCATTGGTGTTTTGTGTTGAATGACATCTAGTTGTTTGAGTAAGAAAAATAAAGTATTGAGGATTAAACGTTTTGAACGGAGTTTGTCGTCTTTTCCCGGAGATACTTGAAGCATGCAAGCGTTTGCGTATACGTGCGCGCGTGGTAGTGTGTGTGTGCGTGTGCAACCGCGCGCAAGCGGCGGGACTACTTGGTACAAATATCTCTCTCTCTCTCTCTCTCTCTCTCTCTCTCTCTCTCTCTCTCTCTCTCTCTCTCTCTCATATCATGCACATGAACACGAGCAGCTTCCGCTGTATACCGGCTCAGCTCGGTGTCTTCTGTACCTGTTGTAAAATGGGGTGGCTCTGCCTGTCGCACCCACTGCCTGCCTGCCATGGCTCTGCCTGTCGCGCCCACTGCCTGCCTGTCTACACCTGCCATGGCTCTTGCCTGTCGCACCCACTGCCTGCCTGTCTACACCTGCCTGTCGCACCCAATGCCTACACCTGCCATGGCTCTGCCTGTCGCACCCACTGTCTACACCTGCCATGGCTCTGCCTGTCGCACCCACTGTACACCTGCCATGGCTCTGCCTGTCGCACCCACTGTCTACACCTGCCATGGCTCTGCCTGTCGCACCCACTGCCTACACCTGCCATGGCTCTGCCTGTCGCACCCAATGCCTACACCTGCCATGGCTCTGCCTGTCGCACCCACTGTCTACACCTGCCATGGCTCTGCCTGTCGCACCCACTGTACACCTGCCATGGCTCTGCCTGTCGCACCCACTGTCTACACCTGCCATGGCTCTGCCTGTCGCACCCACTGTCTACACCTGCCATGGCTCTGCCTGTCGCACCCACTGCCTACACCTGCCATGGCTCTGCCTGTCGCACCCACTGTCTACACCTGCCATGGCTCTGCCTGTCGCACCCACTGTCTACACCTGCCATGGCTCTGCCTGTCGCACCCACTGTCTACACCTGCCATGGCTCTGCCTGTCGCACCCACTGCCTACACCTGCCATGGCTCTGCCTGTCGCACCCACTGCCTGCACCTGCCATGCCTGCTTGCCCCCGGGGCGCATCTCAAACGCCTGTCGATTGGTATAATCGCCAAGAAGCTCGTACGGCGGTGGATTACGATGATCTACATGTATACAGTTAACTACCAGACAGACACCGCGCGCAGACTCCCACATGAGCACGCACACACGCGCCAACATGCACCTACGTATTCGCACGTCATCTCGACTTGGCTTGATGCGCTTAATGTGATCATTTAGTCTAGTATTTAATACTAAATTCGTTCTGCTCCCCCCCCCCCCCCCCCCCCCCCCCCCCCCCCCCCCCCCCCCCCACCCCCCCCCCCCCCCCCCCCCCGCACACGCACACAACCCCCCACCGTCCTTCCACCGTTCCCTGTCTCTACCCCCCCCCTTACACACATACAACGCATTTCTCTCTC
>CM031601.1:41129872-41141287 GCA_018398815.1 Conus ventricosus
ATGACTCCAGAGGAACAAAGGTACAGAAGGTCAGCTTTCTTCGCTTCAGAGATGGGAAGTTTTTGGCTGTAGAGATGAGGCATGGTCTTGTAGTATGGGACAGTACGGCCCCTCTTGCTGCCTCCAACTACCTTGATGGTCTTGTAGCTGGGCTGATCAAAGGATGTTTTGTATAAAATTTCATCTTCTCTGCCCTTCTCGAAGCGCAATGCTTTAAGTTGCAGCCAGTTTACTTTTTGGCCCGTGATATCCGTTTTTGTGTTTCTGAAAGCTGATGCAGCCAGTGCCTTAAAGTCCAAAACGTCTGTAAATTTCATTGGAATGACCACATAGGGCCGTGTTCTTCTGGTCATGCGCAGGATGATGTCCCAGCTGCTTGGGGTGTAGATGGGCGTGCTTTTCTTTGCGAACGTGATAGCCGCGTGCATGGAGTCGCACTCCATCTGCGTATGGCCACTCTCCAGGTACTTGTGGGTGATGGTCTGAATGTGTCCGATGTTCTGGACTGCATGGGCAAGAGCTGCTGCCAGGTACTGGTTTCGGTTTTGCCCAGAGCAACAGTCTGAATAGATGACAACTTCCTCCACAAAGTCTGGAAGTGAGCTCAGGTAAAGTAGATGCACGTTGCGATCTCACATGCACCTCTCTTACCCTCAGTCTCATCCCATGTGTAGCACTTGGCCTCCCCATCGGCCAGTGAGTAAATGGTGAAGTTATACACAGACAACTTTCGTCTATAATATAACTGACTCACTAAGCCGCAGGGGGACTGGAGGACTGCCTGCAGATCCACGGTGACCACATGCTTTCGGCAATCTTCCTTGGCCTCTGCCTTGTCCCGCTCTTTCTCAAGGCGTGCCCTCTTCTTTCTTTCCTGGTGTTCTTCATAGGCTTTGATGTCATCTTCTGTGGCCAAGTCTGAAGTCTTTTTCACGGCGAAAGCAGCACACACAGAACACTGATCTTTTTTTGGCACATGGAATGCCAGATTGTACTCGCTATTGAATACCTGCCGGTACCTTTTAGTGGAAACTGGCTGCAGTCCTTGCTCTTTGCACTGCTGCACATAGAAATCGTGCATCTTCTTCACTGTCAGCCCAGGCTCCAAATATTTTCGCTGCGTGTCCTTCCGTGTGTAGTGAGACTCTACGGCGGGGAAAGACTCTATGTGTCTTCTGACGCCCTCAATAGCGGCTTCGCTAGTTTTGTTGTGTGGCTGGCACTTTCCTCGACGTTCTTGGCCAGTAAAGGTCTGATTCGTGCTGTTCTTTAGAGCGTGATCAACGTAGGCTTCGCCTTTTGCCAGTGTCGCCAAAAAGAACTTTTTGCACACGCGTTGTTCCTGGCCGTCCACAACAAAGGAAAAGGTCCGGTACCGTTGACGCTTCTTGGGCACTGGCATATTGTCCGCCCCCAGAATACTGACAGTCTCTCTGTCTCTTACATGAGCACAAATAAAGTCTTTCTGTCGGTTGTAAGTGTCCAAGGCATAGAATGTCTGAAAGATCTGCTGCCGATTTTCTTCTGGGACGCGATCATTGCACTTGAATCTGCACTTGCTACAGTCAATCTGCTGGACACATTTGGCTTGCACAATTTTGGCAGTCTGAGATACATACTCTTTCCCTTGCAAATTTAAGGATTTTCTCACGTTTTGTTTCCAAGCTCCCGGGTTTGCCGTTTTCTTTCTTGAAAGATGTTTCTTGGGCGGGGTTTGGAAGGATCCTTGTTTTCTTGGAGTGATGTTTACGCTGGCATTGGACTGTTCTTTTGTTGGTGTGGTTTTCAAACTCTCGTCCTGGGTGGGACTACTTGGTCCCTCCCCCGAGCTGTCCCCATCAGTCTGGTTCTGATCTTTGGTTGGTGTCGACTGATGTGTGGGTTGGAAGTCTTGCTCATCCCCATCATCAGAATGGAGACTGACTTCATGCTGAATCCCTGAAGACTGTTGTCTGTCTGACCTGTGGCAAGCATCGTAGTGAGACGGCTCGTGGACAGTGAAAGCCAGTGTGATGCGTTCTGCGTGCTGCCAAGTCGTGCCGCCGGTGCTGCTAGTGGGTGGCAAGAAGTCTAAGACGGATTTGAATAAGTCACTCGTGTAACACGGACTGGTCTCTCGGACCAGTCGGCCAATACTCGTGGCAGAAGGTCTGCGGCATCATTGCTCCATTTGCCTGGCTGTTGCAATTCAGAGACATTCATATGGAACCTCATAAAGATGTCATTGTCATCTTCCCCAGGTTTTGGGACCATGAAGGGACCGTATGCTCCATAATTGCCTTCAAGGTGGTCACACAAACAGCGGCGGAGTTCCTGTCCTGTTATGTCTTCCAGATGAAAGGCGGAGGCTTCAAAAAAACAGTTTCCGTCTGGATTCACTTCTGTTCGGATCAATCCATTAGCTGATAACAGGTTGTCCAGACGAACGTGGTGTATTGCGACATTGTCCTGTCTTTCCTTTGTTAGTGCTAGACTGGCAGCTTGTGCCCTGATCAGATCACTCTGACGTTTGGTCTTCCGACGTCGTTTTCTGCTTTGGACTGCGGGGAAGCTACTGTCAAAGGTGTCGGACTCTTGGTCATGTGGTGATGTCTCCGATTCTTCTGATGGTACAAATGTCGGGTCTGCAGAATCATCAGCAACTTCAGGACCAACTTTCATGATGAGGGGTTCTTCATCTGAAGAGTTGAAGTCTGACTGTGGAGCTACCAGTTTTTTAATCAGAGGTTCATCATCAGACGTATTGAAAGCGCTGACTCGTTTTCGAACAAGGGGTTCATCATCAGACTCATCAAATGCATCCATCTCCTGGCCCTGCTGCTGGCTGTTGGTTGCAGTGGAATGAGCCGCTGATTCGTCCGCCGCTGAGACGAAAGAAGTCGCCAGATTGAGATACACGCTGTCCTCCATCCTGTCTGGGTCCATGCTGTTCACACTGGATACCAACCTGCAACAGGGAAACATGTTTCAAACATCAAGCTTGATGAAACAATGTAGAGTTAGCCATGCTCATTAGGAAACATATCAACATGTATGTATGTATGCATGATGCATGCATGTGTGCAAGTATGTATGTAATTGTGTGTGTGTGTGTGTGTGTGTGTGTGTGTGTGTGTGTGTGTGTGTGTGTGTGTGTGTGTGTGTGTGTGTGCATGCCTGCATGCATGCGTGCATGTAAATGTTTTAGATAAAATAAGAGAGAGAGAGAGAGAGAGAGAGAGAGAAAGAGAGAGAGAAGAGAGAATTTATGAAATCCTACAATAAAAAAACATGCCATACTAACAATGTAAAACTGGATTCATACATAAAAGAAAAGACCAAACAGGGTGAGGGGAGGGGGGGAGAGAGAGAGAAGAGAGATAGAGAGAGAGAGAGAGAGGGGGAGAGAGAGAGAGAGAGAGAGAGAGAGAGAGAGAGAGAGAGAGAGAGAGAGATTATGGTTTATAAAAGAAATAATGGATACTTACCCTCAAGAAGTCAAGAAGAATTTGTTGAATCTTGGCAATCAGCAATGATACAAGGTTCAGCAAATAGAAAGTAGTCTTTCTGTGTGAAGAAAAGTCCATCAAATGGGGTAGGAGTATGGTAAACTTGAGCTATGGTTCCTATGTGACCAGCCCAGGTCCCGTTAGGAATGCAACACTCCATTGTTCTTGACCTTGCACTGATAAACATGCCAGGCTAGCTGTTGATGCACGAAAGGGATGGGGAGAAAGACCCTGGAGGGCAAGGGTTCTGACATCAATTTGTGAATGTATACTGTCTGTGAACGTGTCATTTGAACCAAATTATAAACACAATGACAGACAGTGATGACTTCAGACAAAGTGTCTGCACAGCCACCAGATAACCTAGTGCGTAGGATCTATTCTACTGACGTATCATTTTCTGTAAAAGAGATATAGTGCATGCAAAATGGGGGTTGATAATATTTTGTTGTGCTTGGTTTAAAGGCTCCAAGGGCAGCAGCCTCACCCTTATTTTTGCCAGTATAAACAAAGCACTTGATAATACTGCGTTTACACCGGCTCTCTGCTAGGACAGTGGCAGATACTGGCCGATATAAAACCAGTAGTGCAAGATACGAGGTTTATACAGACACGACTATGAAGAGCAGAGAGGAGAATCGGACTAAATGAAGCCAACTTTTCAAGATACGAGGTTCATACTGCCATCTTTTCAGGGATTTTGCTTCGGTTGACTAACGTATATGTAATTACGGTTTTCATGTGGTCACTGAAATCTTTGAAATTTCATACTTTGTTTAATTATTGATTTATAACTCAACAATTTAAATCAAAATTCAGTTTCTGATATGACAAACACAAACTGGAACCTAAACCAAATCGAATGATCTAAAAAAATGATTTTCGAAAAAATAGTGAAATACGAGGTTTATCCGGGCAACCCTCGATAATGAAAAAGGTGGGAAAAGACGATTTTGTCCTGGGATTTGAGGGTCAATAACGCTCACGATCACCTCAGCAACAACCAACAACATTATTTTAAAAAAAAGTGGAAAAAGACGATTTTGTCCTGGGATTTGAGGGTCAATAACGCTCACGATCACCTCAACAACAACAACGACATCATGAAAAAGGTGGGAAAAGACGATTTTGTCCTGGGATTTGAGGGTCAATAACGCTCACGATCACCTCAACAACAGCAACGACGTCATGAAAAAGGTGGAAAAAGACGATTTTGTCCTGGGATTTGAGGGTCAATAACGCTCACGATCATAGGTGATCAACATGGATACCGAGCCCTTGATTAGATATTTTGGCGCTAAAAAGGTTTATAAAGGCGTTTTTCTTAAAACACCTTCCTTGCGCTGAACTCTGAAGCGATCAAAGCTAAGTGAATTTTCGTTGTCCTATTTGCTTGTCTCTTGCCTGAAGAAGACCCAAGAGGTCGAAACGCGTAGTGTTTTTTCTTGTGACTCGTTCGTCCACGTTTCTCTGGGCGGTTCGCTAACATTTATTTAAGATTTTCTTAAAACGTCGCTAAATTTTCTTGAAACGTCGCTAAATTTTCTTTAAAATGTCACTGATAAAGACGCTGCGCTCACGAGACAAACCCGTATTGCTTGGTTACCTTAATGTTTGAATCCACATCTACCAAATGTAATACGTCAGACAGGAAGAACCATGCGGGGAGAGTGGGGGGGGGGGGTCGGGGGAGGGGGGGGGGGTATACATCGCTATGACGACTGCACGAAAGAAAAAAAGGACACTAGCCTGAGCTTTTTTTTTTTTTTTTTTTTTGGTTGTCTTTTTTATTTTATATTATTTTTGTTTGTTTTTGAGTGGGAAGGAATGAGGAATCCAGCAATGTCTGGCAACAAAACGCCATGCTGTATCTTTGAGTCAGCATGGCACTGAAAATGTGTGCCTTTTTTTTCATATAATGAATTATCATCATCATGATTATCATTTTCCTTACAGGCAACCCGAAAGTGTCTGAATGAATGCGATTCGTTGAGGAGACAGCCCGCCAACTGATGAGCCACACAGTTTGGGCGGCTTGTACCTGTGACCGCAGACTGTATTCCACATGTGAGAAGTCAGCGCCTCTGATCGACTTAACAAGAGATGATTCAAATCATGGAGGAAAGAGACTGTTCTTGTTGAATTAAACCCTGCTGCTGCTGCTGCTGCTGCTGCTGCTACCACCGCTGCCGCTGCTACTGTTGCTGCTGAGGCTTCCATAGGGTGATGGTGACGATGATGCCATCCGAACAGCAGCTGCATGGGAAAAAGTGTGTTGCTTGACTGTTAGCAGGTCTTGGAGTTAAACGGCAACTGAGTCACACTGGAGACGTTTTTCAACTGAGTCACACTGGAGACGTTTTCAACTGAGTAAATGACTGGAGAGGGTTTTCAACTGAGTCACACTGGAGAGGTTTTCAACTGAGTAAATGACTGGAGAGGTTTTTCAACTGAGTATATGACTGGAGAGGTTTTTCAACTGAGTCACACAGAAGAGGTTTTTCAACTAAGTCAAAGAATGGAGAGGTTTTTCAACTGAGTCACACTGGAGACGTTTTTCAACTGAGTCACACTGGAGACGTTTTTCAACTGAGTCACACTGGAGAGGTTTTTCAGCTGAGTCACACTGGAGAGGTTTTTCAACTACAGCAAAATCCTGCACCAGCCTGCCGAACGTGATCCCCGAATTGGTTTGGTGGGTGGGGGGAATAGGGGCGCGGATTTCATGATGGAAAGGGAGAGGTGGGAAAGGGAAGGAGGCGGGGATGGGGTGGGGGTTGGGGGGGGGGGGGGGGGGGGGCGTGACTGAGCATTCAACAGTGAACCGAAATCTCAAACCAAACAGTAGGCTTTCTGCCGTTCCATGTTGTGATAGATGCAGAGACTGAAATGAAACTTTTTTTTTTTTTTTAAACACAGCCTGGTGGTATAATGACCGTTACGACGGGCAATGAAAACTGTCCATTGAGGCCGACGGCGAGAGACCTTGTCTGGCAGATCACTCACACACTAATGCACCCGAACGACCTACAACCTTCTGGGATCCAACGGGAACGGCCATTCTCACGCGCCATTCGTAAGTAGAGAAGGGGTAGGGAAGGAGAAGATGGAAGGGAAGGGAGGGGAGGGGAGGGGGGAGGAGAGGAAGGAAGGGGGGGGGGGAGGGGACACACTATATGTTTATTGTAGTAGCTGTGACACCATCCCTCCTCCTCCCCCTGTTCCGCCTTCTCCCTACTATCCCTCCCGCCCCCATTCCGTTCAGTTCTCCTAGCCGTGCCGCCGTTCTCATTTATGGTAGTGGTTATTGGTCGTGTCACGCTGATCTGGTTTCCTCCTGATCGGCCCACTAACACACACTGTCCACAGACTGTGCCTAGTAACCACGGGGTCACCCGGTTCTCGTTCGGCTGATCAAAAGGCTCTGGTTTGTGCCTAATACAGCATCTCTCTCTCTCTCTCTCTCTCTCTCTCTCTCTCTCTCTCTCCTCTGTCTGTCTGTCTGTCTGTCTCTCTCTCTCTCTCTCTCTCTCTCTCTCTCTTCTCTCTCTCTCTCTCTCTCTCTCTCTCTGTGTCCTAGACGAGGGGTGGAGTTTGGGGGTAGGGTGGGGGTGGGGGTGGAGGTGGGTGCACTATGGTCTTTTCTTGAAGTCCAAACATACTGTGAGACCTATATAGTTTTTAGCTGTGCCGTGAACTAAGATTCTGCTCACAAGAGAGAAAGCAGAGTGGGGTGAGGGGGGAGGGACAGAGAGAGAGAGCGAGAGAGAAGAGAGAGAGAGAGAGAGAGAGAGAGAGAGACAGACAGACAGACAGACAGACAGCGACAGACAGACACGGAGACACACACACACACACACACAGACAGCCACACAGCTACACAGGCACACAAATACACCGACAGAGAGAGAGAGAGGAGAGAGAGAGAGAGAGAGAGAGAGAGAGAGAGAGAGAGAGAGAGAGAAACTCGAAACTCGAAACTCGAAATCTTTAATGAGGGTGAATAGATAAGCTGGAAGCTTTTTTACACTATGCCCTCAAATAACAATAAATGAGAAGGTACAATTTACATCGATTTGACAAAACTAAACACAGCAATAAGAAAAACAACATTTATAAACAAAATAGTAAGTAGTCTCATTATAACATATTGCACACACACACACACACACACACACACACACACACACACACACACACACACACACACACACACACTCGCAAAACTGAACATATGTAAACATCACATATGCATGCATAAACATTTCATAAGTCAATCATGTCATATGCAGACGAGAGAGAGAGAGAGAGAGAGAGAGAGAGAGAGAGAGAGGAGAGAGAGAGAGAGAGAGAGAGAGAGAGAGAGAGAGAGAGACGGAAGGAGGGAGAAAGAGACAGTCAGAGAGAGAGAGAGAGAGAGAGAGAGAGAAGAGAGAGAGGAGAGAGAGAGAGAGAGAGAGAGAGGGAGGAGAGAGAGAGAGAGAGAGAGAGAGAGAGAGAGAGGAGAGAGAGAGAGAGAGAGAGAGAGAGAGAGGGAGGGAGAGAGACAAGGTCAGAGACAGAGGCAGACAGAAAGACAGACAGGCACCACCACTTGAGGGGTTTTGGGGAGTGAAAAAAAATGGCGCGGTTCACGTAAAACAGTAGCGTGAATACCGTTGGGAGGCACGCTTTTCCATCCTGATCTATTCTTTTCGTTTCCTCTTTATTCTGTGACCAAGTCTGTGTATGAGTAAATCATGTTTACCCAAGGGTACCGAGTAAAGTTACTTCCCATGCATTCTTCTTTTTTTTCCTTTTTTTTTTTTTTTTTTTTTTTGAATAGGATTGGAGAATACGAAATATTGTTCGTATCGCTAGAAAGTTTTAATATTCTATGAAATATAGTTATACAGACTTATCAGTTCGTAGACAACAAATTCATACTATTCATGCACAGTTGAAATTTCTTCTTTTTTTTTTTTTTTTTTGCTGTCCCAACCTCTGCGCCACCTCAGAGGCAGTGCACCCACGCCGCTCATTCCTACACCCCGTCCACAGCCACAGCCCGGTCGGCCCCGCCGCAGCCCCGGCACCGGCAATCCACAGGGAGCAGTCAATGTCAAGTCGTCAAGAGGCAACCCACCGTAGGAGACACTGCACTGCTGCCGAGTCACTTCGGTGGTGTTCAGTGGCGCCTGTTCTGATCTAACATACGCAGGACACCACCTACTAAGCCCCCTACTGACGACAATAATTGCTTAGTCGCGGAGCCGGCGTGAGTGAGCTCTCCCTCCGGAGGGCGCCACACGTCCGTCCAACGACAGCCCCCATGGACTCGCCGATACCGGTGACCTCGACGGAACCAAAGCAAGGCCACAGACGTGGAGAGGACATCGAAATTGAGGTCACCATGAGAGCAGGGCATGAAGGGTCACAGAATTTGAGACATTTTTTTTGCTGATCGATGATAATGAGGATGATTAAGATGATGCTACGGATTTCCGTTTCGGTCTGAGACTACATGACAGGGCTGTACTCTACGCTTCCTTTCATAATATATCCCGGCGTCAACCAGTTCCGAGAGATACAGGCACCTGCAGTGTTGGTCAGGAAATTTGAGCAACACTCTCAGAAACGCATCCATTAAGTGGATGAAACTCGACTGTGTGGTCCCAGTCTTCCCAACTGAGTCCGCAGCAACTCAACTCTCTGGGTAGGAGCCGGTCGGGGCAGAAAACCCCCACATGACTTCTGATGGGATTTGAACCCGACCTCCCAGCCGGGAGTCCGCGACGCTAACCACTTCGCCACGGCGGCTGGTTGCACAGTTGAAATTTTGTCAACATTTCGAAAGGAGTCTGAACCGGTTGTTCCATCCAGATCCGCCGTTGTATGCGATTCACTCCCCAATGTACTTGTTTCCACTAACTTTGCTTAATATCGATCCGTCAGTTTTGCATCATCTTGCTGAACGACAAACAAACCAACCAAACAATGCAAAAGGATAATCTCCTCAGCGGAGGTAATAGATGACTTCGGAAATCTGCAAGGGAGATAATCTGTATTAGAGTTCGCGTTCCACGAGAATGACCCCACCGTTTTCATGGGACAGTCGCAGCTGGTCGGCACGCTCAAATGAATGTTGCCCCATCAGTCAGCTTAGAAGATCAATGAGAGAGGGAAGGGGCCAAAACAAGGGTGCAAGACGGCGTGAGTGTAATGCAGACAGTCGATACCCGATCGTTAACTTGGCGTGTATCAAGTTGTAGTATACGGCTCTGTAGTGTAATGTGCTCCGGCACTGTTGTATCAAGTTGTAGCATACGGCTCTGTAGTGTAATGTGCTACGGCACTGTTGTATCAAGTTGTAGTATACGGCTCTGTAGTGTAATGTGCTACGGCACTGTTGTATCAAGTTGTAGCATACGGCTCTGTAGTGTAATGTGCTACGGCACTGTTGTATCAAGTTGTAGCATACGGCTCTGTAGTGTAATGTGCTCCGGCACTGTTGTATCAGTTGTAGTATACGGCTCTGTAGTGGTAATGTGCTACGGCACTGTTGTATCAAGTTGTCGTATACGGCTCTGTCGTGTAATGTGCTACGGCACTGTTGTATCAAGTTGTCGTATACGGCTCTGTCGTGTAATGTGCTCGGCACTGTTGTATCAAGTTGTCGTATACGGCTCCGTAGTGTAATGTGCTACGGCACTGTTGTATCAAGTTGTAGCATACGGCTCTGTAGTGTAATGTGCTACGGCACTGTTGTATCAAGTTGTAGCATACGGCTCTGTAGTGTAATGTGCTACGGCACTGTTGTATCAAGTTGTATACCGCTCCGTAGTGTAATGTGCTACGGCACTGTTGTATCAAGTTGTCGTATTCGGCTCTGTAGTGTAATGTGCAACATTGTCTTGTGCTGAATGGTGAGCGTGGCACCGTTGTATGATGAAAAGTCTGTCAGAAAACTGCGGATGGAAACAATGTAACAACAACAGCTAAAATGGTACCAAAAAAGACACAATGAGAAACAAAGCAACACCCAAACATTAGCACTGTAATACAGCCAGACGCTCTGTGTGAAACACTAAGATTTTAAAGATCACACGAGAATGTTCATCGGTTAATAGGGCATACAGATTTGCGTGGTGAATGAATGAGATTGATAAAGCAAAGAAAAAAAAAATGGGGAAAAAATAGGGCGACGGAGGACCCACTTACAAAAAAGAAGAGAAAAAAGAAAAGAAAGGAAAGGATTGGTGGAGGGGAGGGTAGAAAGATGGGGGTTGGAGGACCAAAAAACAACAACAACAAAACAAACAAACCAACGAACAAAAACAACACACATACACAAAAAACAAAAACAAAAAAAAACAACAAAAAAACCCGATATCAGTCCCACATGGAATATCTCAAGCTGTGACATCACACTCAGAACGCATCACAAGGAAAAGTTACCAAAGAGACTGCTTCTAAACTCGTAATGCTAATGTCCACGGTGACCGTAAGATAAAGACGGTGGTCACAAAACGAGTCGGAAGAAAATGATGGCGATCTAATCTAACGATGTTTGCCTCAAGTGATCAGATTCAGAGAATCAGTCTTTAGTGAGACGAATAATCCTGGTCTTAGTTTGCAACACAAAAATGGTGGGCTTATTTGTTTGCTTGTTTGTTTTAAATTAACTGAGAAAACAAAATGAAATGTAACCATGTTGAAACAGTGTGTGTGTGTGTGTGTGTGTGTGTGTAAGGAGATCGTGGAAGAGGAGGAAGAGGGGGGGGGGGGGAGGGGGGGGGGGGGTTGGAGGAAATGGAGGAGGAGGAGGAGGAGGACAGGACAAGAAGGAGATGAAAACCCCAGTAGCAGCGACAGCAATGACAATGATGATCAGACGGTAACCATTTCCCATGTCCAGCTGAAGAGTAACCATAATCGACAGGTTCAC
>CM031601.1:41141387-41168961 GCA_018398815.1 Conus ventricosus
CCGACCATGCCTCGCCCTGTGCCCTGGATCAGTGGCCCCCATCCTATGGCCCTGCTGCCCTGGATCAGTGCCCCATCTATTGCCCTGCGCCCTGGATCAGTGGCCCCATCCTATGACCCTGCTGCCCTGGATCAGTGCCCCATCCTATGGCCCTGCTGCCCTGGATCAGTGGCCCCCCCATCCTATGACCCTGCTGCCCTGGATCAGTGCCCATCCTATGGCCCTGCTGCCCTTGATCAATGGCCCCCCGTCCTATGGCCCTGCTGCCCTGGATCAGTGGCCCCATCCTATGGCCCTGCTGCCCTGGATCAGTGGCCCCCCATCTCCTAATGGCCCTGGCTGCCCTGGATCAGTGCCCCCCCCCCCCCCCCCCATCCTATGGCCCTGCTGCCCTGGATCAGTGGCCCCATCCTATGGCCCTGCTGCCCTGGATCAGTGGCCCCATCCTATGGCCCTGCTGCCCTGGATCAGTGCCCCGCCCCCCCCCCCCCCCCCCCCCCATCCTATGGCCCTGCTGCCTCCTGCCTGGACACACCACCCTTCCCGTCCTGCCACAAACACCCCCCCCCCCCCCCCCCCCCTGCCCCATTCCCCATCTCTGCGTGGACGGTCAACGTGAGTTAACGTACTATCAGACACGTAAGGCCGCGTTTTCATTGTTACTAGACGGCGGAACGGTGCGTTTAAAGTGTACGATGCCGGCGCGGTTAAAGAAAAAAAAAAGATATGGAATAATGATAATGATAATCATAACAGTAATAATAATAGTGATAGTAATGATAATAAAAATGATAATAATAATAATAATAAAATAATAATAATAATAATAATAATAATAATAATGATGATGATGATGATTATTATGTTATGAAGAAGAAGCCCCCCCCCCCCCCTCCCCCCCCCCCCCCCCCCCCCCCCACCCCCGCCTTCCCCCCCTTTCTTTCCAATACATTTACGTATTTTTTTCTTTTTTTTCTTTTTTTTTTTTTTTTGGGTTTTTTTTTTTACAAAATCTGACATCGCGCCCTATTCTCCCCCACCTCCTCCCCTCACCCCCACACCACCACCCCACCCTCCACCCCCTTTCTTGTTGGTTTTTTTTTTTTTTTTTTTTTTTTTTTTGTCCCCATTTTGTTTAAACAGAGAAACGACCGAAACGTGTTCATTTTTCCGCTTTCCCACCGAACGCGCGTCCATCCGCCGCGATGCTTCCGCCACAATCTTGTGTCGCTACCGCCTCGGTGTAAGTTCACTTCGCCTCCGTTGTACGAAAAGCCCCCTCATATCAATCCTGTTGCGAACGTCTTGTTCAGTCCGTGAAATCTGCCTAAAGCTGTCACACTGCCTCTTTCATTGTCCGGTGCAGTGTTGAAGTTTGTCCCAGGGGCGGATCAAGAACTGTCGGATGAAGGGGTTCCAGAGAGAGGCCAGGGGCCAGGTGGATCTCATGGAGTCCAGGGGCGACCAGCAGAAGCAAAACCGAAAGTAGAACTGAAAGTAAAGTTTCCTAGAACCCGTAGACACGTCAGTGAACTGCGCCTCGCACGTACTGGGCCGTTCGGTGGAAGCCGAGTGCAACTCGCTTTCCCTTCTTGTCCCCCTTTCTCGTTTCCGAGGGGCCCTGACGGACTTCACAATGCTTGCGGCCAGCATACTCATACCGTTTCTAACAACAGCAGCAATAACAAACAGGGAGGCGGTCTCTGGAAGCCCCACCCGTCCATGCGTGCGCGTGTGGTAGTGGAAAGAGAGATAGACAGACATACAAGACGTAGAGAGAGAGAGAAATGGAGAGAGAGAGGAGTGTGTGTGTGTATACATACATGTGTGTGTGTGTGTGTGTGTGATGTGTGTGTGTGTGTGTGTGTTGTGTGTGTGTTTGTGGTGTGTGTGTGTGTGTGTGGAGAGAGAGAGAGAAGAAGAGAGAGAGAGAGAGAGAGAGAGAGAGAGAGAGACACTAAACACTTCGATATTTTATTGTCATTACCAAAAAGGTCTTTTGACAAGGGGGAGGGGTTAAGAGAGAAAGAGAGAGAGAGAGAGAGAGAGAGAGAGAAGAGAGAGAGAGAGAGAGAAGAGAGAGAGAGAGAGAGAGAGAGATGACATTAAATGAAATGAAAGTTTATTCAGGATAGGCCACAGCCCCTTCTGAATGAAGCTTACATTGAAAAAAACAACAACATGGCATCGTAAGTTTAACAACACCAACAACAGTATAGTATATCAATGCATTAACTACAATCTGCCACACTTGCGCGTGAAATGCAATCTCTGACACAGATATTAACTTCATACCAGGATAAGTCATTGGCATTTCAACAGGTATTAACAGAACACAACAGCACGCCTCTTAAAGGCTCTATACAAAGAACACAACAGCACGCCTCTTAAAGGCTCTATACAAAGAACACAACAGCACGCCTCCTAAAGGCTCTATACAAAGAACACAACAGCACGCCTCTAAAGGCTCTATACAAAGAACACAACAGCACGCCTCTTAAAGGCTCTATACAAAGAACACAACAGCACGCCTCTTAAAGGCTCTATACAAAGAACACAACAGCACGCCTCTTAAAGGCTCTATACAAAGAACACAACAGCACGCCTCTTAAAGGCTCTATACAAATATGTGCACAAATTCCTCACGATCTTTTGATTTTTGTTCGACATTGGCAGAACCACACGAAACTGACATGGATTTGTGTAGTATTTAAATAAAATATATTCCTGCCGTAGATCACTGAGAGCAGGGCAGAAGAACAGAAATGTATTCCGTCATCGTTTGACTTTTCATTTAGTGGGCATATCAGACTACTGTCAGAAACAACATTGTACCATTGAGGATGCACTGCTATGTCTGAAACACCAAATCTGAACTTCGTCATGTAATTCTTAATGTGTCGGTCAATGTCAACGTGAAAGAAACAGTTGGCAATTATAGGATGATTTGAACCTTCTATACCATGAAAACCTACCTCTCTTTTGAATATGTTCATGCCAGTTTTACCATCTGCCATCAATCAGTCTTTGACGAAATACTTGCAAAAAAAATATTCAGCCATACAAATCCAAAGCCATTTAGAAATAGTATCTTACGAACATCTGACGCCATGTGGATTTACCACGTGAATATAACCAAACTAGCATTTGACAGGCTTTCAAAGGCAACCTGTTATCGTTCATCAGAGAAATTTTAAGCTAGTATCTAAAACACTGCACACGTAAATTTATAGAAATGGGTTAACGTCCGGTGTCTCTATACACCAATTCATTAGGTGTTTTAATATGGAACCCTAAAAACTTTTTTAGGGCATACAGATGAACCTTTTCAATGCGAACAGCGGCAGCATCCAATCCCCACAGTTCGGCCCCATAGAGAGCAATGGGTTGCACCTGAGTATAAATTTTTTTTTCATAATACTTTAAGTAAATTATTATCAAGTATGTACAATCGTTGCATAACAAATAGCAGTACATTTTTTGCCCTGCTTGCGAGATCGTTACAGGCAGCCACAAGGCTAAATCCGGCAGAAAAGTAAATACCAAGACATTTGTAACAGTTAACGACAGCCATGTGCTCCCCGCTAAAAGACCGTCTCTCTCTTGCCGCAAGGTGCCCGCCTTTTCTGAACACAGCACTGCTCTATTTCATTGTCACGTTAAGTGGGAGTCTACATGCTACATTACATAAATTGTGAAAGGGAGTCTGAAGGCCATTTGGGGTTTCTGATAACTAAGCTATATCATCTGCTAATAACAAAATAAACAATTCAACCACTTTTGGAGACAGTGTTGCACAACTCTGTGTGTGTGTGTGTGTGTGTGTGTGTGTGTGTGTGTGTGTGTGTGTGTGTGTGTGTGTGTGTGTGTGTGTGTTTGTCAGTACAACCGTGAGTTAATCTGACAATAAATTGGTTTCAGTCAGTCAGTGTGTGTGTGTGTGTGTGTGTGTGTGTGTGTGTGTGTGTGTGTGTGTGTGTGTGTGTGTGTGTGTGTGTGTGGAGAGAGAGAGAGAGAGAGAGAGAGAGAGAGAGAGAGAGTATGTAAACCATAAAAAAGTGATTCATAGTTGATTTACAAACAAGGTGATTTTTTTTTAATCATCATAATCCAAAAATAAAACAATAACAAAAAGGCAACAGGTACCAAATAGACAAACCGAAAAAGAAGACGAGCTAACAAACAAAAATAATAAACAAAAATTTGCTCCGCAACTAACCCCTTGTCCTCACTCAGTAGGAGACTTTAGCAGGCACACAGAGTCCTGCGCGTCTGCACGTTGGGTCAGAACAAGCACAGGAGAACACAGCAGCAATGCAGTGTCTCCTCTGAAGAGGTGCCTCTTGGAGGCCCGAAAGCGAAGGCTTTCTCTTGGCAGCGGTTCCAGAGCTCTGACAGGACAAACCTTAGTGTGTCTGTGTGTGCGGGAAGCCGGAAAGCACGGCGGGGAAAATAATGCTGCTACAGGGACACAACAGCTGAGACACCCGCCCAACATCCCACCCCCCACCCCACCCCCCAAAAAGAAAAAAAAAATCATGATATTGATTTTTTTAAAAAAATCAAGGACACACACGCGCGCGCGCGCGCGCGCGCGCGCGCGCGCCACACACACACACACACACACACACAACACACACACACACACACACACACACACACACACACGCACGCACGCACGCACGCATGCACACACATGCACATACACACGTACACACACATACACAAGCACTCACGCACGCACGCGCGCGCGCATACCCCCCCCCCCCCCCCACACACACACACACACGCACGCACGCACGCACGCACTCAAACACACGCACACACGCGCACGCGCGCGCGTGCACACACCACACACACACACACACCACACACACACACACACACACACACACACACAGCGACAGAGACAGAGAGAAGCCTGTACGGAAGGACAACAGTATCCCTATGAAACATAAGATCAGGCTCATGCGTGCACTGGTATATTCCATTATCCTGTATGCACGGGAGACATGGGACCCCACAGCGGATCAGCCATACCGATCACATTACCTCAAACCATCAAGGGAGACATGGGACCCTCACAGCGGATCAGCCATACCGATCACATTACCTCAAACCATCAAGTAGCACATCGGATCATAAGAACATCTGCTGACATGAGTTCAGAAAAAAAAAAAGCCACCTACGTAGGCATATGCATGAAACAAGATCCAGTGGCCTTGAGAAAACAGTCTTCCGGTTAACTGCTGAATAAGGCAGTCGGGAGGGGGAGGGGGGTGGAGGGGAGGTGAGGGGATAACAGAAGGAAAAAAAAAATGATGGACCGACAACATCGCAGTCACTGGCAAACAACCGACTTGAGCGGAGGAACGCTGTGTACGGTTCTTCGGTGCTACGCCTGAGTGATTCGTCACGAAGTTAAGGGAAATAGAGAAAAGACATAATCACAAAACCAAAATGCTTGAAATTTGAAATATATGGGGATGGTCTTTCTCTTCTTTGCATGATTATTAGCACAAACTTGAATTCCTCTTCCGCGTTTGCTGCATACATTCAGTGCTGGCCTCAACGTCGCTACATGGGGTCGTTGACATGGATAATGACGTCGCTACATAGCGTCGTTGACATGGATAATGACGTCGCTACATAGCGTCGTTGACATGGATAATGACGTCGCTACATAGCGTCGTTGACATGGATAATGACGTCGCTACATAGCGTCGTTGACATGGATAATGACGTCGCTACATAGCGTCGTTGACATGGTTAATGACGTCGCTACATAGCGTCGTTGACATGGTTAATGACGTCACTACATAGCGTCGTTGACATGGATAATGACGTCGCTACATAGCGTCGTTGACATGGATAATGACGTCGCTACATAGCGTCGTTGACATGGATAATGACGTCGCTACATAGCGTCGTTGACATGGATAATGACGTCGCTACATAGCGTCGTTGACATGGATAATGACGTCGCTACATAGCGTCGTTGACATGGTTAATGACGTCGCTACATAGCGTCGTTGACATGGTTAATGACGTCGCTACATAGCGTCGTTGACATGGTTAATGACGTCGCTACATGGGTCGTTGACATGGTTAGTGACGTCGCTACATAGCGTCGTTGACATGGATAATGACGTCGCTACATAGCGTCGTTGACATGGTTAATGACGTCGCTACATAGCGTCGTTGACATGGTTAATGACGTCGCTACATAGCGTCGTTGACATGGTTAATGACGTCGCTACATGGGTCGTTGACATGGTTAATGACGTCGCTACATAGCGTCGTTGACATGGTTAATGACGTCGCTACATGGGGTCGTTGACATGGTTAATGACGTCGCTACATGGGGTCGTTGACATGGTTAATGACGTCGCTACATGGGGTCGTTGACATGGTTAATGACGTCGCTACATGGGGTCGTTGACATGGTTAATGACGTCGCTACATGGGGTCGTTGACATGGTTAGTGACGTCGCTACATAGGGTCGTTGACATGGTTAATGACGTCGCTACATGGGGTCGTTGACATGGTTAATGACGTCGCTACATAGGGTCGTTGACATGGTTAATGACGTCGCTACATGGGGTCGTTGACATGGTTAATGACGTCGCTACATAGGGTCGTTGACATGGTTCATGACGTCGCTACATAGGGTCGGTGATATGGTTAATGACGTCACTACATATGGTGATTGACATGGTTAATGACGTCGCTACATAGGGTCGTTGACATGGTTCATGACGTCGCTACATAGGGTCGTTGACATGGTTAATGACGTCGCTACATATGGTGATTGACATGGTTAATGACGTCGCTACATATGGTGATTGACAGGGTTAATGACGTCGCTACATATGGTCGTTGACATCGTTAATGACGTCGCTACATATGGTCAGTGATATGGTTAATGACGTCACTACATATGGTCGTTGATATGGTTAATGACGTCGCTACATATGGTCGTTGATATGGTTAATGACGTCGCTACATATGGTCGGTGATATGGTTAATGACGTCGCTACATATGGCCGTTGATATGGTTAATGACGTCGCTACATATGGTCGTTGATATGGTTAATGACGTCGCTACATATGGTCATTGATATGGTTAATGACGTCGCTACATGATTATGGTCATTGATATGGTTAATGACGTCGCTACATATGGTCAGTGATATGGTTAATGACGTCGCTACATGATTATGGTCGTTACGGTCGTTGATATGGTTAATGACTTCGCTACATATGGTCGTTCATATGGTTAATGATGTCACTACATATAGTCGTTGATATGGTTAATGATGTCGCTACATATAGTCATTGATATGGTTAATGGCGTCGCTACATAAGGTCATTGATATGGTTAATGACGTCGCTACATAATTATGATCGTTGATATGGTTAATGACGTCGCTACATATGGTCATTGATATGGTTAACGACATCGCTGCATAATGGTCATTGATATGATTAATGACGTCGCTACATATGGTCATTGATATGGTTAATGACGTCGCTACATAATTATGGTCGTTGATATAGTTAATGACGTCGCTACATATGGTCATTGATATGGTTAACGACATCGCTGCATAATGGTCATTGATATGGTTAATGACGTCGCGACATATGGTCGTTGATATGGTTAATGACGTCGCGACATATGGTCAGTGATATGGTTAATGACGTCGCTACATAATTATAATCGTTGATATAGTTAATGACGTCGCTACATATGGTCATTGATATGGTTAATGACTTCGCTACATATGGTCATTGATATGGTTTATGACGTTGCTACATATGATCGTTGATATGGTTAATGACGTCGCTACATATGGTCATTGATATGGTTAATGACGTCGCTACATAAGGTCATTGATATGGTTAATGACGTCGCTACATATGATCCTTGATATGGTTAATGACGTCGCTACATATGGTCATTGATATGGTTAATGACGTCGCTACATATGGTCGTTGATATGGTTAATGACGTCGCTACATATGGTCGTTGATATGGTTAATGACGTACATATGGTCGTTGATATGGTTAATGACGTCGCTACATATGGTCGTTGATATGGTTAATGGCGTCGCGACATATGGTCATTGATATGGTTAATGACGTCGCTACATATGATCGTTGATATGGTTAATGACGTCGCTACATATGATCGTTGATATGGTTAATGACGTCGCTACATATGATCGTTGATATGGTTAATGACGTCGCTACATATAGTCATTGATATGGTTAACGACGCGGGATCGTGGTCAACGTAAAGATCTTAGAGGACGATCATGACAATCTGGATGAGCGGTAATAGGAGGAATACGGTAACGCTGTGTTGGTGCAGGTTTCCACCCCTTCCTTGGGATCAGTGCCCACGTATTCCTTTGTATCTTTGCCACAATATGCAGAACAGCCATGTAGAATGGCTGATACTATACACGAGCGAGAGAGAGAGAGAGAGGGGGGGGGGCAGAGATAAAGGCTGAGGCAGAGACACAGAGGAAAAGAGAGAGAGAGAGAGAGAGAGAGAGAGAGAGAGAGAGAGAGAGAGAGAGAGAGAGAGAGGACACACACACACACACACACACACACACACACATATATATATATATATATATATATATATATATATAATATATATATATATATATGTATGTATGTGTGTGTGTGTATGTGCGTGCGTGCGTGCGTGCGTGCGTGCGTGCGTGCGTGCGTGCGTGTGTGTGTGTGTGTGCGCGCGTGCGAGCGAGCGAGAGAGAGAGGAGAGAGAGAGAGAGGAGAGAGAGAGAGAGAGAGAGAGAGAGAGAGAGAGGAGATGACCATAGACGTCTTTTAGACTGTAAATCGGCTATCATCGCCCGGCATAGGAGGTAGCAGAAACTGGTGAAGCCTAAATGGTAGGCGATACAAAAACACTCTGTGACATATCACACTTTGTCAACGACTTGTGAACCGTTTATCGGAAACAGTTGGTTTCCTTTGCATTGTTATTATCATACCCATTGGTATCGCTTTGTTGCCTGTATACCTTAAACCTTGATGTTTCATGCATTGAATCTGCCCACGCGACAGTCGACGCTGTGTATGGCTGGCGTCAGTCACGTTCGCGCACTTGTCTGAGTGCAGCTGTTATGAATGGATCACCTCCCATTCAGTGGCGAGCGGCGGAAGGTGGGCGGAATGCCAGCTAGCTTGTACGTCCTCTTTAAAGCCCCTTAATGGGGCTATCATTAAGCTCTCCCCCATTTTGCCGCTGAGGCATGCATATGCGAGTGAGAGAATGCTACTTCTGGGTGTGTGTGTGTGTGTTTTTTTTTAAAAGTCCTTCCGGGTGATGAAAAACATTGATTTTTTTTCATCTCTCACTTCAACCCACATCGCGGGGGGGGGGGGGGGGGGGGGGGGGGGGGGGGGTTAAAAAAAAAATCAATATTTTTTCAGTGTTCCACGGTGAGATTTAGTAACAAGCGCCTCTCCCTTCTCTAACTGCCTCTTCCTTTCCAACTCCTCAAGAGCGTTTATGAACAGACTGTCGATAGATGAACCCATCAACCATCAGGACAAATCACCACCGTTCCGGATCAACATCTGCGATGAAATAAAAAAAAGGTGTCAATAAAGTTGTCCGTGAAATTAATCATATAGATTACTCCCCTCCCGTTGAAGGTCAAAATGAACGAAAAGGGCCACAACTCTTACTTTGCTGCGCCGCACTTCCAAGACGTCAGTGACTGGTTCATAAAGTGAGAGGCCTGACGCGCCGTTCACTTCCTGTTCTGTGACAAGTTGGGCCATTCTCATCAGGGGTCACGTACATTGCTCGTCGGTCCATTCATCAGGCTTCACAACCGTATCAACGCGTGATGCGCTGGTTATGAAGCTCAGGGGAAATAATCTCCCGCTCAGATATCGCCACTCTGGCTGGGTCACGCCACTATAAATGTCAGTAACCTGAACAAGTCTGCACAGTCATCGCAAAATCGTCCACACAATGAGATGCTGCAGAAACAAGCAAGACACTGGCCCCACACGTGACCAGAACAGAGGCACCTGTCACCAACGTGCACGTGCAGCGTTCGACCTTGCGCCAGCTGCAATGCCGAGCACACAGTTAGCACATCTGCACACCTCGTAAAACATGTTTGTTGACAAGCAGACTGAGGGCAGAGAGCTACATGCCACAACCAAAGCTGGCTCTCGCCGACGACACCCAGGAAGTAAAGGCCGACCATGGCAGGGGAGAGTACTTACAGACACTTTGTGATACAGCTTGAAGAGCCGTCAGTCCACCAGATGGTCAGAGAAGACAGGCATCCGTTGTATCAAGCAGCAGGGATGAAAGGGCGCGTGCCCGACTCTTAGGCCAAGACGAATCAGGGTGTAGGAAAGGACAGAGACTGGAGCACAAACTGCCACTGAAGAATTGAACCAACACATCCCGACACCGCAGCTGAGACTGAGACCCTGATCGGCCTAGCCACAAGAAATCATCCCCGAACAGTATGAGAATGACGAAGATGAACTTTCAGAGCGCACAGTTTGCGAGACCAGCAAACAAACACAGGCGGCAAACAGACAGACAGGCGGCAAACAGACAGGCGGCAGACAGACAGACAGACAGGCGGCAAACAGAGAGACAGGCGGCAAACAGACAGACAGGCGGCAAACAGACAGACAGGCGGCAGACAGACAGACAGGCGGCAGACAGACAGACAGGCGGCAAACAGACAGACAGGCGGCAGACAGACGGACAGGCGGCAAACAGACAGACAGGCGGCAGACAGACAGACAGGCGGCAAACAGAGAGACAGGCGGCAGACAGACAGACAGACAGGCGGCAGACAGACAGACAGGCGGCAAACAGAGAGACAGGCGGCAGACAGACAGACAGACAGGCGGCAGACAGAGAGACAGGCGGCAGACAGGCAGACCGGCGGCAAACAAGCAGACAAGCGGTGAAAGGAGTGCGCTCCTCCGCGCACGAACTGGGAAGACGCAGAAAAAGAAAAGAAAGAAGATCCAAGGTCAAGGAACCTCCCGATGATCATCAGAAGGACCCATACGGTCCAGAACCAAGTCCGAAGGACCCATTCCAGTCTTTGATGCGGATGGACGGCCCAGCAGACCACAAGATCAGCCACGGGATCGCTCAGCCACGGGATCGCTCAGCCACGGGATCCATCAGCCACGGGATCGGTCAGCAAGAGTGACTCTGATTCCATCGGGCTTGAAAAGGGTGTACTAGTTACTGAAAACCGGAAGCAGGACACTGCAATGGCGCTCGCTGGCCGACAGGAATCGAGCCACCTCACCACGAAGGGAACCAAAGGCATCTCCGACAGCACCAGCCACCAGTGCAGAACATGTGTACTTCGCCCTCATCACCTCTACTCCATATAGACTCCGGTCTGGGAACATGTCACTAAGGGCCTCAGACTCACGGACGAGTGTCTCATCAATCATGTCTCAAGAACCCTGCATATACCACGACTGGTGTCCCCACTGCCGTGTCAACAGGACCATCCCATCCGCTCTTCCTACCAGTAGCAAGGAAATCTAAACGATTCGGCGTACCACCTTGCCGGACATGTATGTTGATACTTACAAATAATAAGACAGACAGAAATGAAAAAGAAAGCCAAAGTTCAAACAATCTGGATGTAATCCAGCGTCTCTCCGACAAAACTCCACTTCATCTTATATACACACAAGACAGATGTTTTCAAAGGTCAGAAATCGAAAAGGAAATAATTTCTAACGGTGTTTACCCATTATCATTTTCTCCTTACTCCATAAAAAACAAAACAACGTCATCTGATTGACAGAGGAGCTGTTGAAATGTTTATTGTCACGTGACAGGCCCTGGGACGCCAAAGCCAAGTTGCAGTTTGCATTGGGAGGCTATCGAGGTGACAGACCAACGACAGGGTGGCGCAGACTTCCTTCTCTCGCCCCAGGAAAGTTGGTCGACTTTCCTCACAAGACGATGGTTCCTGGCCGTTTAGGACGGCACAGTTTGGGGCTACCTGCACAGGCCTCTGTGCTTCATAGGCGGTGTTTCCCTCGACGGTGGATGGCCTGTCTACACATGACCATGGAGGGTGGGGCGACGGTGGATGGCCTGTCTACACATGGCCATGGAGGGTGGGGCGACGGTGGATGGCCTGTCTACACATGACCATGGAGGGTGGGGCGACGGTGGATGGCCTGTCTACACATGGCCATGGAGGGTGGGGCGACGGTGGATGGCCTGTCTACACATGGCCATGGAGGGTGGGGCAACGGTGGATGGCCTGTCTACACATGGCCATGGAGGGTGGGGCGACGGTGGATGGCCTGTCTACACATGGCCATGGAGGGTGGGGCGACGGTGGATGGCCTGTCTACACATGGCCATGGAGGGTGGGGCGACGGTGGATGGCCTGTTTACACATGACCATGGAGGGTGGGGCGACGGTGGATGGCCTGTCTACACATGGCCATGGAGGGTGGGGCGACGGTGGATGACCTGTCTACACATGGCCATGGAGGGTGGGGCGACGGTGGATGGCCTGTCTACACATGGCCATGGAGGGTGGGGCGACGGTGGATGGCCTGTCTACACATGACCATGGAGGGTGGGGCGACGGTGGATGGCCTGTCTACACATGGCCATGGAGGGTGGGGCGACGGTGGATGGCCTGTCTACACATGGCCATGGAGGGTGGGACGACGGTGGATGGCCTGTCTACACATGGCCATGGAGGGTGGGGCGACGGTGGATGGCCTGTCTACACATGGCCATGGAGGGTGGGGCGACGGTGGATGGCCTGTCTACACATGGCCATGGAGGGTGGGGCGACGGTGGATGGCCTGTCTACACATGGCCATGGAGGGTGGGGCGACGGTGGATGGCCTGTCTACACATGGCCATGGAGGGTGGGGCGACGGTGGATGGCCTGTCTACACATGACCATGGAGGGTGGGGCGACGGTGGATGGCCTGTCTACACATGGCCATGGAGGGTGGGGCGACGGTGGATGGCCTGTCTACACATGGCCATGGAGGGTGGGGCGACGGTGGATGGCCTGTCTACACATGACCATGGAGGGTGGGGCGACGGTGGATGGCCTGTCTACACATGACCATGGAGGGGTGGGCACTCAGTTCCTGCATGGAACTCCCTGACTCCATTCATACTTCGTCTTCTTCTTGCAAAGGGCATGATTTGGCACACCTTTTGAGAACAGTGAGTCTGCAGCCGTTAATCCCCCAACGTGGGATGGAATCGCAGTGAGGGGTAACTTAGCTGATAGTTTTAGAATGTCAGTTAAGATGTCTGGAGACTGTGGTCACTCGGCAGACATGTTGGCTATGGCTGGTCTGGGCAGACTGGTTTAGAAGGCTAATCAGAGTCTGGGAAAACAGCTTTGGGATTCGGCGACACCGTAATTGTTGTTGCGCTTGCTGAGGAGGTCTTAAGCCTCCCTTTGAGCATGGCTGGTCTGGATGGAGTTGTCTGGAAGACCAGTTAGTGGCCGAAAGTACGGCCCTGGGAGTCTGTGACGCCATAGTCTTTGCTGAGGAGCGTTTGAGCCTTTATAGAGACTCCCAGGTGGAAGTCGATGGCGACGCTTCTAATGGTTCCATTGTGATTCAGGCGTGGCGATAGCCAGAAAGAGAGTTTCTGGAAGGATCTCGCTGAAAGAGGCTGGGAGGCCTATATACTTCCAGTGTCCTAGCTTTTAGGCCATTTCTTCGCTGAGCAGTGTGGTGAAGGCTGTGACACTGATTCCGTTACTCATGGTTTGTGAATGTAAAGGGCTGAAAAGCAACAGCCGCATCTTATTGGGCTGCTGTGTAGGCTAACGGGTGAAACGTGAGGAGCCGAAGCGTGTAGCACGCACTGTCCTGAGGTGGGTGTGTCTACGGAGTTAAAAAAAAAAAAGATTTAGTTGGCTGGTTGATGTGCGAAATGTGTCCTTTTTGAATTTGATCCAATGATTATGTGGACACTACGCAGATGATTTCGTCCATACAATTGTGTAACTGCTACAGGCCAAGTGATGCCTTGCTATTGAAAATTAGATGTTTAGTAATTTCATTCATTGTTCACAACTCCTGCCGTTCGCAACAGGGAGCTCCATTTTGTGTGCTTATGTATGTTCATTGTTAATTCTGTTATTCGCTACAGCTTTATGATCCATGCTTTTGACTGTTTTTAACTTCTGCCGTTCGCATTACCTCCTACAGTTGGCAACAGGGAGGCCTTTTGTCCATTTTTGTTGTAAATCCCTGCACCTTAATTTTGATAATGTCTATGTGCTGCAGGGACAATATTCAGATATTCTTTGAAGCTAAGACCTATTGTTTTAATGTATGATTTCACAATTCCATTATTAGCTTGATACTCGTCTTGGCTTAATTTGAATGATTTGTGTCTTATTAATGTTTGATCTCTTCCCTTGAAACTATTGCTCATGTTGAATGATTATGTTTTATCTGTTTATGGTTTTTTTTTTTAATACTTCATGTTATGATTAGTGCGACCCCTTGTTGCCAAATTTGCTCCAGGGGCCAACAGTCAGTGTCGCACTGTTTTATGTTATTTTATTTTATTTTTTAATATGCGCGCTGGTGACCTACTCGTTTTTGAGTGAACCAGTATTTTAGGAAGAAGAAGAAGATCATTATCGGTTATGTCTTAATAGGTCTGTATGATCTGAGGTAAAAGAGGAAACCAACGAGCTGGTGTTGATGAGGAAGATGATGTGCCCACTCGCTCTCCTCCCCAACTCTCTTCCCCGTCTCGTGCTCCTCTTGCCTTTTCTTCTCTACTCAACCTCCACTTTACATTCTTCTTCTCCTTCTTCTTCTTCTTCTTCTTCTTCTTCTTCTTCTTCTTCAGCTTCTTCTTCTGCTTCTTCTTCTGCTTCTTCTGTCAAGCATCCACAATCAAGTTGATTTCATTCGTATTTTCAGGCTGAGCCTCGAAGACATTAAGAAAAAGGGGGAGGGGGTGGGTGCGTGGGGGGAGAGAAGAAGAAGGAGGAGGAGGAGGAGGAGGAGGAGGCGATCGGCGACTGGCTTGCCAAGGTCCGTTCAGTGAGTCGTAACTCTGCCGACTCGTGGCAGAAATCATCAACCGAGATTTTAAAAGAATATTTATGAAAAAAGTGAAAAAGGAAAGAGAGAGACAGAAACAGAGAGAGAGGTGTCTGCAGAGTTGGTTTTTTTTCATTCTTGCATGCAAGTGTCAAGAGTGACGACACACACAGGTAGTCTCTGCAGGCGGCTCATTCCCTGAGAACCCATGGAAGAACGAGTTCAGCCGGTAATGTGTGTGGCACTGCAGGCAGTGGTACTGACAGCCATGAGCTCCTGTTGACAGCTTGCAGCTGGCTGCAACTGGGTCCGATTGATCTGGAGGACATCGCTCCAGAACTTGAAGAGCACCGTCTATCTTGCTGTCTGCCTACGTTGCCGGAGTGTGGGCCAAACACGTCGTTGACGTTGGAGGGGCTGTGGTAGTGCTTGAGATCGAAGGGACCACCTTCTCTGTACAGCTTCGATCTTGTCCACATTCCTCTGTATTGGGGGTCCCCACGCGGAGCTGGAATACTCCAAAGAGGTCTGACAAAGACCAGGTCGGACCTCTTCCTCAGTTCGCGGTGGACCCAACTTTTAAGTACTGACGCGAGAATCCCAACATTCTGCTGGCTTTTACTGGTAACATCTGTTTCTGTTGTCTTGGAAAAGCCGGCTTAACCTATCCACTGGACTATTCTCATCATCCGCAAAATTGCGCACACTGGCATAATTGGTCAAGTCCCCCGACACTGCGAGTTCAAATTCCGTTGGCGTCCTATCATAAAAAAATAATCAAACCAACCAAACCCACAGTTGCTGTCAAATCTTTTTGTGTTGTCGCTCTGGTGTTCTAATTATACAGTCAGACCAATTCCCCCGCATCAACTCTCCTGGAGAGACAGAGAGAAGACTTATTCCCATCAGCCATTCCACCCTTCGTAAATATATTCCACCAAGCCTGACTGCAACACAAACAATAAATCAAAAACAAAATAAAGAAATAAGGTAAAAAGATAATCTTAAAAAGACAGAGGTGTCATAAATTAGAATAATGGATGGTAGAGTGTAGCTTAATATTAAAATGCAATACTACAGTTACAACATCGAAGCAGTACACACAAAGAAATGTCAGTTTATAAAAATGTTTTTTCGTTTTCCTCAAATTGCATACAATAATTTCTCACACGATTACATTTGTCTTGAGTTGAATAATAACTTATAACAAAACAGATACTTTTACATGTATTGCACAAAACCAGTGTTACCCAAATCTCTTTTGTTTTTAATCGCCATCTCGCTACCGATCCAAAACTATTGTAATCGAGGAAGAAACTATATAGATAAAAAAGAAGAATAAAAGATAGGAATGCAAGAAAGAGGCGAGGTGGTGGGTGGGGGGGGGGGGGGGGGAAAAACAAGATTGCGGGGGGGGGGGAGGGGAGATGGAAGGAGAAGGACGGAAGATTAACGGGGGTAAGGAGGACTTGCATGGCTTTTTTTCTTCCTCTTTTCTTTTTAAAATTGTAATCGTGCAGGTCCGTACATGAGCTCTCTCACTCTCCTCTCTCTCTCTCTCTCTCTTCTCTCTCATCGCTCCTCTCTCCTCTCTTCTCTCTCTCCCTCTCTCAACTCTCTCTCACAATCGTAAAAGAGCCTTGTTTTTGTTGAATTAAAAAGTGCATGTCAAGTTGGCCTCTCTCTCTCTCTCATCTCCTCTCTCCGCTCTGAGTGTGTGTGTGTGTGTGTGCGTGCGTGCGTGCGTGCGTGCTGTGCGTGCGGTGCTGTGCGTGCGTGCGCGCGCGCGCGCGCAAAAAAATAACAAGCAAGTCACAGCGAAAAAGGCCGCTATGAGCGTGTGTGTGTGCAAATATTGCATCGCCTGCTTGAAAGCCTCAGGATTTCCATAAAACCTTTTCCCCCATAGTTTTTATCCAGTCTCCTTTCCACAGGAGCCAGCCGAAGAATAGTCAGCAGCCCTAAGACCAAGGGAACAAATTTCCTCTTTCTTCCCATAAAATGTAGCCTGAATGCATTTTCAGAATCAAACCGGAACCATGTGTTTTCTCACTACCATCGGCCATTTTCTATAATTACCTTTAAATTAAAAATACATATTTCACGCGACCTTCGTTAGTTGCATTTTCCAGTGTATTTGTTTATTTAATTTGTTGAATGAGAGACGTCGTAATCCTGCGCTCAAGAGTCTGATGTTATTTCTGATTTCATTTTACTTTCCCTTCAATATTTGCTCTATCTTCTGGCGGGGAAAGGGGCGGGGGAGAGAGAGAGAGCAGAGAGAAGAGAGGAGAAGAGAGAAGAGAGAGAGAGAGAGAGAGAGGAGAGAGAGAGAGAAGGAGAGAGAGAGAGAGAGACAAGACAGACAGACAGACAAGACAAGACAAGACAAGCCAAAATGCTGTTATTAACCGAGGATAATAGATAAGCAGTAATGGGGGGGGGGGGTGGGGGGGGGTGGGGGGGGGGGGGGGGGGGGGGGGGGGGGGTGGGGGGGGGGGGGGGGGGGGTGGGGGTGGGGGGGGGGGGCTAACGTGCTTTTTTACAATCCAGTCCTCGCCTTGCCCTGATAGGGACTACAACATGCAGTGAAATCAATTACCATGTAAGAAATCAAAGAGCAAGCAAAGCGGTCATGTAACATAGAGGACATCAATGAACATAAGAAGATAAATGAAAACAAAACAAAACTAATAAGAAGAATAATAAACAAAACAACAACAATAAATATATAATAACAAAAAAAAATAAAAAAAATAATGAAAAGATGAGAATTAATAATAAATGAAGAGAAGAGAGAGCGGGGGTAGGGGAGTGAGAGTGGCTGGGGAAACATATGTAAGAGTACTACAAACGTACAAGATGGCATGTATGAAAACAGACAGGGAAAGTGAATAATGACAAAGTGCGTACATATTTTGAACACACAAATTACACGCACGTTTTGCAACGCATAGGGAGAGAGAGAAGAGAGAGAGAGAAGAGAAGAAGAGAGATAGAAAGAGAGAGATGGAGAGAGAGAGGAGAGACGAGAGAGAGAGAGAGAAGAGAGAGAGATAGCAGTCACCACATCATTCATTTTTCCGCAAGGCATGAAAATACGTAGAACGTATTACACGCAAAGTGGAGATGACATGAGGGGGGGGGGGGGGTGGGGGGGGGGGGGGGGGGGGGGGGGGGGCGAAAGAAAAAAAAAAAAAAAAAAACAAAAAAAAAACCAAAAAAAAAAAAGAGAGAGAGAGAGAGAGAGAGAGAGCGAGAGGATGGAAGGGAGAGGGGGAGCAGCATGGAAAATGTAATGAGATTTGAAATGGAACTGTACAAAAAACGGATGGGGCCCTAACTAAACCTACGGCTGATGCGGACAGTGCAGAGACAGGGCCGGAATTGGCGGTGCCTGGCTTCGAACAGTGGACTCTCATCGCTCCACTACGCCCATCATGGCAAGAGAATGATGATGATGAAGATGATGTACTCAAACGTACAATAAATAAGCCTGTAAACAAAATCCGGACAGTAAAATGACCATCGACCAAAATAATGTACGAATTTCCGGAACATACTCACGCACAACATGCCACAGCCAGAACCGAGAGAGAGCGGAAGAGACGAGAGACGAGAGAGCGAGAGCGAGGAGCGAGAGAGCGAGCGCTGCGTGAACCAGCGAGAGGCAGCGCGCGCTCGCGAGCGCGTCGCGCGCGCGGCGTCCCGCGAGCGCGCGCGCTCCGCCCGCGCGCGGCGGCGCGCGCGCTCCCCCGCGATAGCCCCCCGGGGCACCCCCACTCCAACCAAATTATAATGTTATATTTCTACCCTCAGCATCACTGCCAACACTGCCCGCCATCATGCACGCACCATCCCCCCACTCCTCCTAGCCCCTCTGCCCGAGTATATCACATACCCCAACCAGCACCCCCCCCCCCCCCCCCCCGCCCCCCCCCCCCCCCCTAACACATCTCTCAAACACACTCACTACACTCACACTCACCCTCTCTATCCCTCCTCCCCCCCACCCAGCCCACCCCACCCCACCCCCCCCCCCCTCCCCCTCCCGCCGCCCGCCGACTCTCTTCCAACCCCATCCCCCACCCCTCCATACCCCACACATACCACCCCATCCCTACACACACACATGGTGAATCTATATATATAACCATAATATGATATAATATATATATATATATCAAATATCTATATCTACTATATATTATAATTAACTTATCACACAGCTACATGCTACCCATTGAGGAACCCCACACTCCGGCCGCCCCCCCCCCTTACGCCCCGCCCCCTAGGATTACCGACCCAGCCCCAGGGCTAGGTCATCATGCTTTATGCGCCTAACCAAGGACATCCAACGAAATAAAAACCATATCAATTTTCAATACAAACATGATTATATTATAATTATAACATAAACATACATTTAGAAATACAAAAATATAATAACCCGCCGCCGCTGGATTCCGGTCCGAGAAAAAGAGCCACGTTGTGTTTCCCCAGTCTATATTGTTTTGCAGTCTGTTCTGGCCGGGCGATCCACCCAAGTTCCCGGAGTACGTTAAGACTTGATATTAAGTTAATCGGTTCACTTCAGGAGGTGTGATTAGATTATGAGGAGATCTCCTGTTAGGGGCGTACGTCTTTCATATATCTACGACAGATCTCTTTGAGGACTCGATACTCATTACAGTAGTAAAGGGAGAAGACCCGGTCAGCAACTTGTGCATCACATTCGCCCTTAGTTAGTATTTGAGTCCTCTGGCTGCATGGAACTATGTGAAGATGTTTATCATCAGAGCTTTCGAGGCCTAGTTTTCACTTCAGAAGGTTAGTTTGGAAGCCTCGTTTATGAGGCTGAACAAAGGTTTTAGTGTGTTTGCATACAAACAGCAGACTCCCCCTATAGTCGATGCATAATCAACATGAGACTGAATATCTGATGCAAGGAAAAAAAGATATTTATCAGTGAATGAAGGTCAAGAAAGTGTTTGAATTTATTGGGTGAGCTTTATAGACTTTTTTGGAGAGCTTATTTTGCATAGTAACGTTATGTAGGGGATTCCATCTGAGACTATTGTCAATAATTAGTCCTAATACTTTATGATAGTGACTTGTTCCCCAAGTACATTATTGAGGTGTATAGGAGGGAAATCATTGGTGACTTTCTGTCTTTTTTGCCCTAGTTGAAATGTACATGAGTTTTGTTTTTTGAGGGTGAAGTGACATATGATTTAGTTCGGTCCATTTTACAAGGTCGTTTGGACTCCACTTGCAAATGTTTTTAAAAGACTGGAAGGATCAATTATGGCTGGTTGTGAAATTGAGGTGTCACTCTGCAACGAGGTCGCATGTAATCATCACATGTAGGGGTAGTCCCTTACTGTAGTATTGAGACAGCAGTCAGCGGGTCCTACAAAGGAGCCTTGTGGAACGCCCAAACTTCAGAAGTGTTATAGACGAGCACAGCCGTCCCCGCTACGACGCATTGTTTCGTTTTGTGATGTATGATTTTAGAAGGATACGGGCGGATTTTGAAAGACCGTATATCTCCATTTTTCGAATACGAATTGTGTCAATGACATCGGAGGCTTTTTTAAAAATCAACGATAAAGACACCCACAATAACTAGTTGTTATTAAAATTTATATTAAGCCACACATCTACAAGAAGTTGGATTAATGCAGAATGGCAGGAATGATTCTTCTGTCTGAAAACCAGACATGACCGGGATGAGCAACTCGTACATGTTGAAGTGATGAAGGATGTTGTTTATTTAAATGCGTTTCTAGAGTTTTGAAAGGCAAGATACATTGATATTGGCAGTCTGTATTTGAAGGATCAGAAAATTATCAACCAGATTTAAGAAGAGGGTATAACTTTTGCTTTTTTTAACGCATTAGAAAATAACTTTTATCAATGCACCGAAATAAAGATTATACGTTAACGTGTCAGTTATAAACTGAGCCGAGAGTTTTCAAGAATTTTGCATCTATGCCATCTAGACTCCCGGTTCCTGACTGTTTGAGATGAAGTAGGTACTGATACACCTCGGTGCACAGTTATGACAGTGGAATGTGTAGCTCAGAAGACTGTGATTTTTTTGTCGTGACAAAATTGATGGAGTTCTTTCAGTTCATTAGAGCTTGAATCATCAGTAGTACAACTGATATCTGGAATGGTAAGAAGTGAGTTTTATGTTGTTCAGCCAAAATACCTTTGATAAACCGTTGATTTGAAGAAAACTGGTTGTTTGTTAAGCTGGTTTATTTGCTTGCCAAACCATTTTGGATTTTTGGGGTTTTTTGGAAGTTCATACCTCCCCCCCCCGCGATAGTATCTTTGTCGTTTTTTTTTTTTCCCCCTGCGCTTCTGAGAGTTTAATGCATTTCTAGTGATCTTGGAATCTTCTTCATAGCCATGTTCTTTCAAAAGGTCTCTAAGGTAGCACGGCCTCCTGAACAGAGAGAGAGAGAGGAAGGCGAGAGAGAAGAGAAGAGAGAGAGCGAGAGAAGAAGAGAAAGAGAGAGGAGAGAGAGAGGAAGGGGAGAGAGAGAAGAGAGAGAGCGAGAGAGAGGGAGACAGACAGACAGACAGACAGGACAGACAGACATCTGCAGACGCCACTACTATTTTTTCAGTCCCCAGCCTACTTGATTGACAGCCTCAGCCTGAGAAACCCGTAGCAGTTCTTTCTATAAATAGACTAACAGCACCTACCCCATTCACCAGTGACAAGGACAAGAACACATCCCTATTCCCTGCCCCTTCTTCCTTCTACACCAACGACACAGACAACGATCTGGGATGCCTTGTCCTTAACGTCCAAACCGACAGGCGATAAAAGCCACCCTTTTTTCGCAACCAACAATCCTCTACCCACTAAAACCATCGTGAACTCAGTTCCACAACTATTACTGCTGCTGCTGCTCACTTGCGCTAGCTGCTTGTTGTCGCTGCCCTTGATGTAGCTGCTGCTGAGCGCTATTCTACAGAGGATGGAACATTAATACCACTATGACAGCCATTGCTGCTGCTGCTGCTGTTCTGCTGTTACTGCTGCTGCTACTTCTACCACCACCACCACCACCACCACCGCTACTTCTACCACCCCACCACCACCACCACCGCTACTTCTACTAATTGTGCTGTGTTGCTGCTATTACTACTCTGCTGCTGCTACTACTACTGCTACTGCTACTATTACTACTACTCCTACTACTGTTAGTACAACAATGGCAACAACAACTACTGCTACTACTACTACTACTACTACCTATACCACTACCACTACTACTACCACTATTGCTACCAAAAGCCTAACGTTAGTATAACTGATGCAAATGTAAGCTTGCTACACTGAACTTGGGTCGTGGCAACAACAGTAGTCTTAGTTGCTTCAAGCCCCAAACTGACAGGCTGTGATTATCCTCAACAGCCACCACCAAGTCTCGTTTGAATGGATCGCCACGGAACTGCTAGGCCGCATGTAGGCCTTGTGTGTTTGTTAACTCAGTGTCGACAAACTGGTGCCAAAGACAAGAGCAAAGTCAACACAAGAAGACATTGACAACAGAGGAGAACAGACTAGATCAGGTAGCCAATACGTCATCAGGAACTTTGTCACGTTGTTCCGCGCTCCGTTAGTAACAAATAAAAAAAAATAAAAAAAAGAAAGAAAGAAAGAGAGGAGGAAAAAAAAAGAAAAAAAGAAAAGAAAAACCCTTCATGTGACAATCCCCTCGCTAATCTCTCCATTCCACAGTTGCCTTCCGTTTAATGAGGTAAACTCTTACACCCTGAACTCCGGACCAGTGAAATCCCTGTTACAGGCGACACTATGGACGGGAAAGGACGCCTCGTTCTCGCCTTTCCCCTTCATCCTTCCCTATCGCCACACACACACACTATTCAATCGAAGGCATTCTGTGAGAGAAAATGCCTTTGATGCCCAGACCACCCTGCCAGCTAATTGTACTGATAGTTACACAGGTGGCAGGTGATGCCCAGACCACCCTGCCAGCTGATTGTACTGATAGTTACACAGGTGGCAGGTGAATTTGCCTCCCTTTATCGCGTGATTACATTCAGGATTCGTTGCGTGCTGACATCCGGGTTCTTTCCACTGGTGGGCGTTCTACGAGCCCGATGGAGGAAGGGATTAACGGTTTGTTGTAGTCGGACCAACGGTTTGTCTGATGTACTCCACAGATGAAGCGATTGACGCTTTCGTTCAGGTTGTAATGTCCGAGCGATAGTGTCAGGAAGAGGGCGTGGTAAGTACAGCTTTAGGATCTGAAATCGTTGTCCATACCTGGATTTGTCACGCTGCTGGTTACAACGCGACTAATCAAGGTGAACAGGCAACGGTAATGGTTGTACTGGTGACCCAGTTTCAGCGCGCTCTCCCTCCGCCCCTTCCCTTAGCCCACGGACACAGAGATGAAGACGTTTAGAGTGTCGGACTCCTATGAGCATGATGCCAGAAATGATGCCAAAGGTAAACCGCTTTACACCAGGCTCCACACAAACCCTGCTGGCAGAGGTTCCACCACATGTGATGTTTGAGCACCTGACTTTTTTTTCCACCTGATCTAAGACCTTGTGGAAGAAAAATGTTCTGGGCAATTTTTGCGTGCTTTAACAAATCTGGCTTATGGTTCGATTGTTTGTCTGGTTCTATTTTCAATCTATTTTCTCATGCGAATACATGGAGTCGAGAAAACAGAGGCGATGACAAATAAGAGATGGGGAACATGGAGTCATTGAGACACTGATGAAGACATGTAGAGCTGGGAAATAACGATCGAGTCGAGAACACAGAGATGGGTAAACATGAAGATGAGACGCACAGAGATATGGACACAGAGCCAAGGAAACATACAGATGGAGATACAGAGACGCGAGTAGATGGAAGTGAGGATCTATAGACATGGGGCCAGATGGAAATGGAGACACACAATCTGAAATATAGAGATTTGGTTACACAAAGATGAAGACACAGAATCTGAAATATATAGAGATTTGGTTACACAAAGATGAAGACACAGAATCTGAAATATATAGAGATTTGGTTACACAAAGATGAAGACACAGAATCTGAAATATATAGAGATTTGGTTACACAAAGATGAAGACACAGAATCTGAAATATATAGAGATTTGGTTACACAAAGATGAAGACACAGAATCTGAAATATATAGAGATTTGGTTACACAAAGATGAAGACACAGAATCTGAAATATATAGAGATTTGGTTACACAAAGATGAAGACACAGAATCTGAAATATATAGAGATTTGGTTACACAAAGATGAAGACACAGAATCTGAAATATATAGAGATTTGGTTACACAAAGATGAAGACACAGAATCGGGGACACAGAGACGAGAACAAATAAAGACGGCACACAAAGAGATGGAGTACATTGAGATGAGGACAGAGACACGGAGTTGAAGATACATTGAGATAGGGACCAGTAAAGATGGAGGCATATAGAGACAAGGACACGTTGACACAGAAACACAAACGGATTGTGACACCGCAGAATACTACCTTCCCTCGACTTGCCAAAATGCGTAAAAAAAACAAGGATAACGTGGAGATAGTGCCCTCGTTGCGTCGCGATGCCTTGGGGGCGCCTAAATGACCCATGCTGTGGTGAGACAACCCTCGCCAGTTACTTTGACAGTCAGTTAATTTGTCCACAGATTCCTCTTTTAATTCTCCTCTTTAAGTTTGGAAAGGCATTTTGTATTTCGTTCTGTCTGTCTTTTCATTTGCCTTTATTTTCCATGAGAGAGAGAGAGAGAGAGAGAGAGAGAGAGAGAGAGAGAGAGAGAGAGAGAGAGAGAGAGAGAGATTTTCCTCAAAAAAAGGGAAACAAATCTGACAATATGGGTACTTTCGTCGCAATTAATAGAAATCGAGACCAAATTTGTCCTCACCTCACCCCTCTTCTCCTCCCCTAGTCTCCACCTGGCACCATTCCACACTCCCACGTTTTTCAGACTCACCATGTGTGACGGCATCCCCACGTTTCGTTGCAAATCCTGGGACTGGGACATAGCGCGTTGTAACATGGAGAGAAATCCCAAGACAAAAGCTAGCGCAATAAAAAGATGTTTAATGAAATGCACGATAATCGAGGAAATAATTATCTAGAGCGATGTTGAAAACCGACCCCCTTCTCTTTCCCCGTAGTCCTTCCTCCTCCACCCGCACCCCCTCCCCCTCTCTCCCTTTCCACTCCTGGCCCTCCCTGCCTTACACTCCACTAAAAAAATTACAGTTTCACGTAAAGACCATGGCTGTGGTTGAAAGCGTCAATAAGCACTGACTATGAAGTGTTCACTGATGATTAAATGTACATTACAGGTTTTGTAAAAACAGCAACGACAACGGCGATGATAATGATATAATAATAATAATAATGATGATGATAATAATCATGATGATGATGATGATAATGATAATTGTAACAACAACAAGAATGATAATGATGATGATGATGATGATGATGATGATGATGATGATGATGATGATGATGATAACGAAACCCACTAGAATGAATCGGTTTTCAATTGGTGGTCTCTTAGTTTTGTTTCGCTTTGTATTTTGATTCCCTGAAGCTGATGAATTTCAACCATTCGAGGAAGCTGAAACTCGTTTTCACAGCCGTCCATGCAGACAACTATAACGAGTAGCGTGAAGGCTGGAATCCTCCATGCAGACAACTATAACGAGTAGCGTGAAGGCTGGAATCCTCCATGCAGACAACTATAACGAGTAGCGTGAAGGCTGGAATCCTCCATGCAGACAACTATAACGAGTAGCGTGAAGGCTGGAATCCTCCAGGCAGACAACTATAACGAGTAGCGTGAAGGCTGGAATCCTCCATGCAGACAACTATAACGAGTAGCGTGAAGGCTGGAATCCTCCAGTTGAGATTCAAAGTCAATATTGGATGATACGATGAAATAGGGGAGAGAAGGGGGGGGGGGGGGGGGGGGTGGAGGGGAGGAGCAGGGAGAGGAGAGGAGGAGCGCACAGAGAGCAGGATGTAATGAGACCAACATCAGCAATGCTCTGCTGCAAAGTATGTAGTCTGGGACCCCCAAAAAAGAAGCGCTCACATACTGAGAGGGGAGAGAGAGGAGAGAGAGAGAGAGAGGGGAGAGAAAAGAGAGAGAGAGAGAGAGAGAGAGAGAGACGAGCAGGCAGGCAGGCAGAAAGACAGACAGAAAGACGGATAAAGAAACGGGAGATGGGAAGAGGTGTGTGTGTGTGTGTGTGTGTGTGTGTGTGTGTGTGTGTGTGTTGTGGTGTGTGTGTGTGTTGTGTGTGGTGTGTGTGTGTGTTGTGTGTGTGTGTGTGTGTGTGTGTGTGTGTGTGTGTGTGTGTGTGTGTATTGGGAGGAAGGTGCAAGAGGACGAACACACGAACATTTTTAATGAGGCAAAAGCAGAATAAGCGTCGTTTGGCTATCCAGCTTTCGGTAAAGAGTAAATGTAAAAAAGAAAAGTTACAAAAATAGGGAAAAAATAAACTAACTAACAAAGACATAGATATTGTAAAACGCATTAAGAGAAAGTCGTTAATACAAGGAAACAATTATATAAACAAAGCAAATTCCAGGTAAATGCATGGTGAGAAGATCAATACATACGCAGGAAAGAGAGAGAGAGAGAGGAGAGAGAGAGAGAGAGAGAGAGAGAGAGAGAGAGAGAGAGAGAAGAGAGAGAGAGAGAGAGAAATGGGGGAAGGAGAGTGAGGGAGAGTGGGAAGGTGGAGAGAGGAGAGAGAGAGAGGAGAGAGAGAGAAGAGAGAGAGGAGAGAGAGGAGAGAGAGAGGGAGAGTGAGAAATGGGGGAAGGAGAGGGAGGGAGAGTGGGAAGTGGAGAGAGAGAGAGAGAGAGAGAGAGAGAAGAGAGAGAGAGAGAGAGAGAGAGAGAGAAGAGACAGAGAGAGAGAGAGAGAGATGTTTTCTTTCCCTCCAAAACAAAATAACTTTCGCAGTGCTGGGCTGAAGTCCAGTTGAACTCTACGGGAAAACACCAGCTGAAGAGTACAAATACATATCCACCGCTATAACCTCCCCCCCTCCCCCCCCCCCCCCCCCCTCCCCTCCGACACCCTCAAACCCCAAAGACCCTCAGCAGGGCACCCCCCCGCGCTGCGAGGGACCCTGCGTCGAACCGTGGCGAACCACGCAGGCACACCGCCCCGCCCCGACCCGCCAGGCTCCCCCCCCCCCCCCCCCCCCCACCCCCCCCCCCCCTGCTCCCATCACGTCTGTCGCTGCCGCGCGCGCGCCCGTCTGCCCCTCTCCTCACCCCTCCCCCTCCCCGTCTGTCCTGTCTGTCTGTCCTGCCCTTCTCCTGCTCCCCCGCCCGCTCCGGCCCCCCCCCCCCCCCCCGGGCCCCCCCAACCCCCACCAGCTGGCCGCAAACCC
>CM031601.1:41169961-41174961 GCA_018398815.1 Conus ventricosus
AATTCGGAAATAACATTCTGGTCAGACAACAACACACACACACACACACCACACACACACACACACCACACACACACACACACATAGACACACACACGCACAGGCGCACGCACACGCGCCCTCACACACACACACACACACACACACACACACACACACACACACACTTTCAGACAACATATGCGTACACATTAATACAAAAACAGACATCCCTAAGCACACGTAGGCTGTTTGTACGTACACACACACACACACACACACACACCTTAATCAAGGATTAAAATGTTAGGCAGAACCTGGTCTTCCAAGCCATCCTTCCTTTAGGCCACGGCAATCACGTGAAACCCGTGCAACAGCGTAAAAAGTGTCTGTCTTCCTGTCTGGCTTTTTGTGTGTGTGTGTGTGTGTGTGTGTGTGAGTGTGTGTGTCTGGTCAACGGAGACAGCGATATGAGCTGTCCACGTTCCCAAACGGCAGTATCTGTTGACGGCAAAAAAACATCTTTAAAAACTTCGGTACACGCACAATACTGACCATACAAATTCCAACATCATATCAGATCAAAAGCTTACGCTGGATACTTTGTAGATCTATAATATGACAATTTGAGAGAGAGAGAGAGAGAGAGAGAGAGAAGCTGGTCGCTGCATTTTCAGTTGAAATGAATTGTTACGAAAATTTCTCTCACACCAAAATAAGTCGTTGAAGCGCCCAAGTTTTAAAAGATTCTGACATGATTTCTTCAGAAATGTAGAATTTCATAGAATATGTGAATGTGTGACGAAAAGGAAAGAAAAAAGGGGAGGGGGAGGGAAGGCGGGGGTGGGGGTGGGAAGGAGGAATAATAGCTCAGAAAGTTCAAACCTCATCGTTAAAATCTCACAGGTCTGTCTAATTCTTGGATTACTGAAAATGTCGAGTTTGGGATGTTACAATTAGAAATGCGGAGAACTAAGCCAGGGAACTGCACTCATTTACTGCTGCACTGTCGGCCATCTGTGAGCATGCATTCATTACAAATAAAATAGTAAACCTAAGATCTTACAAGTCAATCGGTTCAGAAGCCGTTGCCATGCCAGAAAAAGGCTTCCTTTTAACAGACATTCTGGCTAAAATCACGTCTTAAAACCAATTTTTCCACCAGCATACATGAACTCAAGAAGTACACGTCTTAATGCCAAAACCTATAAAACTCATAGTATAGCTCAGAAAGAAAGCCCACACATCTCATCGCCTAAACCTTCAAAGCATTCACTCAGCTGTTTAAATGGTTTGAAAATACCACTAACACACAGGAAGCAGGATGAATACATTCAAATAGTTCAAAACGTTGCCGAGGTAGTGAACATATAGACTGTTTTATGTTCATTTGGTTTCTTTGCTTGTTTTTTTTTTTTAATTTTTTTTTATCCCGTTTGAAGAAAAACGTCCCATGTCAAACAATTTCACGTTTGAGCTTCTGTATCCACGCTCTCAATTGTTCGAACGGGCGAATACGGCTGTTGTCGAGTCTGCTTTTGTTTCTGACGAATTTATACAACTTCATAGCCAACTCGAAGGTGCTTCTAGACAATGACTTATTAAGTCATATTGTTACCATGGTAACAAAAAAAAAAAAAGAAAAAAAAGAAATAGGTAGATAGGTACTCAAGTGTGACCAGCGCGTTGGGCTGATGCGTAGGTCAGACATATGCTGACTCGTAGCAAAGATAGTACACCCGTGGGCGTTCTATATTTGGTCGCAGCCACGAGACCCACTTTTCCAATTCTCTCATCTTGGTTGTTAGTTCATTCGTCCATCAGCTTAAAATCATGCGTAGTGTGGTCTCAAAACTTAGCGGATGTGGTGTAGCGTATATGGACTAGTCCGCACGCAGTGACGACGCCTTCTTGATGAAACTGAAACTTAAACTGTTACCATGGTAACCATGCAATAAAAAAAAAGCAAGTTACACCTGTACAGAACAACAGCGAATGTATGTACAAACAAAGAACAGTAGTTCGGAGTTATGTACGTGTAACTCTGTTAGTTTTACCGTGAGAGCAAAGGTGACCTCCCTTGTTTGCTACTCATGGCTAACATCTCCGGCTTGCCTCACCTATGTCCTCCTTCCCCACCATCCACACTCAGGTTTCCGTAGTTTCCTGTGTGTTCTTTGTGTCAAGCTCTACACCAGCATAGAACAAATGACAAGTTGGGTGTGCATGCGCTCGCTCGTGGAAAAGTTTCCAAATCTGTTTTGCCTGCCTGTTGTCTGGGCGAGCCGAGCGCTCTAGGTGAAAGGGTACCGCCGGCAGCATTAAGCTTGGAGGGAAAGCACGTGGTCATCTGTCTTTGCCGTGGGAGCAAAGATCAGGTATATGTTCGTTATAACTTTTCGCGTTTCCGTTGCCTGCGGTATCAGCATACGGATTGAGACCCCCCCCCCCCCCCCCCCCCCCCCCCCTCTCTCTCTCTCTCTCTCTCTCTATCTCTCGGATGGCTGCTGGTTATATTACGCCTGTTGATCGTGTCGTATGTCACCGTTAAAACCCTAAATCCCTTAACTTGACTTGAGTGGTGGGCGGCCCAAGCAGACCAACGTAACCCCACCGTTATCCATTGATACCTGAGTAACACTGGGACAGTCCAAGGAGACCAACGTAACCCCACCGTTATCCATTGATACCTGAGTAACACTGGGACAGTCCAAGCAGACCATCGTAACCCCACCGTTATCCATTGATACATGAGTAACACTGGGACAGCCCAAGCAGACCATCGTAACCCCACCTTTATCCATTGATACATGAGTAACACTGGGACAGTCCAAGGAGACCAACGTAACCCCACCATTATCCATTGCTACATGAGTAACACTGGGACGGTCTAAGGACTGGGGGGAATGGCTCTGAAAAGGGAAGGGAGGGAGGGAGGCAGGGAGAAGCGGGAGGAGGAGGAGAAAACAGATACACTTTCCTCGCCATCTTTTGACAGATCTGTAAGCGTGGAGCCTCCCGGTCAAGTCCAATGGAGGACGAAGAGTAAGCACTCCCCGCCTACTGCGGTCACACACAATACGGGCCGGAAGCCGGTTACGGAAGAAAAGTGTCACTGTGTGGGAGGAGGTGGGAGATGGGGACTGAGAAGCGAAGCGTGCGGGGGAAGAGGAATGTAATGACTAGAGGTTTGGATGGGAGAAGTTGGAGGTAGAAAGAGGGGCGTGTGTGTCGTGTGTGTGTGTGTGTGTGGGGGGGGGGGGGGGGGGGGGGGGGGGGGGGGTGGGGAAGGGGATGTTCTGAAGGGGACAGTGGGAAGGGGGCGGGGCTGGGGGTGGACGGAGAGGTTGTGACGGTAGGAGGGGTCAGAAGGGCAGGAGGTGAAAGGCTTTGACACTGAAGCGTGACTAAACAGGTGGCTGACCGTTCGGCGTGGGTGGAAAGGACAGGAAGTGTGTGTGTGTGTGTGTGTGTGTGTGTGTGTGTGTGTGTGTGTGTGTGTGTGTGAGAGAGAGAGAGAGAGAGAGAGAGAGAGAGAGAGAGAGAGAGAGAGAGAGAGAGAGAGTTCCGTAACCGTCGGAACCGTGTCTATTGTTTACATGTGGAGGTGATAGATGCTGCTGTGCGGCTGGGTCTGTTTCTCTCTCTGTCACTCTGTGTGTATCTGTTTGTCTGTCTGTCTGTCTGTCTATCTGTCTGTCTGTCTGTCTGTCTGTCTGTCTATCTGTTTGTCTGTCTGTCTGTCCATCTGTGTGTGTGTGTGTGTGTGTGTGTGTGTGTGTGTGTGTGTGTGTGTGTGTGTGTGTGTGTGCGCGCGCGTGTGTGTGTGTGTGTGTGCGTGCGTGCGTGCGTGCGTGCGTGCGTGTGTGTGTGTGTGTGTGTGTGTGTGTGTGTGTGTGTGTGTGTGTGTGTGTGTGTGTGTGTGTGTGTGTGTGTGAGCAGTTCACTGAGGGTCTGTGTATGTTCTTATCCTTTTCTAGTAGTATCTCTCCCCCTCCACCTTCTTTCTCTTTTGTATTTCATTCAAAATTTTTGTTCTCTCTCTCTCTCTCTCTCTCTCTCTCTCTCTCTCTCTCTCTCTCTCTCTCAATTTTGCAATGTCTACCATTATACTAATTCAAAGAAGCACTAGAATATTGCCTCCAAACGTTCTATACCGCCTGTGACAGGAATGCTCCATGCAAATCACGTAGAGTGAAACACACTACTCAACTTAAATGGATGACTGAGGAAATATTCCTTCGTGAATTTTTTTTTATTTTTTTTAATTTATTTTTTTTTTATGAGGCAGATGAAATGCAGTGACCTCTGCTGTGTACAAGTACTATTGTTTCTAAATGATTTGCTACTGTTGAGCATTGAACACGCTATGTCAGTGTATGCAAATCTAATGTGTGAAGGAATTACAGTGTACTCATGCAGGGTATATGTATGAGCCAGCGTACTGCTCATAGAATAGTACTTTCCGGGTGGTGGTGGTGGGAAGTGGGGAACTGGATAATAATGTTACTTTTTTCACATTTTCTTGTGTTTGGCTTTCTTTTTATTCATTCATTTTTCTGTCTTTCTGTTTAGAAATATATTTCATGCACAACAGTGCACGGTTGAACTCTCTCTCTCTCTGTCCCTCTCTCTCTCTCTCTCTCTCTCTCTCTCTCTCTTCCTCTCTCTCTCTCTCTCTCTCTCTCTCTCTCTCTCTCTTCAACAACTGTATCTCCTCTTCCTGATTGGTCTGAAAACCAATCTTGATTCATGAGCAAGAATATGGCAATGTAACTGAACATGACTTCCTCTTTGGGCCACGCTGATGATATTAGGTTGCTGACTGATGCTTCTCATATCTTCTTTCCGCGTGAGAATATTATATACTACGTAGCTGTGTGTGTGTGTGTGTGTGTGTGTGTGTGTGTGTGTGTGTGTGTGTGTGTGTGTGTGTGTGTGTGTGTGTGTGTGAGTGCGAAAGCGCGCGTGTACTTGGGTATTTCATTCCGCATTTACTTCTGCCAAAGAGGTTCCCTTTT
>CM031601.1:41182461-41202461 GCA_018398815.1 Conus ventricosus
AGAGAGAGAGAGAGAGAAAAGAGAGAGAGAGAGAGAGAGAAGATTAGAGAGAGAGAGAGAGAGAGAGAGAGAACGAACGAACGAAACATTTTAATCAGTATAGGCCATGGCCCCTTCTGATGGGGGTTACAATACAACAATACCAATAATGATACTTCATACAGCAAGGTAGCATGTCATAGTTGACAACAAGAAACAGACAGAAAGCATACAAAATGTACACAATAAATACTAGAGTTGTATTCCTTTAACTGACCATAATAGTGCGCCTTTTAAAGGCCTTATATAAATAAATGCACATGCTCTTCAGTACGTCTTCCTTTTGATTTGCCATGAGGAGAGCAGCTCGGAACAAACAGGGGTTTTCAAAGAATTTTCGAGGTATGTATTCACACCTTAAATCTTGCAAGACAGGACAACAAAGCAGAAATGCACTTCATCTTCATTCGCGCTTTTGCATAAAGGACATAGCATATCAACGTTTTTAGTATTTGCATATCGATACTGATGCGCTTTGATGTCTGTAATTCCTAATCTAAATCTTGTTAGGTAACTTCTAATATGCCTGTCAATATTAAGTGAGAGATATTTTTCACAACCAGCGGATGTCTTAAAAGTTCTATAAAACGAATATCGCTCACTGTTCTGGATATTTTCATGCCAGTTTTGCCAACGGTTATCAATTAATCTTTGCCGGAGTTGTTTCAAAAAAACATTTACATTTCCAACCCCTTGACACATCCAGACACACCCAAATCCATTAAAAAACAGAAAATCCCGAACATCTGTAACCCACGACTTTTTTCCACGCGATTCTAGTCCCAACAGCATATTGTATGCTCTAAGTGGTAATCTATTGTCATCCATTTGTACTACCCTCTGCCAGTATCTAATACACCTTACATATGAATTAATATAAATAGGATAACGGTGTGTTTCCCCATAAACACATTCGTTTGGTGTTTTCACGTGAACCCCAGAAATTTCTTAATAGCAAATGAATGAACTTTTTCCACATGAGTAGCAGATTTATCTAAGCCCCAAATCTCAGCACCATATTGAGCAACTGGTTGAACCTGTCCATCAAAGAGTTTTAGAAACACTGTCAAGGAGTTATTATTTAACATGTTTAATTTTTTCAAAATACACAATAAGGCATTCTTTGCTCTGCTTGCCAGGTCCTGACAAGCAGCTGTAAAGCTTAGGCGTGTAGAGAAATAAATCCCAAAGGTATTTGTAGCAATTTACAACAGCCATCATCTGTCCATTGAAAAACCATCTTTCGCTTGCTGCCAAGTAACCTCCTTTTCTAAAAACCACAATATTACTCTTTTTCAAATTTACCTTTAGCTTAAGTTTAGAGGCTGTTTGACACAAATTGTTTAACTGGGTCTGGAGGCCAATTGGAGTCTCAGATAATAAAACAATATCATCAGCTAGTAACAAGATGAATAGTTCAATAAATCGGGAGAAAGCGTTGCACCATTGTCTTCCGTTCGCTATTATTTTCTAAAGCTAGTTCATTTATGAATAATGAGAAAAGAACAGGGCTGCAAGCATCACCTTGTTTTACACCCTTTGTACATAAAATACAGTCAGTAAGTTCTCCACCTGATCTGACTCTTGCTTTAACGTTATAGTACATACTTTTAATACACTGATATAATTTGCCATTGATACCGTTCTTTTTCAGTATTGGCCACAGTAATTTTCTAGAAACGGAGTCAAACGCTTTCTCGAAATCAATGAAAGCTACATATAACTTACGATTACACGAAAACTGCTTTTGAACGAGAGCCAGAAGAGTAAACATATGATCTACAGTGGAATGATTCTTTTTAAACCAGCTTGATACTCACCAGTAATGTTATTTTGATCGATCATTTTGTAATCTGTTATTGATAATGGAGCTATACAATTTGCTGCTTATATCAGACAATGAGATTCCTCTATAATTACCAGGATCATTTACGGCACCTTTCTTAAACAATGGAATGATAATCGATTCAGTCCAGCTTTCTGGATATAGTCCTTTATCAAAGAGAGCATTGAAAAATTTAAGAAAGAAATCAATCACGATGTCCCACCATTCTTGATATACTCACCAATCAACCGTCAGGACCAGCAGATTTTCCATTCTTTAAATGTCTTACTGAAAATAGGATTTCCTCTTTTGAAATGGGGCTATCCAAGTACCTGATTCTTCAATTTCTTCTGTGTCTGCTTCACTGCAAACATCGTTCTCTAGCAATTTTTAAAATGCTGGTACCACTCTTCAGTAGAAATATTACTGTGTATAGGTGTCTTTACAGAAATACTACGAACATTTTGCCAGAATTCCTTCTGGTCATGGGTTGAGTTTATTAAATAATTCAGTAAAGATTTGTTGTGCTCTATTTGCTTTATGTGCAACATATTTTGTATTCTCTTCGAGCCTTACAATATTTAACACGGTCTTCGCTATCATGGGTTCTGCAAAACACTCTTAGAAGTTTCATCGTATTTGATTTAGTCACTTTACATTCTTGATCATACCATGATTCAGTCCTCTCACCTGAATGTATTCTAACTTTCTTTTTCATACATTCTGCTTTAGTCATAATACAATCATTAAACATACATAAAGCTACATTAATATCTTCATCTATGCAGCGAATCGCTGTTTTCAGTACTTGCAGGGTGTCATCATCATTCATCAGACCACGAAAATGTTTGCATATTCATCATTCCATATCAGTTTTCTCGACATATTCAACCTCCTTGTACTTCTTTGCAACAGGACCAACAATTTGTGAAAAGCCAAAGTGCAATTCCAAAGGAAGATGGTCAGACTCAATACGTTCTGTTACATACAAATGCATAAATGATTCTAGGTATAGATACAAGTCAACAGACATAAAAAAATAATCATTAACACTATTACCTGTTTTCAGAGATGTATGTGAAACGACCTTGCCGGTCGCCATTACATACGCCATTCAATATTACATAATTCTAACGCTGTGCACATATTCAGAAGGAATTTTCCATACCTATTAAGCACATTGTCTTCAGAGCACCTGTTGCCACAACATGAAGAGCTTTTGACTTGAGGAGAACAAGCATACACTTCACCAGATAGTTCTGGACCCAAATTTGCTGTTCTTCCATTGAAGTCTCCGTTTAGTAAAAGAAACACATCAGGAAATTCCAAAATTTTATCAGTAATAACATTTTCAAGCATATTGATGCCATTATCTATACCAAAGAAGGAATAAAAAGGTGAGTTTTCTGGTGGTATATAGGTACAAATATGCAAGACATCTTTGGGCAGACCCAAAATACATTTTGAAATAAGAAACATCATTGTGTTATTACACTCAGTATCTATTTGTTGTACATATTTTGATAATTCATTTTTTATTAGACAAATTATACCCCTGATCTTCTCCCTTGCGCTGTAAACCGAGTCGCTGGTTTGCAGAAAATTTTGTAATTATTAACACACTAGACTGAAAGTTTTCAACAAAAGTTTCAACGAGACATATGAAATCAAATTGACAAATATAATCGATAAAACTGCGGTCCTTTAACTTCGACAACAAGCCATTCACGTTCCAATGTAATAAAGACATGCCAAACCAAGTATTATATACACCATTTGCTCGACAATCACTTTCACACACACGATGTACATTTTCCTGTTTTCTCATTGAACCATTGTTTCTATGCACGCAACAAAGTGACCAGTCTGAAAAGTTTCATTCGTATCAGAGCAAACTGAGACAGAAATATCAACATTTACATCTTTCCTAATATACTTGTTGAGATCAACAGTGTAGCTGTTCTTAATTTCCTTAGAAACACCACTCTGTAATGAGGTCGACCCAGTGACCGACTGACGACAGCTGACAGACGAGCTAACTAGGCCGCCGTGAGCACTGCCGTTCGACAGCAGCGACAGCACGGTAGCAGTGTCACCCGCCGTGTCACAGTTCAGTGAATCGCCCTGTTCAGCACGCGCAAACAAGGGGTAGAATTTAAGCGATACGGTGACTTAACTTGATTTGGTTCCTGTTTTGACATTTGAAAACATGTGGACAAAAGATAGTCCGGAGGACAGATAGGACTTACGCTGTTTTCAGGCCGGCCGGATTGTTATGCCATCGGTTTAAGATTTTTTATCACCATCCAGGCAGAACCTTTCTCCGTCTATGATCAAATGATCAAGACCATGGTGGCTCTTCTGTTCTCTCTCCTCGCATTCTTCAAATGCGGAACCAAGTTCCTCCGTATATCCCTAACCCTTTGCGTTTAAAAACTTCGCCAATGAAGATTTTACTGCCCCGTAATTTGTATCTGGCATTTAGAATTTGTTCCTTACTTTTATAAAACGTACACCTTCCGATGATTGGGGAGTCAGGTTTTCGATTCAAGCGATGAAGTCTATCGAACTCGATGTCCCGGGGTAGCTCTAGTGTGTCTGTCAGCAAGTCTTTCACGAGTCCTTCACATTCATCTCTGGTTTCGTTGTCACGTCTTCGTATTCCATGAAAAATGATATTGTTTCTTTTCGAGCGTCCCTCTAAATCGTCAGTTTTTTGTTCTAAAGCTTCCAACCGTTCACACAGAGTTTGATTCTGCTCCTTCAACTGCTGATTTTCATGCTTTAAATCCCTCACTTCCTCTCTCAAAGATGCAACCTCTTCATGTAATCTCGCACACATGTCTTTCACTTCTTTCACATCTTTCTTCAAGCCATCACACTTACAGTTCAAATCGTTGAGAGAGGCCAGAATTTCCTTCATCATCGGGTCACCAGACGTCTTAGATGGGGTAGATGGGGATCCGGAAGAGCCACCGCTTGCGGATGCCAGTCGAGTCTGTCTCAGGCTCTCTGCCTTCCCAGCAGGTCCGGGTCCCGGGTTCAATTCCACATCGCCACAGCGATGCAGAAAACGCCGAGGTACAAATACGCCAGGAGGAGACCAACGATGACACCGTCCCGTAGCCTTGAGATTTTCAATGTCCGCAGATACGAAGATTTTCTTTGCATTGCTCGACGATACATGAATGCGACGTACACCGGTACAAATCCGCCACAAATGGCTCGAAAAGCCAAAGCTACCTCCGGCATGGTCACCTCCAACTCGTTTCAGGATCCAGGTAAGGCTTACGCTCCCGTAATACGGCTTTAAACACGGAGCTCCTGTCAGCCGGTGTTTACATTAAACAACCGGAAATGCGCCCCCCCGAGAGAGAGAGAGAGAGAGAGAGAGAGACAGTCAGACAGACAGACAGACGGACGGACCATAGAGGAAAAGAAACCAATCGGAGGGGAGAAGAGTCAGTGATGAAGTTTGAATGGCTGGATTGTCCCTGGACGTCTCACACATCTTTCTGCACCGGGGGCACAGGAAGACATACCAGCAGTCACAACTCACCACTTTCCTATTGTGCTAGAACAAAATGTGCGACATGAGGCGGAAGGGAGAGGATGGGACGGGGAGGGGGGGGGGGGGGGGGGGCTCTGAGGCCCGAGGGAGAGGGGGGGGGGGGAGCTAATAATGGCGGTGGGGTGGGCTGCAGGTGAGGAATGGGTATGGTGAAGTCGTGACATCAGCTGGAACTCGCAGCCTGGGATGAGTCTCACAGTCTCAGAAAGGAGACAGATCGGAGGAGTTCATATGTTCCCCAGCAGTTGTAACCCCTCCCCCTTGCCCTCCCCCCCCCCCCCCCTTGCTCACTGCATTATCATCAATGCCACCATCTCTTCATTTTCTTTATTCCCCACGGCCCCCACCCCCACCCCCTTCCATGAGTTTTGCTTTTGCTTTTGCCAAAGAGGGATGCCAGTCCTGCAACCTGGATTCTCCCTGACACACTCCCTTCTGTCTTTCTTTCGCCTTTTCTTTCTCGAGGTGTGTGTATGTGTGTGTGTGTGTGTGTGTGTGTGTGTGTGTGTGTGTGTGTGCGTGCGTGCGTGCGTGCGTGCGTGCGTGCGTGCGTGCGTGCGTGCGTGCGTGCGTGCGTGCGTGCGTGCGTGCGCACGCACGCACGCCCCCCTTCTTCCTCCCCAACACACACAAACAAACAAAACAAACAGGTACACATATAGATGGGACACGCAGAAATGAATACACACAGAGACCGGAGCACGCAGAGATGGCACTAAGAGATGTTGGTACACAGAGACGGGCTTAGAGAGAGAGAGAGAGAGAGAGAGAGAGAGAGAGAGGGGTGGGTGGGGATTGGGTGGAGAGAGAGAGAGAGAGAGAGAGGGAGAGAGAGAGAGAGAGAGAGAGAGAGAGAGAGAGAAGAGAGGGAGAGAGAGAGAGAGGGGTGGGGATGGGATGGGGAGAGAGAGAGAGAGAGAGAGAGAGAGAGAGAGAGAGAGAGAGAGAGAGGAGAGAGAGAGGTGGCAGGCGAATAGGGTTGTGTATGGGGGAGGGGATGCAGAACAAAACAGGGTACTTATTTGTTGTTAATTGGCATGTGTAGATTGCTGACTCACGACGAACTCTTCCTTAGCTTCTTCATTGCCTTCGACGATCATGGTGTTGCAATACAGAGATCGCTGTCTTAATTAGACGATCTTTCCTCAGGGAGAAAACACATCCATATAGCCTGCCAAATATCAGCCTTTGGTACTCGGCTTATAGCTTAGAGAGATGGCGAGGCCTACTGAAAGTTGAGCTGTTCAGCAATCGGTATCAGTAATACCTTTAAGCAAAGTTTCACTTATTCACATCCAAAATCGTCTTGAATGAAATGTTTACATATGGATCGAAAGCGTAAAACGAGGTCAACCGAGCAGTTAAGTTATATCACTTTGTATATTTTCCCTTTGCGCGAACATGAACAGTTGAGCTATCTTTCTCTGAGTGCGGGGTAGAGGGGCTAACGTAGCGACTTGGAATGGCGGACAAAAAGACTGGCCAGTCAAGGCATGAAAAATGAAGACCACAGGCTACTGGACGCTGTCTTTGGACTGTGCAGTCTGGCAGCATGCTGGATAGCTCTGTTTGATATGGATTGAACACTCTACCTTCAGGCAACAATCCTAATGACTGAGAACAAAGAAACGGCTTTCTCCATCTCCATTCTGGAAGCCAAAATCAGCCCGGATCGCAGCCAGGGCCTCCACCCCCCCCCCCCCCCCCCCCCCCGATGTTCTGGTCTTAACATTGTGACACATTGACGGCCAATAAAAACGAGTTTCTCTAGTACAGGGTACAGTTTGAGAGCCAAATGCTGCGCATTTTGAAATGCACCCCACTCTGAAAACTGCGCAAGACCAGTCACCAATGAACACATGACACGATACAGTTTCATTTTTATGTTTATTGTGTGAGCATATCGGGCAGAAAATAAAATACAGACCATTCACTAAGACACAAATTATGTAAGATGGAGGAGGCATTTTCCTTTGGTTTCCCTGGGAGTGACGTACGCCTTATCAAAGCTGTCATATTATGACGACAGTCAAACAGTCGATCAGCCCCTTCATAGAATCGAAAGTCGAGGTATCCCTCAGCTCTACTTCAAGAGGAGGAAGAAGATGAACAGCTGTCAGATCATGGCAATAGTCAAACAGTCGATCACCCCCCTCATAGAATCGAAAGTGGAGTACCCTCAGCTCTACATCAAGAGGAGGAAGGACATGTAGCTTCGCCCTTCACTACTTACAGTTCCATTGTGCATGTTGAAGTCATGCACTACTTCCTGTTGATCCTGTTGGCTCTTTGTCTGCCTTCTGATCGTAGAATGGCTGTCTGTTCGTCACATTTTGCCGCTGATTGTGTCAGACTGTCAAATATGAAGCACGTGCACGGTGTTCGCGCCAAGGCAAAGGCCACATGCATGAGGTGGGCTGACCTGGCTAAACGGTAGACATGAAGACAACGGCCTACGTGGTTACTTGCCAAGCCTATCGAACAATTCTCTCATAGTACATAGACTGTGGTGCCCGGAAGACGTAACTGACCTGAGCAAGCGAACGGGACTCCAATAAAAGCGAACAATGGGACAGCATGGCGAGACACTCACCATCTTCTTTCTCAATCTGTCGCTCAGCCGATCGACTGATGACACAGCTTGTGAACAGTTTGTTCTACATGGCATAAAGCGATTTCTGTTGTTGTAGTAGTGTAAAGCTTCAACCAGCTGTAAGGAATATCACATGCTTCGCTGAGACCAGACCAGCATCTTCGACCACACATTAGACGGGAATGCCCAGAGCCATGCAAAAACGCAAAGATCATTGGTGCCATGGAGGGTGAATTTGCTCGACATTCCTCGACATTGCTTCTGTTGCGCAACATATTTGTCGTCGTCAGAGAAAAAACGGAACATTTGGTGCATGAAGCTGTTTCAGAGTCAAGGAAGTCCAGCTGACAAAATGCCCACGGCAAAAGACGGTCCGCAGTGCGACAGTTCCAGTTCACGCCGGTGTGAAGCAGGAAATGAATCCATTGTGAGAGGCCCCAGCACTTGCTCTTTGGTCCCTGTTTTCACAGGCAACAGACGTCATGCCCCACAAGCAGAGTCAGGTCTTGGACGGGGTCAATCAAAAGTGAGTTTTTTTCCACAATTGTTCAGAACTTGCAAGCAGCACCAGCGAGTTATGTTTCCACACGAACAGAACGAGTTTGCGAACAAAGTCGGTCATTTCGTCATGGAGTATCGCTCACGTGGTTGAAAAACAAGATGCAAAGCATATAAACGTACTCCCAGTTTACTTTGAATACGCGTGTCCAAACCGCTTATAAATCGGCCAAGTACTTTCTGAGACAGTGCATAAAGAAGAAAAACCGTTTGGGCCGTTATAACCATTAGTAACGGCCATTCTGGTAAAATAAAACATCGGGCATCATCCGTGACCCATAATGAACACACGTACAAGTTTTCAGAAAGATCGGCCCAGACGTTTTGTCTGGAGCGAGTGGAACACATTTTGACCACGGACAGACACACAGACAGACACATAGACACACAGACAGCATTTCTTCGTTCCCATTGTAAAGTACTCCCTGTTCTATAAGAACCGGGAGTACAAAAAACAAATTTAAAGCACGTTTTAGACAACAGTTCATGTGTTTGTCCGTCTATCTCTGTCTCTGTGTTTGTCTGTCTGTCTGTCTGTCTGTCACTCACTCTCTCTCTCTCTCTCTCTCTCTCTCTCTCTCTCTCTCCTCTCTCACACACACACACACACACACACACACACACACACACACACACACACACACACACACACACACACACACGAGTGTTGTGGAGAAACAAATATGTGACTGACTATATACGGAAATCGCACCTCTGTTTGGGAGGCTAAACAGATGTTCAGGACCAAAGTAGACGCAAAACTAGAATGAAAGCCGATACACAACAAACAATAAAATGTACGCAGACACGCAGACCCAGAGCGACAGGTAAGCTCCACAGGATTTAAACCGTCAGACCCCCCATTCTGTCGCCCACGTCGTCATAAATCAGATGGTCCAGACCTGCACAGACGGTAAGCGCAACGACTGCAACTGAGGCAAGAAAAATGAAAAAGTAAACAGGCCTAGTCGACCACAAGGAACGAGATTTTATCTTTCATAGTCTGTAGTGTGTAGCTTGAAGTCAGTACTTGCTACAAATGTATCTTTATTATGACATAATTTAAATCCTTTCGCCAATATTGGTAGAGCCTTCAAATAGTACGTACGATACAGTGAATTCTGCTCACAGAAAGATCCATGAGTGCACAGATTGGGGAGGATCGGTCTGGCTTTGAGCCCACATGGGTACGGCAAGAGAACTGATGGTGAACGCTTTCTGCAGTTCTGCGCAATGAACAACATGAAAATTGGATCGTCACAACATTATGATATTTACAAGATCACATGGACATCAAATGATCACAGCACTCAGACTCAGATAGACCACATCGCGATTGGGCCAAGGTGGAGAACCCCATGTCTGCAAGATGTACGCGTGTACCGTTGAGCAGACGTGTGAAGTGACCATCATCTCGTGATAGCAAAGCTGAAGATCAAGCTGAAGAGAAAAAAGAAGTAAGAGACTCGGTCCAAGAGAAATGATACAAGCAAGTTGATAGACCCTACTACAATGGCCCAGTTCCAAGCTTTCCTGAGCAACAGGTATTCAGTCCTTACTGAAACAATACCAGGATCAACAGAATGGTGGGAGGGGATGAAGGATGCCATGGCAACAGCTGGAAAAGAAATCCTAGGGTTTAAGAAGCCACCGCGGGAATCCTGGGTCAGTGGTGACATATGGGAATTCATAGCAGAGAGGAAAGAACTTCATCAGAAGAGACACAACTGCTCCTCAGACCAAGCAGCGTACTACCAGGAATACATCGCGAAGGACAGGCAGGTGAAGCGAAATGCCCAGAAAGATAAAAGGGATTGTCTGGACAAGCAAGCAGAAGATGCCGAAGAAGCTGCCAAATTCAACGACATGAGAGTTGTCTGCCAGATCGCAAAGAAGATAACTGGTACTGTGAGGACTGGCTCTGGACCTGTGAAGGCAAAAGATGGCACACTTCTGTCTAGAGGCGAGAACAAACTTGCAAGATGGGCCGAGCACTTCAAAGAAGTTTTTAACAGACCCGAGCCACCGACACCAGCTGAGGCGGAAGACCCATCCCTCCTGCTCTCAATCGACACCGATGATTTCACTGAAGAGGAGATCAGAACAGCCATCAAGACACTAAAGAACAACAAGTCTCCTGGGTTCCACGGAATAACAGCGGAAAGGTGGTAGCGACTGTATTGTCTCTTGGATGTGCAGTCTCTGTAACCAGGTTTGGATCTCCGGCATCGTCCCAGAGGATTGGAAGAACGACGAAGTCGTCTGTAACCCCCCAAAAGGCAACCTCTCAGAGTGTCACAACTGGAGAGGAGTTACTCTACTGTCAATACCAGGGAAAGTGTACTGTCAGGTCATCCTCAACCGACTGCGCGGCGTAGTGGACAATGTGCTCAGGGAACAACAAGCAGGCTTCCGCCCGAAACGATCCTGTGCGGAGCAGATCTTCACACAAAGACAGATCATCGAGAAGTGTGGAGAGCATCACGTTCTCCTAGCCATCCGCTTCATTGATTTCACCAAAGCATTTGACAGTGTCCACAGACCATCATTGCGGAAAATCATGAAATCCTACGGCATCCCAGAGAAAGTTGTGTCGGCCATAGAGCAGATTTACATAAACTCCAAGTGCAGAGTTAGGACAGAAGATGGCTACAGTGACTGGTTTGAAGTTGTCACCGGGGTAAGGCAAGGTTGTATCCTCTCCCCTCTCCTCTTTGCACTTGTCGTTCACTGGGTTTTGAAACGCAACCCACGGAAAAGGAATCAAGTGGACAGAAGGAAACAGCCTCTCGGATCTGGATTTTGTCGCTGACATTGCCGCTCTTGCAAACAACACTCAAGATCTGCAGGTGCTTGCAGACAATATCAGCAAGTCTGCAGGCCACGTTGGCCTCATTATCAGTGCCAAAAAGACTAAAAACATGATGACCGGTAAACACCAAGTGCCAACAGACGTTTTCATCGACCAAAAGTAAGTGGAAAAAGCAGAGAACTTCACATACCTTGGCAGCTCCATCAACGCCAATGACCTCGATCATGAAGTGAAGTGTCGTACTGGCAAGGCAACATCAGCACTCAATCAGCTGAACAAAATATGGAACAGCAAGAAATTCTCCCTTGCGATCAAATTGAAGTTTTATAACTCCAGTGTGATTTCAACGCTGCTTTATGGCTGCGAAACCTGGTAACTGAAAACCACCCAGGAGAAGAAACTCGACGCTTTTGACACCAAGTGCCTACGTAAGATCTTGGGCGTCAAAGGGTCAGACTTTATACCAAATGAAGAGGTCAGGGAGAGGTCCAAACAGCTCTTCGTGTTAACCATCATCTGCAGACGGCGCCTCCGCTGGCTAGGTCATGTCTTGAGATTAACCTCATGAAGACCTGCAAACCAGGCCATTAAATGGACCCCAGCAGGCCAGAGAAAAAGAGGACGACCCAGGATGAGCTGGCGACAGAAAGTGGAGAGAGACCTCAGACTCGTTGACAGAGGGTGGAGTGACACCAGCAAACTGGCTCAAGACCTTGCACAGTGGAGCGCCTTGACTGCCTCATGCGTCGCAAGACGCGGTAGCATCTAAGCTAAGCTAAGCGAAAGATCCATAAGGCAATTGCGATTTTTGAAGGTACGGAAATTATGTAAACTTTTCCATTCCTGATTTTGCTCTGTTATAATATCCAGCTTTAGCCCTTGGTCTGAAACTACCTTTAGTCTGGAAGCGAGATGATGTACTGAGGTGATGCATTGGTTTCGTGCGGAGATCAACACAAACTTCTTTTCCCTTCACCTGAAGGTCACTCACGTTGCTTGTTCATGCGATAAAAGCCTGATGTTGACACAAATTCTCGCATTCTCATTGTCTCTCTCAGAGAGCGGGAGTCTCTGAAGTTTCATCACAGATGGAGCGCAAGGTTTGCGGTGCCGTGTTTCAAAGCTGAAATTAACGGGTGACTGAACTTTGAACACGGAGTATAGACTGAGAATCGGAGCAGTCAGGAAGGACATATATGTACCGATCGTACCCAGACGGGATAGAGAAAGTTAACTCCCTTTTGTGGCATGTACTGCGAAGATTTTTTTTTTTTAATTGAAATATTTCTGCTGGTTTCTCAGAAAAGATATTCTGTACACTCGATGGTGATAGAAGAGGGCAGAGAACGCTTAGGGATGTTCCAGCAGGGCCAGAAAACTGGACAGCTTCATCCCTGTCAACAAGGAGCTGCGGTTTGTTGGATTGCGTCAACGACTTCATTTATACCACAGGCACAGTGTTGGAATGAAAGCGTCAGTGGTTTAATTTCTTAGCGTTTACTAGACTATTGAAGTCGTGTGTCACCTGAAATAGGCGGTGATCAACTGCATGCTGCTTGATGACGAAGAAAGTGGTGTGGTATACCCTGTGGTATACCCTGTGGTATCCTTTCGTTAAGTGCCATGTTCCACACGTCACAGGGTCAATATAATTAGGTTAAGTTCAGAGAGAGGGTTAGAAGTAGAAGTAGAAGTAGGTAAAAGTAGGATGATGGTTAAGTAAAAAAAAAAAGTAGTTTTAGAAGAAGGGTTTTCGATAGAAGTTGAAGTAGGGTTAGAGCTGGAAATACGATTGGACTTAAGGTTAAGTTGGAATGGGCGGTTTGATAGGTCCCAGCTTCCATCCGTCCAAAACGAGGGTTAGGGGTAGAAGGAGGGTTAAAAGAAGGGCTAGGAACAGAAGCAGGGTTAAAAGAGTTAAGGGTAAGGTTAGAGTGAGGCATACTGAACTGTAGGACCTATGGTGTATCATGGCGTCTGTCCCCTAAATGTCATTTTGTGTAGCGTATGTTTGCTGACGCATTGTCTCTTCCCACATGTTGGCTGGCTAGTTCTCTTCACTCAGAAGTGCAGTCAGTGCGTTCTACGTGCTGCCATTCTACAGGGTTTGACTTTTCATGCTCCAGTCCCCGTTATTTTCCCCACCACCAAAACTATTACGACTGCTGCGCTAGCCATCAGCGCCGTCACCACCACCTCTCGCCTTGTGTGTTCTGCAGGAACATTATAAACTGAAACGGAAACGATTCTCACCACTTCACCTACTACTCCACCTTCCTGTCCATTCATGCTCCCCACCAGCCCTCTCACCCTTGGCCCCCACCCCTCCTATTTGTCTTTCATTTTCTTTTCCTTTTCTCCCCAGGCAGGTTTGTAATGTGTTGTATTACGATGGGAGGGTGTTTTGACCCGTATTTAAACCTCCGGACACGTGTTGTGTCAACATAAAGACATTGTTGTTTACCTGCACCTCATTTCTTATCTATCCAGCTGTGTTAGGTTAACATAATAACATCATTGTTTTGCCCTCAGTTTCTTCCTTAACTATGTGGTGCCATTATATAACATCCTGGTTCACGTGCACATGATTTCTTACCTATATAACATCCTGGTTCACGTGCACATGATTTCTTACCTAACTATGACGTATGAACATAAGATCGTAGTTACCTCCACTTGCTTTTGTTACCCAGCTATATTGTGTGAACATGCTAACATCATGATTTACCTGCACTCAGTTTTTGACCCAGCTACGTTGTGCCGACACCATGCCTTGGTTGTTCGCCTGCATTTGTTTTCAATGAGTGGTGCATGACATGGAATGCACCACGGAGCTTCTTCACTCTTTAAAAGGTACGAATGAGTTAAAAAGGAATGGCCAGTGTGCAGTCGGCATTAAACCGTTTCACTTCTTTGCTACCACCAGAGGTAGATGAGAGGAACTCTCTTTGTTTGTTATCCGTCTTTGCATTCCAGTCCTCCTGCTAGGGGTCTCTGATATAATCATTAACTTTCGGTTTCAAATCTGAGCAGGGTATAGACACGTTGGACAGTTTGTTCGTTGTGGCATTCCTGGCCAAACGGTCAGCCATTTCATCTCCTCGAATGCCTACAAGACCCAAGCAAGAACAATGTTGGGACCTTCCGCTTTCAAAGAGGTAAAAAGTTTTTTTTTTTTGTTTTTTTTTTTAAGTTTAGAAGTTCAGGATGATGGAGGTTACGGCCAGCTATGGCCTCCAAACCCGACAATGAATCAGACAAAATCAGAAAGTCTTTCTTTGTAGATTGAGAGATTATCCTCAGTGCTAGAACCAAAGCCGTAAGTTGGCAGAGTGAACAGAAGTACCTGATGGAATATACTTTGATAATATTTGAAAAGAAGCACCTGGGAAACAGGCTGCATAAGCCATTCCATCTTCGGACTCTGAACCATTAGTAAACATTTTCTGAAAGGATGGAAATTTTGTACAGAGATCAGCGAACAATGCCTTGTATGCCTGAGAACAGGTTGATTCTTTGCGAAATGCAAGATCGAAGCGGATCTCTGGTGTGAAAAAGGCCCATGGAGGTTTATCTGGAAATTTGGAGACGTCAGACACAACTCTTAGATCAAGACCTGCATTCTGCACATGAGGCTGTATACGAATTCCAGAGGAATACAGCTAGGATTCTTTTTCAAATTTACTTTGAAACTGAGGATTAAAAACAGTCATAAGCAGGGTTTTCCGGTTCAGAGAACAATCTGAGATAGTAATTCAAGGATAGTTTCAGCCTGCGGTTGGATAATGAGGGTTCACCTGCCTATGCGTATAGGCTGTACGCTGGGGTGGTGTGGAATTCTCCAATACAGAGACGAAGCTATTGATGATGAATAGTATCCAAGAGTTTCAGATAAGAGGGTCTCGCAGTGCCGTACACAGCACAACCATAGTCCAGTTTAGAACGGACCAAGGCTCTGTAGAGGTGCAGCAAAGTTTTATCAGCGGCCCAGTCAGTGTGTGGTACGACCCGCAGAATGTTAAAAGCTTTCTAGCAAGAAGTTTGTAAGTGTTTACTGTAGCTATGAAAGTTGAGCTTTTGGTCGAATAATGTTTGGACTTGCATAATGTGAGACAAACATTTTGCAGCAGACTCCATGAAAACGTTCAGAGATGTTCCACCTGATTTGATCTTTGAATTTCTGAAAGTGATTAACATTTTTCATCCGATCTGAGATTTTACAGTATAGCAGACATATTTTTTTAACAAAATTCCGGTGTGTTTTAAGGTGTATTTTAAAAGGTTGTGTGTATAAATGACTTGTGAGTTGACTTCAACATGGTGACAGCCCTATATGGCCCTTTGCGGTCGGCTGGGCTATAAGCAGCATTACCTTACCTTGCATTTGTTTTCCTCACTTCTTTATTATCTGGTGTATAAAGCTTGTTTTGTAGGTGTGTCTATGTTCTTATTCCGTTACAAAACCGCAATTTTCATTTGACATTTTCCAAACTGGGCATGGTGATGATCCGACTACTGCATAGATCCAAAGTGAGCACTTATGTGCTAGATAGTTGTGTTGCTATGCAACAATATTGCGAAGCGAAGCAATGTCGTAAGGGAAATAATCGTGAATAACGAACAAGTACAGTAACTCTTGCTCTCATGATGAAACAATCACAGGCCCATTAACTCCAAACAAAGGCTGCTTTAGATACCAAATCGCCCAGCCGACATGCCAAGACAGAGTACACAGACCACACAAGGAGACACCCCAGACCCATCACAACGTTTCAGACTGGAAGGGCACTGACAATTTCGGGAGGGGGGGAGGGGGAGACGAAGAGGGAGATAAGAGAGTAGAATGAAAGAGAAATGATGGGGAGGGTGAAAGAGGAGGACGCTAGGGGTGGGGTGGGGGGGTGGGGGGTGGGGGGGGGGGGGACCGTGACAATGCTTGGGTGGAGGAATGGAGGGAGCGGGGATGAGGATGGTGTTAAGTGGGAGTAGGTGAATGGGGGGGGGGGGGGGGGGGGGGGGGGGGGGGTAGGGGGGGGGGAGGGGGCGCGGAGGGGGATAGGCTGAGCAGCTACTTTAACATAATGAACTCACGTTCAGTCTAGAGAAGTCAGATTGCCTCCTAGGCCTTCTCATTGATAAGTATCATAATTATTCGCCAGCTGGAGAATCAGGATGCATCTTTATAGACAATTGCCGTGGGCCAACAACTTCACTCTAATGGCAGATGCTGAGTGCGTCTTCAATCTTTTAGTAAATAGCAAATGTGTTCCTTCGGTGTGAATTGTGAGAGATCAGAGGTCTATTTCGTTCTTCACTCTCTTACTCTCGTTGTCTTTTAGGCCAGAACACATTGTGTTATTTACTCTCTCTCTCTCTCTCTCTCTCTCTCTCTCTCTCTCTCTCTCTCTCTCTCTGTGCGTGCGTGCGTGAGAGAGAGAGAGAGAGAGTGCGTGCGTGCGTGTGCGTGCGTGCGTGTGTGTGTGTGTGTGTGTGTATGTGTGTGTGTATGTGTGTGTGTGTGTGTGTGTGTGTGTGCACGCGTGTACGCGCGTTTGTGTGTGTGTATGTGTGCATGTCTTACACCAGAAGTCATCCGGCCCCTTTTCCGTCTCTGCTATGGTCAGTTCAGCTGGCACCACATCCTCGCCTCAAAAGAAGAATTTCTGTGATGATAGTTCAAAGATCCAAACTATAGTTCCCGGTACTTAATGGTCACAAAAGACAGATTTCCATTTGATGATTTTTTTTTTCTTATTGATCTTCTCCATTACTTGTGGTAACACACCATACAATAATACGCCAAGATTGTGGATAATGTTTCGAGTATATGTAGACAGGCACTATTGTTTCCAGAATTCACATCGTGTCTGAAATTTCATTCTTTTGTCTGTTGTTTGTTTGTTTTTCATATGCAGATCAAGACACAATGTTAGGTGATTTCAAGCAGGCAGATTACAATGAATAGAACGGGACTATTTGGGGTACTGCAGGTGGCGCGAAGAATGAGTCACAGACGAGATCTATTGTCTGAAATCTCTCTCTCTCTCTCTCTCTCTCTCTCTCTCTCTCTCTCTCTCTCTCTCTCTCTCTCTCTCTCTCTCTCTCATTATTCGATTACAATGATTAGCGTCCATTCGCCAAGTCTTCTGTGAACCATACTTTGGATAAATCGTCTCAACATAAAACCTACTCCGTTTAAAATCGCTCATCCCCGCTTCCACTCTGTCTACCATCCCTTTTCTCCTCCCCTACCGACCATTCTCTCTTCCCCACCCTCCTCTGACCTCTCTCTCTCTCTGTAGTTTTTGTTTGTTTGTTTGCTTGTAAGTTTCCTTTTGTTTTACCATCCCCCATCTCATTAGTGCTTTTATGAGCAGTTTGCTTATCATTGTAGAATTAGATTATCATGTTGCTATGTTCAATTGTCTGTATGAATGATATGTGCTGAAATAATGTATGCATGACAAGGACAGATTGTAAGACTAGGCTTTGGCCTAAATCTTCATCCTTGGGTATTAAAGATCAATCAATCAATCAATCAATCAATCTCTCTCTCTCACACACACACACACACACACACACACACACACACACACACACACGCACGCACACCCCCACACACATACACACTCACTCACACTCACACACACACACACACACACACACACACACAACACACACGCGCGCGCGCACACATACACTCCCCTCCTCCCCCCCCCCCCACCCCCCCCCCCCCCCCCCCCCCCCCCCCCACACACACACACACACACTTCTCCCACTTTTCTATTGACAGTCTAGACATGCGGACTGAAGGCCAAGGGTCAAGGTCAGTGAACCACTAAAACTGCCTTTCGTGGATGGCCGATCTCACCGTCAAGGGAGATGATTCCACGTGGCATGTCCAGAATCCGTCTGGGTCTGGCAATCGCCATTGACCATCAAGAGGAGGCTAATGAAGCCACAACTCAATTACCCTTTGGACCCAGCCTCAAAGGACTGCCCAGGGAGGCTGGAGGGAGGGGCGGGGGATGACAGTCTATTGATTGTACCTGAGACACTTGCTGGACGCCTGCCGTGGCGTATAATGAGAAGTTGAGTACCGACACGCAGAAGACAACAGTGCGGTCGCTCTCTTTTCACCCACACGCCTCTTTCTCCCATCTCAGTCTGGGCACAGGCAGTTACGCACGACATTTTACAGTAACTCTCTTCCCATCTCCGCTACCCCCCCCCCCCCCCTCCCTGCTTCCCCTCACGCCCCCCTCCCCACCTTTCTGATACCAGATCTTTAAGATTTGTTTTCACTGATTTGTGTGTTTAGATAGGTGGCCATCACAATGCACATACTGTTGAATCTCTTGTACATGTTGACTGTGCCACACACACACACACACACACACACACACACACACACACACACACACACACACACACACGCACGCACACACACACGCACACACACACACACGCACACACACAATGCCACACTGTGTGTGTGTGTGTGTGTGTGTGTGTGTGTGTGTGTGTGTGTGTGTGTGTGTGTGCGTGCGTGCGTGCTGCGCGCGTGCGCGCGCGCGGTGAGTGTGTATTCCTGAAGTGTCGTTAGGTATTGATCTTTTGTAGGGCATTGATCTTTTGCCGAGAGACTGATCCAACGGTTCGTGTGAACTTCCATAACGTTGCACATATCGCTATTGTTTCTACGTCTCTCGACGGTCGTTAATTGATCTCTGTCAAAAGCATGCGAACATGATCATAGCTCTATGCAAAGTAAAACCAACACAAACATGCTTAACGACTTTGCCAAAGAAGATACCATCCACAACTAGAACATGTCCCCTTTCACGGGCGCGAGCGCTAACGGTCAGACAGACGGACAAACAGACAGACAGACAGACATGCAAAACAGTGCACCGCCCCGAAACAGTCCAAAGCCGCTGCATGCAACGTACATCAGCCCTTGGGGCAGAGCAATTAGCATGCTGGGAGACTTACACCCGGGGCGGCATACCAAGTGTTTTGCCGGCGAACATCGATAGCCTCCCAACAGCCTTTTGCCTCCATGCCATTACACAACCCCAGGGCCCCCCTCATCTGCATAGAGAGTGGGTACTTGGGGAGGCGTTTTGCCTAGCTTGTCTTCTGGAAGGGAATGGAGGGGTGTGTGGTATGGGAATTAGGGGTGAGGAGGAGGGGAGAAGGGGAAAGGAGGGAGGTGGAGGATGGGGTGGGGGTGGGGGGGGGGGGGGGGGGAAGGTGGGGGAGGGGGAGGGTGAGGGTTATGTAGCTGTAGGCAGAGTTTCACGTAGTTAAAGCAAAAGCGAATTCACCCATCGTTACGTGATGCTACTTCCTTTTTTCTTTTTTTTTAAACTACATGTGTCGTTCAGCCAGTATTACTTTTGACTACATGTGTGTTTCAGTCAATACTACATTTTACTACATGTGTCGTTCAGTCACCATTACTTTCTACTGCATGTGTCGTTCAGTCAGCATTACTTTTTACTACATGTCCTGTTCAGTCAGAGCTACTTTTCAATACACGTTTCGTTCAGTCAGCATTACTTTTCACTACAAGTGTCGTTCAGACAGCACTACTTTT
>CM031601.1:41209961-41222461 GCA_018398815.1 Conus ventricosus
AACAAACAACTCCAAAAAGTACTAAACGTGTTCAAATCCACAAGGGGGGGGGGGGGGGGGGGGGGGGACAACAACACCAGTTAATCAGTTTGATCCTGAAATATATTTGGTCCAAACGCCATGTAGATTAAAACTCCTGTTAAAAAAAAAAAAAAAAAACTCCTGTCAAACGCTAGACTACAATCTTGTTCATCTGAATGACCAGAACTGTCAAAATTACTGTCGTCTGCTTGACTTTTCATTCAAATCTCCTTCTGCCCGATCATCGGCGCGGGAACATGGGAAAGTCCACACAAATTGTGTTCATGCTCACTCTTCTCACGTGGAGGTCAGATATTAGAAGGAGCAACTCCATAAAGAACGGATTTCAAAGTTGAAAAGTCAGTATTCGATTCGGCTGGGAAGAGGCAGCCAATGGTGATGTGTGTTTGTTTTCTTGTGGGAGCAAGAGTTGCCCTAGGTGTCTGTGGAGACACGCGTTGAATGTAAAGATTTGAAGATGAGACGGCGGCAATCCCTGATGGTCTCAGTGTGATGAGATTTGTATGCCTTCACTGCGTGTCGTTGTGGCGTTTTGCCCCCTCACGTTTTCTCCGATTCCTCTGTTCACGTGCGTCACTTTTTGCGGTGAGTGTTCCCTCATGGGGCTATAGAAATCCTGTGCGCAACATTTCACCCAAATTTCCACTCATGCTTCACCCAAAAAGCAGTTTTGTACGACTTTCACGTTTGGCAGACTGTGTGGGGGAGCAGGTATTAACCACATTTTTGACGGACCTTTCTTGGATTGCGTGAGAGTATGAACGCAGTTAAGTGGACTGGCATGGCCCTCAAAATAATCATTTGATCATATACTGGCTACATGTGTCCAAGATTTGATGAGTTGCTGAGAGTCATCGTTTGTTCTCATCACCATCACCATCATCATCATCATCATCATCATCACCCAACCATCATCATCATCGTCATCTGTATATTATCATTAATGTAAAAATGATATTTGGTCGGGGAGCGAACGTGATGGGTGTGTGGAAATACAGAAGACTCATAGGACGAAACGTGATTGGGTGAAACGTCATCGGGTAAAACGTGGCAAAACGTGATTGGGTTTGAAATGCGAATTGGGCAAAACGTGATTGGACGAAACGTGGAGCACCGCTGGTTCAGTGACGTAAGTCCCTCTCTTTGTGCCAATCAACACAGGTACTTTTCCACAGGGACAGGGCACAACAGCCAGTCAGAGCGCCTTCATTTAGTTTGTTATTCGTTTAGGCCTGGCCTGATTGGCCGTCGTTTAGGCCTGGCCTGATTGGCCGTCGTTTAGGCCTGGCCTGATTGGCCGTCGTTTAGGCCTGGCCTGATTGGCCGTCGTTTAGGCCTGGCCTGACGGGCCGTGGAGATAAGGGCCTGGCCTGACGGGCCGTGGAGATAAGGCCTGGCCTGATTGGCCGTCGTTTAGGCCTGGCCTGACGGGCCGTGGAGATAAGGCCTGGCCTGACGGCCGTGGAGATAAGGCCGGGCCTGATTGGCCGTCGTTTAGGCCTGGCATGACGGGCCGTGGAGATAAGGCCTGGCCTGACGGGCCATGGAGATAAGGCCTGGCCTGACGGGCCGTGGGATAAGGCCTGGCCTGATTGGCCATCGTTTAGGCCTGGCCTGATGGGCCGTGGAGATAAGGCCTGGCCTGACAGGCCGTGGAGATAAGGCCGGGCCTGATGGGCTGTGGAGATAAGGCCTGGCCTGATTGGCCGTCGTTTAGGCCTGGCCTGACGGGCCGTGGAATAAGGCCTGGCCTGACGGGCCGTGGAGATAAGGCCTGGCCTGACGGGCCATGGAGATAAGGCCTGGCATGATTGGCCGTCGTTTAGGCCTGGCCTGACGGGCCATGGAGATAAGGCCTGGCCTGATTGGCCGTCGTTTAGGCCTGGCCTGACGGGCCGTGGAGATAAGGCCTGGCCTGACGGGCCGTGGAGATAAGGCCTGGCTGACGGGCCGTGGAGATAAGGCCTGGCCTGACGGGCCGTGGAGATAAGGCCTGGCCTGATGGGCCAAGGAGATAAGGCCTGGCCTGATTGACCGTCGTTTAGGCCTGGCCTGATTGGCCGTCGTTTAGGCCTGGCCTGATTGGCCGTCGTTTAGGCCTGGCCTGACGGGCCGGGAGATAAGGCCTGGCCTGACGGGCCATGGAGATAAGGCCTGGCCTGATTGGCCGTCGTTTAGGCCTGGCCTGACGGGCCGTGGAGATAAGGCCTGCCTGACGGGCCGTGGAGATAAGGCCTGGCCTGATTGGCCGTGGAGATAAGGCCTGCCTGACGGGCCGTGGAGATAAGGCCTGGCCTGACGGGCCGTGGAGATAAGGCCTGGCCTGACGGGCCATGGAGATAAGGCCTGGCCTGATTGGCCGTCGTTTAGGCCTGGCCTGACGGGCTGTGGAGAAAAGGGCCCTGGCCTGACGGGGCATGGAGATAAGGCCTGGCCTGATTGGCCGTCGTTTAGGCCTGGCCTGACGGGCCGTGGAGATAAGGCCTGGCCTGACGGGCCGTGGAGATAAGGCCTGGCCTGACGGGCCGTGGAGATAAGGCCTGGCCTGACGGGCCGTGGAGATAAGGCCTGGCCTGACGGGCCGTGGAGATAAGGCCTGGCCTGACGGGCCGTGGAGATAAGGCCTGGCCTGATTGGCCGTCGTTTAGGCCTGGCCTGATTGGCCGTCGTTTTAGGCCTGGCCTGATTGGCCATCGTTTGGGCCGGGCCTGACAGGCCGTGGAGATAAGGCCTGGCCTGACGGGCCGTGGAGATAAGGCCTGGCCTGATTGGCCGTTGTTTAGGCCTGGCCTGACGGGCCGTGGAGATAAGGCCTGGCCTGACGGGCCGTGGAGATAAGGCCTGGCCTGATTGGCCGTCGTTTAGGCCTGGCCTGACGGCCGTGGAGATAAGGCCTGGCCTGAGGGGCCGTGGAGATAAGGCCTGGCCTGACGGGCCGTGGAGATAAGGCCTGGCCTAAACGGGCCGTGGAGATAAGGCCTGGCCTGATTGGCCGTCGTTTAGGCCTGGCCTGATTGGCCATCGTTTCGGCCTGGCCTGAGGGGCCGTGGAGATAAGGCCGGGCCTGACGGGCCGGGGAGATAAGGCCTGGCCTGACGGGCCGTGGAGATAAGGCTTTACGAAGTTCTCGGTTCAATCCCCGCTCAAAATGACCAAGTCTGATTTTTTTTTTTTTCTTTGGATAAACACCTCCATAGACTTCATCTCCTCCAAATTTTCGGATGAGACTTCACATGGAGGTCCGGTGTGTGAAATAAAAGCGTTGAAAAGAAAACCCATAAAATCTGCGTACGTATCAAATCTGATTCCATAATTTGTGAAGAGCACCAGTCGAATATATAATAGCACCCCCTCACATCCCTTCCTTACCCCTACCCCCCCCCCCCCTTTTCCACCTCCTGCCCTCCAACGGCCCCTCCCCCCTCCCTTAACCTCCACGCCACCCCTTCAAAAAAAAAAAGAAAAAAAAAAAAGCACACTGATGTCGTGCTTCAGTATTAATCCCCCACGACAGAATTTAACAATCCGGCAGTGTTAAGACTTAAGAAAGAAAGAAAGAAGAAATGAATCACAATTGGACACATGCAAAAATCTCACCAAATGGTGAACCTCTGTGTTCTTGTTGAAGGAGAAGAAGAAAGAAGAAGCAGAAAATACTGTAAGGTCAGAGGAACCCATAAGGACGTCTTACATGGGTAGAAAGTAATTTCAATGCACGACACTACGCGTGAGATAAGAATAGCGCGACGCAAGAGTACACGTGGCTTCTGGGGCTTCTGGACAATCGGGTGATCTCTCTCTCTCTCTCTCTCTCTCTCTCTCTTTCCTCTCTCTCTCTCTCTCCTCTTCTCCTCTCACCTCCTCTCTCTCTCTCTCTCTTTCACACACACACACACACACACACACACACACACACACACACACACACACACACACACACACATACGATAACAAGGCCATTAGGAAAGCATCGCCCACCTGTGGTGTTAGCAGCAGCAGCTGCGGCAGTCGTCATCGTCATCGTTGTTGTTGTCGTTGTCGTCATCGTTTTGTCGTCGTCGTCGTCGTCGTAATCGTTGTTTTTGTCGTCGTCGTCATCGTTTTTGTCGCCGTCGGCGTCATCGTTGTTGTTGTCGTCGTCGTCGTCATCGCTGTCGTCGTCATCGTTGTTGTTGTCGTCGTCGTCGTCGTTGTCGTCATCGTTGTTTCGTCGTCGTCGTCGTCATCGTTTTGTTGTCGTCGTCGTCGTTGTTGTCGTCGTTGTCGTCGTCATTTCACTGTTAAATCTTAGCAGCTGTTGCAACGGCGGTAAAGTCTATTAACAGCAGCAGAATCAATGGCTTTGCGTAGTAGTAGTAGTAGTAGTAGTAGTAGTAGTAGTAGTAGCTGGAGTAGAAGTAGCAGTAGTAGATGGAGCAGTACTTGGAAGAGTAGTTGGAGAAAGAGGAGGGGTAGCAAAAGTAACAGTATTAGCAGCAGTAACAGTAGAAGCAGCGACAGCAGTACCAGCATCAAAGCAACAACTGGAGTGGGCTAGCAAACACTGCTCTCATTGGAGATAAAGGAAGAACAATTCGTTGTTACCACTGCAGCTATCATGTTTCCTGTTGCTACTACTACTACTACTACTACTACTACTACTACTACTACTACTACTACTACTACTACTACTACTACCACTGCTGCTTTCACCACCACCATCTCCACCCCCATCACCATCGCTACTACTGTTGCTGGTCCCGCCACCGTCGCTGCTGCCGCTGCTACCACCATCACTAACGCCTCCACTACTATCACTACTTCTAGTCAAGCTGCTGTGCTGCGCGCCTCCTCCGCTTCCTACCTTTCAGATGGCGGTACCTGTTGACAGGCATGTGAACTACATGCATCACTCAGGTGTTCATTGCAATAGCAGACGCGGCAGCGGCGACAGAAAGTTTTTATTCGATAACTTGTGCACCATCCTAAAAGAACACCCCTCCCCCTCCCTCCCCCCCCCCCTCTCTCTCTCTCTCTCTCTCTCTCTCTCTCTCTCTCTCTCTCCTCTCTCTCTCTCACTCTCTCTCCTCTCTCGGGGACAGTGAACTGCTGTTATTGTGTCAGGACGCTTTGTTTGACCTCTGACAATCACTGCTGATTGTGGCGGACGAAGACAGGATTGTACCCCCAGATTCTGCTGACAGGTGTCTGCTGCCATCGACTTCCGATGTGTTTGTGGCCGCTTCCTGCCCATCTTCATCAGGTTTAGACAAGAAGGGCTAAAGAAAAGGCCGTTGTCCGCATTGCCATTGTCACACTTCGACACAGAGGGACGGTGGTACCTTAGGACGGCTCCTGTCCTATTTGTTCTGGGGCAGTTTTGCTCCTTCGGTGTGGCGACATCGAATCAAACCCGGGACCCACCAACCCTCCTCCCAGCAGAGACTCCACGCGCCAGACACGACTTCATAGTGGAAGTTCCTTACGGAGAGTTAGTCTGGAAAGATCAACGGACTCTCACACTTCTGGACCTTCATTCAAGGGGAGTATTGTGCATGTTTATGTCTGTATTTTTTTGTCGCTGAGGAAGGCATTTTGCCGAAAATTTCTTGTCCTGTTTTGTGTCGTGAATTAAATCGTCGTTACTTCACACTTTGTTTTGTGTGCTCTTCTGCTTTTTTGTCGTGGACCTTCATTTGTCACGACAGAACCTACACTCCGTGATCTCATTGGCACCTTGAACATGAGAAGTGTCCAGATGGACGCTAAGCTGGACGCGGTTGAAGCAGGAGGTCCACAGTCTTCGGGAGTCCCACGCAACTCTCCACAGTGAGCTGAGGGAGCTGAAGGAGGAGGTGACAGAGCTGAGAAGAGAAAATGGGGAGCTGCAGAAGACCAACAATTTTCAACCTGCGTCAGAAGCTGGACGACTGCGAGAAACGCATAGATGATCTGGAGGGCCGTTCCAAGCGGAATAACCTGATTTTTTACGGACTACTCAGGAGGGACGGGGAGACCAGTGCAGTGTGTGAGGGCCTGGTGCATGATTTGCTGACGGACAAGCTGGGCCTGACGGACGACGTGAGTTCGACCGTGTCCACCGGCTCAGTTCCCGACCCGACTCCCCGTGATTGCCCGCTGCGCCGTTTATAAACAGAAGGTGAACATTCTAAAAGCTAAAGGTAAACTTAAAGGCTTTAAGGTCTACATCGGGAGGACTTTTCAAAGGGGTCATGGATATCCGAAGAAGGCTGACTCCGAATTTAAAAAGGGCAAGGCAGGAGGGGAAACGAGCCACGATTGTGTTTGATTATTTATTAATCGACGGCAAAAAGTTCTCTGTTGACGCTCGTGATAGACTCGTGGACTTTAAATAGGAAACCGGCCAGCCCAGTTTTGTTGAAGACGTTAGGGAACTATCCTAAAAGAGACACCGGTGTCATCGCCCAGTGTGACCCAGAATGAAAGTGAGCATGCACGGATTTGAATGTGGATGACAGCGAGTGTGTTGAATCGGCTGACGAGAAACTCTCGGAAATGTTTCAACTTTGGAATGTGTGTCAAGTTCCGTGCATGATTTTGGTGAACACAGGCGCTGGGAAAATGTATTATCAACGAAAGTAACAAAACCAGATCATTATCTTTACTTCATTGGATGTTAATGGACTGCTTTCAAAATTAACAAAACAATGATTTTTGTTTCATTTCTTCAGTCGTTTGATTATATATTGTTAAGTTGAATGTTTATTGATGAACTTAAACCTCCTATCTTTTCTGGATATAAAATGTTTTCTTTACCTGTAATAAAATTAACAGCTAAAGGGAGACCAGATGGAAACTTATGTCTCGTTAGAAATATATTTGTGTCACATGTCAGAGAGGTTGAAATAAAATCTGATATGTTTGGTGCATTAATCATCAGTAAAACATTGTATAGACAAAGATACATTGTATGTGTATTCATACGTACCTCCAAAGATTCCCATATTATGCATGTTTTAATTCCGAAAATGGCATTGCATTGTTGGAAGATTATTTCGAGGTTGACTGCCCAAACCCAGTATCTCATATACATATATAGAAGAGAGATACTGGGTTCTGGCAGTCAACCTCGAATTTTGTCCTGTTGTTTATTTGTCGTTGAAGATATATATATAAATATGTGTGTGTGTGTGTGTGTGTGTGTGTGTGTGTGTGTGTGTGTGTGTGTCACACTGTCACTTTTGCACACACGCATTCATGACAGCATTTACACCATACGCACACGCAAATCCCTCCAATCAACCAAAGACGCACTACCGAATGTTTTTTCTTCTCCCCCTCTCCTTCGGGGAAAACACTTTACTAAATCACGTTGAACAATTAATAAACAGATTCTATACATGTATCTCTCTTTCTCTTCACACTGAGAGATAAATCAGGTTTCAAATTGAAATCAATAAATTCTTGCAAGTTTCTATAAAGTCATGGCCTTCACATAACATTGGCCCAAGATCCAGACCAGGAGAATAAATAATTCCTGCAATCATGATGCCATACCTGCATCAGAGATAAGACTCGCCCCATACTGTCATGATGCCCTGTCTGCATCAGAAAACATGTCGCCCCCTTGAATTCTCCTGTCACTGGAGAAAAGACGAGATCCGACTCCTCTACCTGGAGTCTTTAATTGCTGGGCTGAACTACCGTGTGTTCCCCACACCATGGCCATCGTTAACCACCCGTCTCAGAGGAGGAATAGCTGACGGGGTGAAGAGTGAAGGGTGAGGGGTGAAGGGCTGAAACACGAATAAGGTTCGTGCAAGTAACCTGCTTCCCAATTCAACACATGAATTCTTTCTTTCTCTTTTCTTTAGGTTTTCCCCTGTAGCTTTCCCCAACTATCTATGGCTCACCTGGTAATGACTGGTCAGCGGTGAGGACCCCTTGACCAGCGTCCTGACAGGTTCGAGTCTCTAGGCCATCTGCGGGGCTAAAACTGATACTTTTCCTCCCTCCTCCTAGTGAGTGCATAGCCAGTGTTCAAAACACATGACCAGCACCTTACCAGCCCTTATTAAACTATCTCTCAGTGGTCACTTTCACCCAATGACCACCCTTGTTTATTTAATGAGTAATCCTCACAATCATTTGGGGACGCCCGCTACACTAGTCAAGCCACATGAGTATTCTTCCTTTTTAGTTGTGGCATGGGGAAATGATTCATATCACTAAACTACATGTGATGGAGCGTCACATGCCTTGATGTGAGGCTACGTCACATGACAATATATATATATATATACATAAATATATATATATATATTGTTGTGCGGGGATTTAAACAGTCATACAGGTAATGTCTCACACCATTGTCAAGGAGTTTCCAATATTTTGATTTTGCAACATACCAGTCATCCATTAAGTGTCAATCGATTTTCAGAAGACTCTGTATTGAATAATTATGGCAAACAGATGTCGAATACCGTTTACTGCATTTGATTTGTGCATTCTCAACGGCATGTGTTATGGCGACCAACAAGGTTGCTGCACGTACATATCAGACACCGGATGGAGTGTGAATGATTACTTTGTTATGTCATGTGAATTGTATGCATTGTTGTGTGATTCATACGAGTTACGAGTGTCTGAGAGATTAGACCCGGATCCTATGCCTCTGGAACTTCATTTGAGTTTTTGTTTGTAGTGACAATGTCATGTCGGAGACAAATTCTTCTGTCAAGTTTTACGTTGGAAAAATATACATGGAATGAAGATTATGCTGATGTGTTCATAAATAACATTTTTCGCAACAGATCCATGAGGAAATTAACTAATTAACTATGCAGTCGGTCTCATTGATGTCAATATAAATGAAGCCTTGAATGTTTTCAATACCTGAATGAAAGATGCTGCAGAGTGTATGAAAAAAAAAGAAAAAAAAGTAATAATGATTTGAAGTCCAAAGACTGCTTTGATACTGAATGCCATAACAATAAAAGAAAAGTAAGTAATTTACTTAAGAAATCTAAACGTACACATGACGACGGAGATCGTAATGGTTACTGTAGGGCGAGAAGAGAGTGTAAACATTTGCAAAGGAAAAAGAGGAAGTAATTTAACAGCACTTTACTCACAGAACTAATCGCGTCCATAAAGAATCAGAAAGAATTTTGGAAGAACGTACATCGGGTTTCATTAAAACGAAGACAACCAGCGAACAGTATTAGTATGGAAACCTGGTATGAACATTTTACGACACTTCTAACTAAAGATTTAGAGCATAATAATGAATTTCAGTGGAATCAAGATGAAGGGGAAGATGATTATTTAAACCATCCAATTTCCAAAGAGGAGGTAGTAATTGCATTAAGAAAAGTTAAAAACCGTAAAGCTGCTGGGCCAGATGTTATAACTGGTGAACTGCTGAAGTATGCATGTAAAACAGATGTAATTTTGAACTTCTTTGTTACCTTCTTTCATTCTTTATTCAGCAAGGGAATTTATTCTGAATTTTGGACTGAATGTATTGTTTTAACCACTGTACAAAAAAGGCAACTTGAATAATCCTAACAATTATAGAGGGATTTCTTTAAGTGACACGAGCAGCAAATTGTACAGTACTATCATTAATCATAGGCTGCAGGGATGGACTGAAGATAATAATATAACTGGCGAATATCAGGCAGGATTTAAACGCAGTTATTCAACAGTTGATCATACGTTTACTTTGATGGCATTTGTGCAAAAACAGTTTTCTTTAAATCGTAAGTTATATGTTGCTTTTATAGACTTTGAAAAGGCATTTGATTCAGTGAATAGAACTCTTCTCTGGCCTATTCTGATTCAGTGAATAGAACTCTTCTCTAGCCTATTCAGTGAATAGAACTCTTCTCTGGCCTATTCTGATTCAGTGAATAGAACTCTTCTCTAGCCTATTCAGTGAATAGAACTCTTCTCTGGCCTAAGCTGCTTAGGTGTATAATAAGCATGTATTCCTGTGTAAAAGCTAAAGTTCGGTGTGGGGTAACATGACTGATTACATTCAATGTACCTCAGGTGCAAAACAAGGGGATGTATGGAATCCTGTTTTGTTCTCTCTTTTCATGAACGAGTTGAGTTTAGAAGTTGTTAAAACAGGAAAACATGGTGCACAGTTTACCTGTGACATTCTCGAGTTGTTTATACTTCTTTTGGCTGATGATGTTGTTTCGATGTCGGAAATTGTTACAGCTTGCAAACTAAATAGTTTGTTCCGATCTGCAACTTCACTTGAATTAAAAAGTCAACATGTCAAAAAGCAACATTATCGTGTTTAGAAGGGGTGGGTATTCAGGAATTAGAGAAATGTGGACTTGCAATGGAGTGTGATGCCTGTATTTAACGTATATAGATATTTGGGAATATATTTTTCAACAAAATTAAGCTTCACTTTTGCATGTAAAGATCTTGCAAGTAGAGCTAAGCGTGCATTACTCTGCATTATGCAACAGCTATCAAAATTAGAAAACACATCTTTGAAACTATGAAATTGTTTGACTCTCGGGTACAGCCCATCGCACTATATGGAGCTGAACTTTGGGGCCTTTATGATTCTGCTGCTTATTGTGAAATTGTTCATTTGTTTGCGCTGAAGAAGTTTTTACGAGTGAGCATGCGAACACCTAACGATTTAAGCTACGGCAAAGTAAACAGATGTCCGATATATTTGAATTCTGCTACCAAGTATATACACTACTGGTTAAAAATAACGCAAATGGAAATCTCAAGGTTGCCAAGGAAAGCATAAATATGTTATATGATTTGGATGCGAGAGGAAGAGTGAAATGGGTTTCAAATGTGAGGGTTAAATTATATGAACTTGGTTTTGGTTTCGTGTGGTTACAACAGGGTGTCGGAGATATGAATGATTTCCTTCGGACATTTCGGAATAGACTAATCGATTGCCGATGGCAAGAATGTCATGTCATGTTCAAGAAATCGACAATTTTGCTTTTTACAGACAGTTCAGAAGTATGCATTGTGTTCCATCATATCTATCAATTAAAATGGACAATCATTTAAGGTATATTATGACAAAGTTCAGATTAAGTATTTCTGAACTTTGTGTTCATTATCATCGTTACAGGTAGCATAGCAAATGTGATCTTCTCTGTCCGCTGTGTAAAAGTGCCGAAGAAAATGAGGTTCACTTTGTGTTCTGTTGTCCAGTTTTGAATGATCTGAGGAGTCAACTAATTGATCAAAAATATTCTAAGCATCCTTCCTTATTTCGACTTTCGTTACTCATGGCATCCACAAACGAAGCTACCATAAAACTTGTTGTTGTTTTCTTGTACAAGGCATTTAGGATTAGAAGTAAAGTGTACAGTTAAGAATTAATTGCTGTGTACTGTTTGATATTTGGTTAGTCGATTACCTGTTGCACTTTGATGGATATTTGATTCCTTTGTTCCTGTTTCTTTTACGAAAAGATTTTTTCACATTACGCCCTTTATTATGAATAAAACCCCCGTATCCGTAACAACATCCGTATCCGTACCCCCCCCCTCTCTCTCTCCTCTCTCTCTCCTCTCTCTCTCTCTCTCTCTCTCTCTCTCTCTCTATGTATATATATATATATATATATATATATATATATATATATATATATATATATGCACACACACACACACACACACACACACACACACACACACACACACACACACACACACACACACACACACTGCCTTGGCTTAAGGCTGTGTCAGGCCAATTGACATAGGCTAGAACACCAAGGCTACATCAAAATGTCGTTATGCTCTTCAAAATTATGTGGGGATTGTCTTCAGTTGTGACAAGCTCCTAGCATGACATTATCAGTCTCCAAAATCCCCCGAAGTCGGAGTGTGGCTGCCCATGTGGCGGGGTAATCAAAAACGGTTGCACACGTAATGTTCTCATCCACAGCTAATGCATTTGTACCATAGTGTTCAAATACTTCAGCTGTTTGGATGATCCCTGAGTCTTTTAGCCAGGGTACGACAACAACAACAACAACAACAACAACAACAACCCACACACACACACACACACACACACACACACACACACACCACACACACACACACACACACACATATATATGCTGGAACGGTGCGGTATTTATCCTTGGAATTTATTAGTTTGTTATATATATATATATATATATATATATATATATATATATAATATATATATATATATAAAGAGAGAGAGAGAGAGAGAGAGAGAGAGAGAGAGAGAGAGAGAGAGAGACAGAGAGAGACAGAGACGGAGAGAGAGAGATACACGCACGCGCAAGGGCCTGCACACACACACACACACTCTCTCTCTCTCTCTCTCTCTCTCTCACACACACACAGATGTACCCGTTCGCCACTCCACCACTCCTGAGTGCAACCAAGGAATGTAGATGCAACTGAATACCCCTTATTGACACCTTCTCACCCCGCAAAGCCTATCCCCTTACCCTGCTG
>CM031601.1:41227461-41229961 GCA_018398815.1 Conus ventricosus
TTGCAGGTATGTGTGGGAACTCCAAGAGCAAGTTTATATGCTTTGCAGTCTACACTTTGTAACTTATTAAGTAGATGCTGTGGAGCGCTGAAGAATACTTCTTGAGCATAAATCAATCTAGACCGCACAAGAGCTGAAGACAGGAGTGTTAAACTCTCTTTATCTTGTCCACATTTTTGTTTGCTTATGATCTTTAGAAAGTTTAAATTTTTTCTTGCTTTATTCAAAATATGATCAACATGTTGGTTCCATGAAAGTTTTGATGTTAAATATACTCCTAAAAATTTTAACAGAATTTGACGTATTGTAATACCGATCCATTCAGGGTAAATTGTGGAAGTTTGTCTGGGTCATATCCAGAGTTAAAAAGCATTAGATTTGTTTTTTTTTCTGCCGACAGTGTCAATACCATTTTCATGTAAGAAACTACTGATTTGTTTAATTTCATGTTGATATTTGATCTTTATAATAATTTAAGAATCTTAATGGGTTTTTCTTTTCATAGTGACTTTCATCCACAAACATATGTCATCAGCAAACTGTACTAAAACTACGTCTTTGGGATGAGCCTTTGTGTTATGTCTGCAATTAGGATATTAAACAGGATTGGAGATAATACTGATCCTTGTGGAAGACCCATTTCCAGTGTTCTAGTGGAGGATATGTATGCTCTATTCTTGATTGAATAATTCTACTTTGAAGGAAAGCTTTGACATAATCATACATGGTTCCATTTATTCCAATAGTTCTCAGTTTATACAAAAGTCGTTTATGCCACACTTGTTCATACGCTTTCCTTATGTCAAAGAAAGTTGCCAAGATGTTTTTACGTCTTGCGAATTGCTGTTTAACATGTGTAGTGAGTTTCACTAGATGTTCCGTTGCTGATCTGCCTTTCTGAAAACCGGCTTGATTTATAGGATATATTTGATGTTTATTACAAAGTACAGCAATCTGTTTTAGGACAATTCTTTCCATTAGTTTGCACGTATGCGACGTTAAGGAAATTGGACGTAGCTGTTTATGTTACTTCGAGGTTTTCCTTGTTTATGTATAGGAACAATGATAGAATGCTTCCATAATGAAGGCAAATTGCCATTTTCCCCAGCATTTTTGAATGAAGAACCGAATAAAGCGTTTAACATTCGGTGGGACATGACGTAGCATTTCATTGGAGATACCATCTAAGCCCACTGATGTTTTTTGGTTTCAAGATTAGCAAGACATTCTTCTACTTCTTGAACTGTTATGGGAGCATTCAGATAGTGGTTTGCAACAGGGTCTGGGTTGTTCTCGGTGAAGTTTTCTTCTTCTTGCTCTCTGTGCAGTCTATTTTCTGTTTATAAAACTATCTTTGCTGCCATTTTTTGGCGAATATGTCAACAAAAGCTTCGGCCCTTTCTAGATTAGATGGAAATCCGAGTTTGGGAGCTTGACAGGACACCTTGGCAAGTTTACTCCATTTTTCATTGTTCTTAACTTTTCCCACACTTTTGAAAATCTTTATGATTGGATATTTCATTCTTAACAAAAGTTAGACCAATATTGTTGTTTTGCTTGTGCTGCGATGTAATTAAAATTGATTTTTTTTTGGGTCTTTTTTTTCAAGAGCTTTTTCAGCGCGCGCTTCTCCTTTACTTCGTAAATATTCTCTCAGTTTGATGTTTTTTTATATTTTCTCTTTTTCACACGACTCATTCCACCAGACATTACCTGTGTGCTTTTTTGAATTTGATTTAACAGGTTTTATCATAGGTATTGACTGATTCGCGGCAGAAAGCATAGCATTCTGAAACCGATCAATAGGTCGTCAATAGTTTTTTGTATCAAGTTCTTTTGTGTCGACGAAGAAAGTTTTTAGTAATTCCGTGAATTTACCCCAGTTAGCTAATTTATAATTATATTTTGGGACTTTTTCCTTTGTCAAATCTATTGATTCAAGCCTTGTAGTTTCGAAGGTAGTAATGATTGAATATGATCATTATTTAGTGTGTCATCGAGGGTTTGCCAATCACAAAGTGGTGCTAGATCTGGAGATACTAAAGTTAGATCTATTGCACTTGGCTTGTGCTTAGGGTTTTTCAGGAACACGTGTTATTCTCCCGTCATTCAAAAGATATAAGGACGAGTCGACGAGATTTTCAATAAAACGGTTACTAGTAATCAACTGGCAGTCCTTTTCCCAAAACGGGGAATGAGCATTAAAATCTCCAGTTACAAGATATCTATTGTTCTCATCTGGTCTTAAATGAAAAGATCGTAACCATTCAGAATTGTGCTCGTTAGGTCCCCGTGGTAGATAGACTGACACTACAGTTAACACGATGTTAGTATTTACCTGAACCCTGACTGCGCAGGAATAGGAATCAGGTGTGTCTGGTGGAACGGGACTTGCACAGGAGGTGTAGTTCTCTCCTTCCTTGATGTAAATGGCTGTGTTTGATTTTGTCATTAGTGTCCCCTGTTGAACAATTGGGGGGGGGGGGGGGGGGGGGGGGGG
>CM031601.1:41234961-41237461 GCA_018398815.1 Conus ventricosus
GGGGTTTTTAAAAAAACCAGGGACAGAGGGAAGAGGGAAAAGGAGAGAGGAGAGAGAGAGAGAGGGGGAGGAAAAGGGGAAAAGAAGGGGGGAGGAAAGGAGAGAGAGAGAGAGGGGGGGGGGGGGGGGAAGGGGGGGGGGGGGGGGGGAGGGGGGGGAAGGGGGGAAAAAGGGGGGGGGAAAAGGGGGAAGGGGGGAAGGGGGGGAGAAAAAAGAAAAAGGGGAAAAGGGAAGGAGAGGGAGAGGAGGAAAAAGAAGAAGAGAGAGAAAGAGGAAGAAGGGGGAAAAGAGAGGAGAGGGGAAAAAAGGGGGAAAGGGGGAAAAAGGGGAGAAAAGGGGGGAAGAGGAAGGGGGAAAAGGAGGAGGAGAGGAGGAGAGAGAGGAGAGAGGGAGAGGACCCAAAGAGAAAAAAAGGGAGAGAGAGGGAAAAGGGAAAGGAGGGAAAGGAGGGGGGGGGAAAAAAAAGGGGGGGAAGAGGGAGAAGGGAGAGGGGAAAAGGAGAGGAGAGGAAGGAGGGGAAAAGGGGGAGAGAAAAGGGAGAGAGGGGGAGAAAAGGGGGGGGGAAAAAAGGGAGGGGGGGGGGGGGAAAAGGGAGAGAAAGGGAAGGGGGAGGAGGAGAGAGAGGGGGGGAAAAGAGAGGAGAGGAAGGAGAGAGAAGAGAGAGGAGAGAGAGGAGAGAGAGAGAGAGAAGAAAGCAAAAGAGGGGGAAGAGAGGAAAGGAAGGAAAAAAAGGGAGAGAGAAGGAAAAAAGGGGGAAAAGAGGGAGAGAGGGAAAAGGGGAAAGAGGAGAGAGAAGGAGAAAAGAGAAAAAAAGGGAGAAAAAAAGGAGAGAGGGGGGGGGGGAAGCAAAAGGAGACAGGGCAAGAAAAGGGGGGGGAAAGGGGAGAGAAAAAAGGGAGAGAGGAGAGAGAGAGAGAGGGGAGAGAGGAGGGGAGGAGAAAAAGGGAGAGGAGGGGGAAAAAAAAAGGGGAAAAAGGAGAGAGAGAGGGAGAGAGGAAAAAGGGGGAGAGAAAAGGGGGGGGAAAGAGACTTTTGCATTTCCCTTTTTTTTTTTAACAAAGGGTTTTTGGGAAAAAAGGGGGAAAAAAAAAAAATTTCCCCCTTTTCCCTTTTGCGAAAAAATAATCACTTCTTCAGTGTGTTCAAATCAAAAGGGTTAACAAAAACAAACAAAAACATAACATTTCTTTAAATGTCCTACGCACAGGGTAATGAGAAAAAGGGTTTAAAAAAAAAAGAAGCTGATGACCATCGCTGATCAAATGATGAAATTTTATCTTACTGATCTTTCCCTGCGATGAAAGATATTATTCATCAAAAATCTTATAATGCATTATCTTTAAATTTACTATCTTTTTTGTCTAATTTTCAATATTCCCCGGTGAAATTTGCAACGATTTTTTTTCAAGTTTTTCATTGTGATAACACGAGCGACATCCCGTCTTTTCTTTGTTAATGGAAAATTGAAAATTTTTTCCGCACTTTATTATAAGCAGTACAGGGAACAGAAAGTGTTTTCGTCGTCAAAAAAGTGTTTCAGAGGAAAGGGTTCTGTGGATGTTTTCCCTTCAAGCCATTTTTTTTTCGCTTGAAAAATAAGTTCTCAAAACCCGAATCTTGCGTAATTTTTCTGGCCATTTTTCTGTTATGAATTGAGAAATTTTTAGAATGAAAACATTTTTAAATAGAAAATCAGAGAGAGAGAGAGAGGAGGAGGAGGAGAGAGGATGCGCGTCTACATGCTCTTTCTCTCTTTCGGAGTTGTCTTTTTTACCTGGTTTTCCTTTTGAAACGGTGTCAAGTGGAAAGGGACAGAAATAATAGTGTAGTGGAAAACCCCTCATGTCAAAAAAACTGGGATTTGAAATTAGGGGGAGAACGACTTGTATCAGTATGTGGCAAGATCCCCGCCTAATTCAACGTCCAGTAATTTTCAATCGTAATTATCTGCGATTCTTGCAGAAAAAAAGGCCGTGGTAAAAAGTGAAAAAAAAATTATGGAATGCTGTAAATTTTTCTGAAGAAGAGGACGCATTTTCTGTGCACTCGGGCTGTTATTGTTGCCTTTCTTGGATAAAGCAAAATCTTTTACATCTACTTTGTTTGCCCTTTATTTTTTCCCCATGTTTTACGTCATACCTTATTCAGAAACAGTTCTCTTCTTCTTTCTCTTCTCTTCTCTCTCTCTCTCTTTTCTCTCTCTTCTTCCTCTCTTCTCTTCTCTCTCTCTCCCCTGCGTATTTGAGTGTCCTAGACCCCCAAAAACATAAATTTGAGTGAATATAATGTTGGCGTAAAATTATTTCGCCACAAAGAGAAATTTAAATATAACAGAAAAAAATTGTAAGGGACAATAAACATTACCCCTTTTTATGAGACAGTGAAAAAAAAGTCAAAAAGTCAAAAGGGAAAATTTGGGAAATGCAGCCCGCCACTGTGGGAAAATGGTCACCCTCGTGAATCCCGCTGGGAGGTGGCGTTTGAGTCCCATCAGAGTATT
>CM031601.1:41242461-41254961 GCA_018398815.1 Conus ventricosus
TGCGAGTTTTTTTTTGCTTTTAAAAGATTCTTAGGCGTAGAAATGCGAACACCTTATGACATGGCATATGGGGAAACGAACTGATATCCTATTTACATACACTCAGCTGTAAAGTGTGCTAGGTTTTGGCTAAAATTGACGAGAATGGACGAATATAGATTACCCTATAAGGCCTATAGAATGCTTTGTGATTTGGATCTGCTCGATAAGAAAAAACTGTGCCTCAATGTTCGCTGTAAATTGTACATGTTTGGATTTAGATATGTATGGTCGAATCAAGGCGTGGAATGTATTAGCGAATTTCTAAAAACTTTTCGGGAAAGGTTAATTTGGTGCAGATGGCAAGATTGGGATGATCATATTAATAACAGTGACAGGTTTAACGTGTACAGAACTTTCTGCGCTGTCCATGATGTTAAAACATATTTCTTAGTCAATTCAGACAGACATTTAAGGTTTAATTTGATTGGATTTTGGGTTTGGCATTTCCGAAATTGCAATACATCGTAATCGTTATAGAAAACACGGTGAAAACGACTTAATATGTCCACTTTTTCAAAAAAGAAAGAAATTGAGGTGCATTTTGTTTCTTGTTGTCCTATAGTACATGACTTAACAGCACAATACATACAGTCGAATGTTATAAGGTACCAAGTCAGTTTAACGTAGTATTGCTCATGATGTGGACACATGCGAAAACAGTCAGATATGTGTCAATCCATATTCACATGGGTTTTAAGCTACGTTCTATTCTCAGTGTGTTATCAACGATGTCATTGTTTATAAATGCCAGATTAGACAAATGTTTCGTATATAATCATGCATCCCTTCATGAGGGGAAATGGCCTAATCACGATTAAAGTCTCTCTCTCTCTCTCTCTCTCTCTCTCTCTCTCTCTCTCTCTCTCTCTCTCTCTCTCTCTCTGTTGGTCTGTCTGTCCGTCTGTCCATTTGTCTCTCTCTCTCTCTCTGTCGGTGTGTGTGTGTGTGTGTGTGTGTGTGTGTGTGTGTGTGTGTGTGTGTGTGTGTGTGTGTGTGTGTGTGTGTGTGTGTGTGTGTGTGTGCGCGTGTGTGTCTAGGACAATACTTCTCCCCCTCGTGTATTGACAGCCCTGAGAAAAGGCCTCAAAGGCCTCATGCGGTCGGCTGGGCGACATGAATAATAAAAGCCAAACTGAGAAGCAAATAAATAAACAAGTGAACATCTGTGTCGTTGTCGGCCATGCCTCTGTCGGTTTAATCATTAGAGACAAGATCTGACCATTTCTGCTTGGGCAGTCTCCGGACCTTAGAAAAAAAAATCAGCACACTTCTTTCTTTCCTATGGACGTTAATCACTAGTGAGTCAATCACAAGAACTTTCGCCATTATTAAGGAAACAAAGAAGAAAATAAAGAAGTTAAAAAAAATCTTAAATGAGGGAGAAATCGTCAGAAAATGATAAACGTAGAAGTAAGTTCATAGTGAAACAGTCTCACGCGTGTAGCTCCGAAATCAAGGTTTTTGCGGCACTCTTGCACCTAGGACACATACAGACAACAGACACACAATACGAAGATGGTAAGTTCGCAAAAATAAGTAAATAAATTAATAACAGATAAATAAATCAATTGACAAATCTCTCTCTCTCTCTCTCTCTCTCTCTCTCTCTCTCTCTCTCTCTCTCTAAATATATATATATATATATATATATATATATATATATATATATATATATATAATATATATATATATATTATATATATATATATAAAATGCTGAACAATTAAGTAGTGGGGGAAAACAAGTGCAGGTTAACAATTCTTCCATCATTATAGTAATGACTTGGCAAAGATTTGAAATTAAAAAAAAAAAAAAGGCGGCATACGTGTATGCAACAACGACAGGAGATAAGAACAAACACAAAGCAACATTTTTTTATTTGCTTTGGCGGCATGTAACTGTTTCCACGTGGAGCTGACTTGCCGTGTTAAAGGGAAAGACAGACGTGCAGAAACAATGGAACGAGAAGCACCGATCACACCCAGGCAGCGAGAAGGTATGGGGGCAGTTCTGACCTGCTGTGATAACTCCTGAGGGGGTACATAAGGAAAGTACAAAATGGTGTCTTCTTCTTTCTTCCAAACGTATCAGGATCTTATCAATTTGATACCTACATTCGCAAGCACATACGTTCATACACAGGTGATATGACATACAACCCTCATTCATTCCCCCTTTCCACATGAACACAGCTACCTTCCTCCTACCCCTGTTCACTCTCCCGTATGCTTAGTTCACACTATGGAAACCGGCCTGGAAACAGCCCCAATTTCTTGTCGGGTAACCGAAATCTGCACAGAGAAAACTCACATTACCCCCTTCAACAAACTGCATTACCTCTATCGGATATTCCCGATAGATTTGCCAAGCCTGTTTCCTTCCATCTCAGTCTGCAAAAGTTGTTTGGAAATACAGGCCGAGAAAAAACTAGGACACTGACGCTACCGAGTTTCCATATCGTTTCCAAAGTGTGAACAGGTAGGCAACAAAGTTTTTGTACACGAGACTGACTGAAATTGACCCCCCCCCCCCCCCCCCCCAAAAAAAAAAAAAAAAGAAAGGCGAAAATAGCAGGGAAGTCCGTGCAAAACGCAAAGGGGAGGAGCTTCGCAGTTTCTGTATAATTTCGTCGAGCGTTCACATTGTCGACAGAAACTCCAGTCACATTTATTTATAGACGGTTTCCAAAGCAGTTTCTTTAACGCGCAGACTGCCAGAGTTTCCCACAGTTTCCATAGTGTGAACCTAGCATTACCGTCCCCCTCCACCTTTCCCCAACCCTCTCCCTACCCTCCCCTTCGTGCGCACACCCAAAATAATAGGGAATACATATTAACGCACACACCAACAGGCCGACACAGACAAGATAATGTTGCTTATAGCCCAGCCGACCGCAAAGGGCCACATCAGGGCTGTCACCGCACTGAAGTCAACTCGCAAGTCATATTAAAAACCAACAACAGCAACAACTGAACTCACCCAGGCACCCTTTAAAATACACCTACACACCGGAGATTTCGCTAAAAAAAAAGTTCCCATACACAGAGAGAGAGAGAGAGAGAGAGAGAGAGAAAACAGGCGTTTGTATTGCGAAATCAGACACACACACACACACACACACGCACGCACGCACACACACACACACACACACACGCACGCACGCACGCACGCACGCACGCACGCACGCACGCACGCACGCACACACACACACCACACACACACACACACACACACACACACTGCGCGTGTCCACGGCAGACCGACAATACAGACTGACAAACAGCGAGACAACATGAATCCGAGTGATGAACTGAATCCAGTATAAACTCCTGCAGCTTACACCAGCTAGGCATACCCCCATTCGGATCGTATAACAGTGGGCTTTTCCCACGAAACACACTTCAACTCCGTACCCGCACTTCTCCTGCCGCCAACCAAACACAACTCGACGCAGCGACAGAGAAACGCTACCCCCCCCCCCCCCCCTCGCCCCTCCCCTCGCCCCCCATGCACACCCTACTGCCTCCCACCCTCCACCCCAGCCCATCCCACACTCTCCCCTCCTACCCAGTTCGTCTCTCCGCTCTGACCTTGGTGTTCCCGTCTCCCAAATGCCGACGTTTTTTTCTCTCCACCAACCAATGGACGTTACTATTTCGAGTGCATGGGGAACATAATTCGAGGGGGAAAAAATCCTGTTTGAGCTCCAGCTCTCTATGACAACATTTAAAGGGTTGATAGCTTAATTGGAAACTACATTGTTTAAACTTCGTCTGTCATTTTTTGTTTGTTTGTTTCTTTTATTTACAAACAAATGGGTGTTGATGCTTCCTTGCCATTGGTCAGGAGATTCGGCTAGTATTGACCCTAGCCTCACCCCATCCTTCCCTCTCTTCTCTCTGATACCCTACCCTCATCCCCGCAATCTCCCTCTCTGCTTTCGACAGCAGGAGAGATGACCTTTGCGAACAGAAGACTGACCCCGTACCACGTGGACATGGCCACCGTCCAACACAGAAATGACGTACCGCGTGGACATGGCCACTGTCCAACACAGACATGACGTACCACGTGGACATGGCCACTGTCCAACACAGACATGACGTACCACGTGGACATGGCCACTGTCCACACAGATATGACGTACCACGTGGACATGGCCACTGTCCAACACAGACATGACGTACCACGTGGACATGGCCACTGTCCAACACAGAAATGACGTACCACGTGGACATGGCCACTGTCCAACACAAAAATGGCCGTCAACAATCTGCACCTTTTGGACGCCATCCCTGATGTTGTTCCCCACTCCCCACTCTCCATTTACAAACCCGCTTCTCCCCCCCCCCTCCCTACTCCCTCCCCTCCCTCTCTGTCTCCCGTTTCTTTGTGCATTACCGACCTAGTGGAGTCCAGAAATGTTTTAACATAGAATTAATTGCAAAAGAAATAAAAATCAATGCATTTATTTTCTTACACTATTCTTTACAACATATTTGAAAAGTAGGGAAAAGTAAGTTTCGCGAGATGTTTAAAAATACGTTTATTATAGCGGAATCGTTCGCGTCAGCGCATTCGCACTTTTTCGCTTGGTGATGAGGCTGCGCATTGATTTCCGTATCAACAGACAACGGCGTCCCTCATAAAACACGAGGAAAAAATCCAACAACTTGTGAAAACGTTCGTGGTAAGTACTCTAACTTCTATCGTATTAAAAAAAAATTCAATTCTTAGTATTTTATCCACCTGTGTCTTTATTTCTTTTTCCTTGAGATTATAAATTATTAACGCGATCGTTGACAAACTGGGACTTTTTTTTCAGAGCCGGCGTGACTCAGCGGCACGTGTTTTTGTTTTTGTTTGTGCGTGTGTGTGTGTGTGTGTGTGTGTTTCTCTGCTGATTCTGTAAAGTATTTTTACTCTCAGAAAATTAGACTATTGAAAATGTATGTGTATTTCAAAACTTAGTTAAATTTCACACAAATACAACATGAATCGATCACTGCAGCTTCGCTTTTCTTCTTCGACGTATGTTTCTCTGTACAAAGATTTATCTACATTTATTACGTAGTATATCGGTTTGGTGGTGACGTAAAACAGTCTCTTTTTACATTGGAATCACTTTGGGCACATGTTGCTTTTAACACCATTTTTTTCTCGGTCTCTTCTTTTTTAATATTGAAATTAGTTAGAGCGTATGGTTTTGTTCTTAAATTGCATGGATGATGCCTTTTTGTATGATGTCTTTTCTATCTTTTTTCTTGTTCTGTCCTTTCGATTGCCTTTTTTTTCTTGTTTGTTTTCGTTTTGTGGTCAGCTCTTTTTTTTCTTTGTTTCTTTCTTTTTATTTTAACTAAAGCGGCATGCTTCTTCTCTTTTTATTAACCTTTTTTCATATTTTTTCAGAACAGTCAGATGTTTGCATTTTATATAATCAGTCCCTGAGGAACAGTCAAGAAACAGTCACCCAGACAGAAAAAGGTGTTGCTGGTCTTCGGAAAGCAAGTCGTAAGCAAGGGGAGACTAGACTGGTTTTTTTTTTATATCCTGGCCAGGTCCTACACAAAATCTGTCGACTCGAGTTCTGCAATGAACTGATCATTCAGCGCGATTTAAAAGCACAAAAAGTAGGGTCATCCACTTTAGAGACACCCACTCTTCGCTCTTCACAAACAAAATTTGACTTCTCCAGCAACTGTCTCCTCTGTGGGACAGCTGTGAAGAATCACACAAAGAAATGCGATGTCTGTGTGTATCAAATCCGTACAGCCAGTTGTCCAGCTAATTTGGAGCTTGCATGTTTGCAACGAGGACCTGGAGATAAACGGGCTCAAGCAGTAAAGGGGCGGATTGAGTACGCACAGGACTTACATGCTGCTGATGCTGTTTACCATCAACAATGCAATGTTCATTTCAGAACTGGAAGAAACATTCCACAAGCTTATCAGCCTATTACAGCAGAGGCAGAAAACAAAAAAGGGCGGCCAGCGGATGAAATGCGACTCGCAGCCTTTTCCAGAGAGTCACTTATTTACAAGAAAATGATGACGAGAAATTAACAGTCGGTGACCTGTGCCAGAAAATGCGCGACTTTCTTGGAGATGAAGAGCCTTACTCCAAAGACCACATGAAAAAAAAAGCTGTTGAAAACTTTGGGGAGTGACATCATTATTACCAACATTCAAGGTAAAGCAAATGTTGTCACATTCCGGATGACTGCAGAGAAAATCTTAGATCAGATTCGCCCCAGAAATGGTTTGCAATGGCAGGAGGGAACATTTTCTAGCCAATTTCCAGAACAAGCATGCATTTGTACAGTATCTGGGCGAAGTGTTACGAAGGATCGGGTGTCAAGTTCTGCATGCAAAATGGGATGCAGATACACCCATCGTCAGTAATGCAGTTTCCAGTGCGGTCAACAAAACTACAGTTGTCATTGGAGAAGACACTGATTTGCTTGTGTTGTTGTTGCATCATGCAGATCTACACAAGCCTGTTCTGCTGAAATCTGAACTGAAGACCAAAAAGCACAAAGAAATAAACATTCTGTGGATGAAAACTCATCTAGGTCCAGAAATATGCCACTTTATCCCCTTTCTTCATGCTATAAACGGATGCGACACCACATCCAGATTGTTTGCACTGGGTAAAGGATTGCCTTTGAAGAAAATCAAAACAAACGCAAGCTTCAGAATGGCCGCTGAGACTTTCTGCACCAGTGGAAAAAGTGCTACAGACATCATCTCGGCAGGGGAAAAAGCATTGATTTCTCTCTATGGGGGAGGAGCAGAAGACAATCTGGACACGTTGCGTTACCATTCTGGGAGAAGGTGACATCCAGCGTCACAACTGTCCAAGTACGTTCCCTGCCTCCAACTTCAGCAGCAGCCACGTACCACAGTCTCCGCGTGTACCATCAAGTGCAGGTAATTATCTCTCTCTCCATATCTGTGTGTCTGTCCATCTGTCTGTCTGTCTGCCTCTCTTTCTCTCTGTGTGTCTCAAATGCATCTCTGTTGTTCAAAATTCCTTCGGCAAACATACTTCCCATATTTTTGTTTGTGGGCACGCTGTGTGTGTGTGTGTGTGTGTGTGTGTGTGTGTGTGTGTGTGTGTGTGTGTGTGTGTGTGTGTGTTATGAATTTGTGTAAAGTCTCAGAGACTGACTGAAAATGCTTTTGTTTCTTGTTTTCTAGAACTGGATGTACAGTAGCTGCGACCTCCAGCCTGAGTTGTGCGGATGGCGCTTGTCATCTGGCAGAATGGATCCCTGTACAACTGATCTCCCCCTGCTCCAGAGCTTCTGCTGAAAATGATCCGGTGCAACTGCAAGACAGATTGTCAGTCAAAGCGTTGTACATGCAGAAAACATGGACTGGAATGTTCTCTGGCCTGTGGAGAGTGCAAAGGAATTGGCTGCTCTAACTCCCCCTCTCTCAACATGTTGCTGATAATGACATTCGTGATCTGCAAGAAGAAGGCCTGTTCGTGGCCCTTTGACATATCTATGTAATTACATAGTTTGATATAGACAAAGGAACTCTATTTAGAGATTCACAAGCTCTAGTTCGGTAATTACACGCTGAATTATGTTGGATAATAGTGCTTCCAAGAACGATGTCAAAAGCGCTATGGCTCCACCCTCAAAAACATTACCGGGACAACACATTTATCATTTTTTATCATACTATTATAAATATCTTTATTTGCTTAATGACTTTGAATGTATCTCGTCAAGACCTTTCGAACGACATGCTACATGATGGTATTTGCGTTAATGTCAGAAATGTTAGTGTTTCGTTCCATTGTGATGACGTCATTTTGTTTATTAGACCCCCTTCCGATATTCCTATCAATGTACTTTTTCATATGTTGTTTCAGTGCTAGTACTCAAACTATTGAACATAAATTCAAAACTTTTGCAATTAATCCTATGTTTGAGACTTATTTTACATTTCTGGACTCCACTAACCAGCCGGTGATAAGTACCGGCACCCAGTTTGAAAGGGAGAGGGGGGGGGGTCACCAGGTGACTATCACCTGTAGTCGGCGCGCTCTCCGACGACGAGCAGAGTGACAGCACCACCAATCAGGCGATATTGTCAGTCCGTCTCGCTTGCCATTTATGGAAATGCCGTAACGGACTACACACGGAGGCGACCGGGTCCACAAACGGTGACCGGTCAGTTGAGGAACGGGTGGATGTGGAGGGTATGGGGGTGGGGGGCGGAGAGAAGTGAGGAGGTGGTGGATGGGGTTGGACAGCGACGGACGGGGTGGTAGGAAGGGTTAGCGAGAGGGAGGAGGGGGACGAGTCCACATGGGAGAAGGAGCACGGTGGAGAGGTTGTGTGTGTGTGTGTGTGTGTGTGTGTGTGTGTGTGTGCGCGCGCGGGCGCGCGCGTATGTGTGTGTGTGTGTGTGTGTGTGTGTTCGTTTATTTTTCAAAACAAGATCAGAAATTAGTCGTCTGTTGGGGTGACGTTTGACGATTGTCCAAAGATGCATACTGGACAGGATCAGTATCCTAGCCTGTTGCCAGCTGAAGGACATTCCGCACTATGGAGGCACTCATCACTTCCTGGGCTCTATGGCTGCCTCCTGTTGACGACTGACTGCCATTTTATCACAATGACCAGTCACTGCCTGTGTCCAGCTGTCCAGGTTTGAAGCCCACACACGGCAGCTGGCGCGTGGCCCGAGACTGCACGTGGGCACTGGACCGACTTCGGTGGCCGGCAGACATCCTTGTCTGTTGGTTGGTTGGGTTTGTCTCTTGGTGATATTACACAAAAACTATACAACCATTTACGCAGAAACAAGCCAAACGATTCCAACGAAACTCAAGGAAGAGATGAAACGTGGCACGAAAAAGAAGTCACGTGATTTTGATGCAGATCGGTGAAGCGGTTCACCGCTCTCCTGAGTACTCTGGGAAGTGTCGGTGGTGTGGTTAGCTACGAATGGTGTCCTTTTCCCTGAGTGCTTAGCTATGAATGGTGTCCTTTTCCCCGAGTGCTTAGCTATGAACGGTGTCCTTTTCCCCGAGTGCTTAGTTATGAACGGTGTCCTTTTCCCTGAGTGCTTAGCTATGAACGGTGTCCTTTTCCCCGAGTGCTTAGTTATGAACGGTGTCCTTTTCCCTGAGTGCTTAGCTATGAACAGTGTCCTTTTCCCTGAGTGCATAGTTATGAACGGTGTCCTTTTCCCCGAGTGCTTAGCTATGAACGGTGTCCTTTTCCCTGAGTGCTTAGTTATGAACGATGTCCTTTTCCTTGAGTGCTTAGCTATGAACGGTGTCCATTTCCCTGAGTGCATAGTTATGAACGGTGTCCTTTTCCCTGGTGTCCTTTTCCCTGAGTGCTTAGTTATGAACAGTGTCCTTTTCCCTGAGTGCTTAGCTATGAACGGTGTCCTTTTTCCTGAGTGCTTAGTTATGAACGGTGTCCTTTTTCCTGAGTGCTTAGCTATGAACGGTGTCCTTTTTCTTGAGTGCTTAACTATTAAAGGTGTCCCTTTCCCTGAGTGCTTAGCTATGAACGGTGTCCTTTTCCCTGAGTGCTTTGCTGTGAACGGTGTCCTTTTCACTGAGTGCTTAGCTATGAACGGTGTCCTTTTTCCTGAGTGCATAGTTATGAACGGTGTCCTTTTTCCTGAGTGCTTAGCTATGAACGGTGTCCTTTTTCTTGAGTGCTTAACTATTAACGGTGTCCTTTTTCCTGAATGCTTAGCTGTGAACGGTGTCCTTTTCCCTGAGTGCTTAGCTATGAACGGTTCCTCTTCCCTGAGTGCTTAGCTATGAACGGTGTCCTTTTTCCTGGGTATCTAGCTATAAACTGTGTCCTTTTACCTGAGCGCTTAGCTACGAATGGTGTCTTTTCCCTGAGCGCTTAGCTATGAATGGTGTATTTTCCTGAGTGCTTAGCTATGAACGGTGTCTTTTCCCTGAGTGCGTAGCTATGGATGGTGTCTTTTCCTGAGTGCTTAGCTATGAACGGTGTCTTTTCCCTGAGTGCTTAGCTATGAACGGTGTCCTTTTTCCTGAGTGCTTAGTTATGAACGGTGTCCTTTTTCCTGAGTGCTTAGCTATGAACGGTGTCCTTTTTCTTGAGTGCTTAACTATTAACGGTGTCCTTTTCCCTGAGTGCTTAGCTATGAACGGTGTCCTTTTCCCTGAGTGCTTAGCTGTGAACGGTGTCCTTTTCACTGAGTGCTTAGCTATGAACGGTGTCCTTTTTCCTGAGTGCATAGTTATGAACGGTGTCCTTTTTCCTGAGTGCTTAGCTATGAACGGTGTCCTTTTTCTTGAGTGCTTAACTATTAACGGTGTCCTTTTTGCTGAATGCTTAGCTGTGAACGGTGTCCTTTTCCCTGATTGCTTAGCTATGAACGGTGTCCTCTTCCCTGAGTGCTTAGCTATGAACGGTGTCCTTTTTCCTGAGTATTTAGCTATAAACTGTGTCCTTTTCCTGAGCGCTTAGCTATGAATGGTGTCTTTTCCCTGAGCGCTTAGCTATGAATGGTGTATTTTCCTGAGTGCTTAGCTATGAACGGTGTCTTTTCCCTGAGTGCTTAGCTATGGATGGTGTCTTTTCCTGAGTGCTTAGCTATGAACGGTGTCTTTTCCCTGAGTGCTTAGCTATGAATGGTGTCTTTTCCTGAATGCTTAGCTATGAATGGTGTCTTTTCCTGAGTGCTTAGCTATGAATGGTGTCCTTTTTCTTGAGTGCTTAGCTATGAACGGTGTCCTTTTTCTTGAGTGCTTAGCTATGAACGGTGTCCTTTTTCTTGAGTGCTTAGCTATGAACGGTATCCTTTTTCTTGAGTGCTTTGCTATGAGCGGTGTGCTTTTTCCTGAGTGCTTAGCTATGAATGGTGTCCTTTTTCCTGAGTGCTTAGCTATGAACGGTGTCCCTTTTCTTGAGTGCTTTGCTATGAACGGTGTCCTTTTTCCTGAGTGCTTAGCCATGAACGGTATCATTTTTACTGAGCGCTCAGCTATGAACAGTGTCCTTTTTCCTGGGTGCTTAGCTATGAACGGTGTCCTTTTTCCTGGGTGCTCAGCTATGAACGGTGTCCTTTTTCCTGGGTGCTTAGCTATGAATGGTGTCCTTTTCCCTGAGTATCTAGCTATAAACGGTGTCCTTTTTCCTGAGTGCTTAGTTCTGAACGCTGTCATTTTTCCTGAGCGCTTAGCTATGAACGCTGTCCTTTTTCCTGAGCGCTTAGCTATGAACGGTGTCCTTTTTCCTGTGCATCTAGCTATGAACGGTGTCCTTTTTCGTGAGTGCTTAGCTATGAACAGTGTCCTTTTTCCTGAGTGGCTAGTTATGAACGGTGTCATTTTTCCTGAGTGCTTAGCTATGAACGGTGTTCTTTTTCCTGAGTATCTAGCCATAAACTGTGTCCTTTTCCCTGAGCGCTTAGCTATAAACGGTGTCCTTTTTCCTGAGTGCTTAGTTCTGAACACTGTCCTTTTTCCTGAGGGCTTAGTTCTGAACACTGTCCTTTTTCCTGAGTGCTTAGTTCTGAACACTGTCCTTTTTCCTGAGGGCTTAGCTGTGAACGTGTCCTTTTTCCTGGGTGCTTAGTTATGAACGGTGTCCTTTTTTTCCTGAGTGCTTTGCTATAAACGGTGTCCTTTTTCCTGAGTGCTTAGGTATAAACGGCATCCTTTGTTTTCTTTCTTTTCTTATTTTTTTTCTGTGTGCCGTTTTGTGGTTAGCTTTTTTTTTTTCTGTTGTTGTTGCTGTTGTTTTCTCCGCTTTTGTTGTCACTGTAGGTCGTTTTGCAGGCTCGGTTATTTTTTTATTTTTTCTTTTAAATTGTTGTTCATTTCTTTTTTTTCTTTTTTTTTATCTTTTATTATTTTTTTCTTTATTTGTTGTCACTGTGGGTCATTCATTTCTTATTTTGTTGTTTTTGTTGTTGTTTGCTATTCGTTTCTTTCCTACTTTTCTTTCCTTTTGTTGTCACCGTGTGTGTGTGTGTGTGTGTGTGTGTGTGTGTGTGTGTGTGTGTGTGTGTGTGTGTGTGTGCGTGCGTGCGTGCGTGCGTGCGTGCGTGCGTGCGTGCGTGCGTGCGCGCGCGCGCGTGTAAGTGCGTGCGCGTGTAAGTGCGTGCGTGCGTGTGCGTGTGCGTGCGTGCGTGTGTGCATGTGTGTGCTTTCGTTGGTTTATTTATACACTTTTGAAGCTATCTCTGCTGTGTACTTTGCTGCTCGTGTTCAAATCTAGGACAGCCTTGGATACGATTCCGTGATGGTGCCCAAAACAGCGGGAACTGATCAGGAGACATGAGCGGGTGGACTAGGTTCAAATGCCCATCATAACTGTTTCTTTGAGAAAACTGATAATCACTGCTGAAGGTGAAAACTAGTAATTATCACCGATGCTGATGCTCTGTAATTACCCCTTTTTCCTGCTTTTCGGCTTGATGTGGCCATTAAGCGTGATA
>CM031601.1:41274961-41284961 GCA_018398815.1 Conus ventricosus
CACGCACGCATGCACACACGCACGCTCGCTCACAAGGATACACAGACACACACGCACGCACATTTGGGTGCGTACATGCATTTGAGGGGAGAGAGAGAGAGAGAGAGAGATTGCAGCCAGAAAGAAATGATGTCCATCTAGCTAGCTAGCTAGACAGAGATAGACAGGCAGACTCATTAGGGTGGGTCGAGGGGGGGAGGGGGCGGGAGGAGGGAGGAGGGAGACGGCAACAGTGAAAAAGACGGACAGACAGACAGACAGACGGGTGTCGCACTCACTGCAGTGAACGGTGACACACGTAAGTGGCAGCATGGAGTCCCCCTACTGTTTCATTGAAGTCAAACGGCGCTCAGTCGCTGAGATCTCTCACAACTACCTGCCCGTGACTGTCACGGTACTGAAGCACAGTGATACTAAGCTAAATGGTGTGGCTCTGGCGTGTTAAAAGCTGCATCAGTGTTTTTTCTATGCAGTGTGATGCAGAGGTGGCCACGTCCAGCTACAGTGAGTTCCGAGCAGTCATAGTCCTCAGTGACAAGGAAAAACCGATGAAATAGTCTGAAGTCAAAGACTTACTGACGACGTGGTGAGATGCGTTCACACACACACACACACACACACACACACAGGACAAGGCCATGCGCACAGCTTTCTGTCATCCTTGGATAGAGATGGTCCTTCAAAAAGAGTTGCCAGAAAGTAAAAGCGTAAAGGCCGTTCTTAGTGGCACTGACCCTATTGGCTCATACATCGAGATCGACGAACTATAGTTTCATTCTTCACCGAAGCTCGCTATCTACGATCTGGTTCACTGAGACAGCTGAGCTACGACGAAATACGGGCTGATTGATTGTGAATCCAACCATGAATGATCATCTCTCGACGAAATACGGGCTGATTGTTAATCCAACCATGAATGATCATCTCTCGACGAAATACGGGCTGATTGTTAATCCAACCATGAATGATCATCTCTCGACGAAATACGGGCTGATTGTGAATCCAACCATGAATGATCATCTCTCGACGAAATACGGGCTGATTGTGAATCCAACCATGAATGATCATCTCTCGACGAAATACGGGCTGATTGTGAATCCAACCATGAATGATCATCTCTCGACGAAATACGGGCTGATTGTGAATCCAACCATGAATGATCATCTCTTGAGGGAGAGAGCAGAACTTACAGAACACTGCTCACTCATGTTTGTTTTTGCACAGACTGTAAAATCGATTTGAGCAATATTTTGGTCCGAAATTGAAATCACGTATTTACTTAGCTTTGCGAACTTTAACCTTACGGCTGTACCGAAAGAAGACATTTACTCACGAACTGTCACGGACAAAAAAATAAACAACCAAAGTCCTGGTCCGTCGCCAGCCAGGGTGTTTGGACATAAGCTCTAACTCAAATATTCTGAGCGCCAGGTAGACGGGCCCATGTGTCGGGTCCAGCCAATTAAGCATAGCGGAGAGGCTCCACGGAGACGGTCTGTCCAGCCAGATGGACTAAGTAGCTGACTGACGCCTCGATGTCTGGTCAAACGAGTCTCGACGCCCGGATCAGACTCATCCGGCCAATTTGAGCACAGCGAGAGGCTAATCCTAATCTTCCACGGAGACAGCATCGGCCTCGTAGACAGTCGGAGTGGCTGACCTTCATCTCGATAGGTCTGGTCCAGACTGATCTGGCCAATTTACGACCAGTGCCCACAATTAGGTCGACGTCGCCGGAAAGGGAGAGGGAGAAGGTAGTGTGTGGTGGGGGTGAAATCAAGCTAATCAATTAAATGACCAATTGACCACCACAGAGAGTAAGGCGTGTAGGCGTGACTGTCATGATTTGAATATCCAATGGAATTAGAGGGAGATAACTTCGGGTACGAGGCGGTGAAAATACTGACCAATGGTACTCACCCTTGGACACGTAGGTAGGGGATAAAGTAATGCGTGAGTGAAGAGAGGAGAGGGGAGAACGAACAGAGAGAGAGAGAGAGAGAGGTTCTGAGTGTAAGCTCTGCAGGAGAGAAGGGCAGGGAGAGAGAGATGAGGAGAGAGGAGAGAACCAAGTTGTAGCATTTAGCACCGTAGATAGTCTGCAGAGGAAGGACTAAAGAGAGATGTGGAGAGAGAGAGTTGCTGACTAATGAAGAGAAAAAGAAAGAAAAGAAAAGGAAAAGAAAGCAACTATGTCCATTTGATAGAGCAGACTAGAAGAGAGAGAGAGAGTGCAATGCGTTAATGCAGGAAGAAAGAAAGGAGAACAGATCGATGTTGATAGTCACTGTTCCATCTGAACCGGGGGTTCGACCTCATACCTGGCAGCGTCACTTCGTCAAGCAGAACCACAGACCAACGCCAGTGCCAGCAGTCTAACCTGACCAGGTGCCAGCAGACCAACACCAGTGCCAGCAGTTGTGTCGTGCTTGTGAAAGTGACAGTGGAAAAAAAAAAAAAAAAGAAAAGAAAAAGACAGTGATTCGTGAATAGTTAAGATCACCTGGCCAGGTAAAGTAGAAATCTATTTATACCCGGGTTAGTTAATGATGTTTTAGATAAATGATTTTGTGAAGTTCAGGAAAGAGAGAATGTTTTATTTTGTTTGATTCCATATTGCATTGATGTTTCGCTCTATGATCATGTGTAGTAAAGTTGTAGACTTACTAGTGGCTTGATGTGACGAATGCATGACATATGAATGAGATCGTAAGACAGCTGTGAGTGTGTTTGGGCTGTGCGCTAGTCCTTCCTCCACTGACATCACCCGAGGTTGACACGAACCGCGTGTTCAAATGCAGGTGAAACCAACTCCAAAACTGATTTCAGTCGCTGGAGAATGGGAGAGCTCTCATACAGTTACTTCCCTTTACACGGAGGCTTGCAATTCCCAAACATGCTGACCTTTTTTTTTTTTTTTTTTTTTTTTTAACGAACCTAGGATTGGCAAGATTCACGAACCTCATCGAGTCTGGATGGCAAACCAAAAGACTGGGCATTTAAGAACAAAGACAAGGATCGCCGAGATCCTGAACAAGAGGAACGAGGTTGGCGATCTCAGAATTTATTCACTTAATAACGACCTTAAGAAGTGGCATCGGTCACGTCCTTATTGAACCTACTGTCTGACTGGCGCAGAACAGTGAGATTACGTCTTTGAACCAAAGAGAACACGGTGGCCTGTTTCTCAATTGTATCCACACACACACCCCTCCCCATCTTCCATTTAGGACTCTATCCAAAGGAGACTACAATATGTTGCGCCCTTACATGGACACACTGCTAAAGTGGATATCACGTGCGATGATTGAAAAGGAGAAAAGGGAGACTGGTGAGGCCAGTGCTTTGCCTTCAGTGAATCCACAGCAGTGGAGAGAAGCACAGATTAAAGATCCGTGCATTGGTTCGGTTCTCCCCTTTCTGGGCAAGAATAAAGCCTGACACTGTCACGCTTTCTAAGATGGATCCAGGGCTTAGGCTTTAATGTGTCATTTTAAAGCGGCTAGAGCTCCAAGACGGGCTGCTGTACAGGAGGATCGTTGATCCTTTACTGGGTGAGGTCACCCAGATAGTTGTCCCAGAATCCATGCAAGGGGAAGTGTTGTCGTTTGCGCATGACAGGTGGGGACATCAGGCCCGAACGAACCTTGCAGACTCTCCATGCGCGGGCGTTCTGGCCACACATGCATCTGGATGTCCAGGAGTGGTGTAGACGCTGTGAGCGTTGTCAGCTTGCCAAGGAACCTGCCACTAAAGCTCACTGCCCTATGGTTACACCTTCTTTCCTCAAAACCTCATGGAGGTGGTCGCAATGGATTTCACGGTCTTGGAGCCATCGTCTGACGGTAGAGAGAATGTTCTGGTTCTGACAGACATTTTTCACTAAATATACAGTCACCATCCCCACCCGTGACCAAACTGCGGAGACAGTGGCTAAAGCGGTGGTCAAGCACTGGATTGTGCACTATGGTGTGCCGCAGCGGCTCCACTCTGACAAAGGCCGCAGTTTGAGTACGCCGTCATGAACCAGTTGTGCGAACATACGGTATGGCCAAGTCACGTACAACATCCTATCACCCAGAAGGCAATGGGCAATGTGAGAGGTTCAACAGGACGATGCACAACCTGTTGAAAACATTGTCGCCAGAGCAGAAAGAGAAGTTGGACAAAACATTTGTGAGCTGACCCATGTGTACAATGTACACCTCATTCGTCAAACAGGGTTCTCCCCATTCTACCTTATGTTTGGACGAGAGCCCCGCCTTCCCATTGATCTCCTCCTAGGCAACGACAAGTCTGAGTGGGAGGCTCAGTACCCCGGAGAGTGGTTGAGAGGTCATCTCGAACGGTTGAAGATGGCTCACGACAAAGCGGGGGACAGCACCTACAGAAAGCCGCCTCTGTACGCAAGGACTGGCATGAAAAGGAAACCCCACGTCTGATCTTCGGGTAGGAGACTATGTGGTCACAAGAGTGAGGTACCGGGAAGAAGTAAAATCCAGGATTTCTGGGGAGAAAGGGTGTACGAGGTGACACTGTGCCAGGTGCAGGAGGTGGCCCGTACACCATCAGGCCGAGGGATGGTTTGGATGGGGAAAAGAAGATGACTAGGACAGAAGTCAGAGATTTTTTCCACCACTTGCCCCCAAACCTATGGGAACCAAAAGCCCCAGCCACCAGAACCCGTAGACGATGAACGGCCGGCGGAAACGAGGTATCGGCAGTGGCACATTGTTCGGCCGAGCGTGGGTTCATTCGTAGCAGCCGCACGTCAGCAGTCCTGCCCCTGTTCTCGTGGGCCCTCAGCCAGGCGTGGCCATGACTCCAAAGGCCAGGTCGCATAGCCTCACCCCACCCCTGCAATGCAGCAGCCTCTCCGCAGGTCTGCCAGGCTAAACAAAGGCGTCCGAACGTTTCTAACGTAAGAGTCCGGGCTAATAGCTCTTTGTTAGTCTGCCAGTGACTATGCACGTCTGGAGTTGTCATACCTCCCCCTATTTGTTCCTACCTTCTCCCTTCTTTCCCATACGGACCCGCCCCCCCCCCCCCCCCCCCCCCCCCCCCTCCTCCCCCACTCCCCATTTTCCGTCCCCTTTAATTCCATTCTCACCACTCATGTCATATTTCCCTTCCCTTCTCTTCCTCCCCTCCCTCCCCCCCCCCCCCCTTCACTCCCATTTTCCGTCCCCTTTAATCCATTCTCACCACTCATGTCATATTTCCTTCCCTTCTCTTCCTCCTCTCCCTTCCCAGCATGAGATTATGGCACTGCTGTTGTTGTGTATTGATGTGTTCTCTATAAGGTCCAGTGTTCATGTATTCATGTGTAGAACTGATGTGCGTAACTTTTGTCCCCAGTCGCTCACTACGAGTCATGACTACTATGAATTATGTTGTTGTTTTTTGTCAGTTTTCTTTTTGACTGAAATAAGTTTTATGATCCATGTTTTGATGTAGGAATATGAAGGTGTCTGGAAGTTAGCACCTTGGAAAATGGCTGGAAGACAAGCTAAAGCGACTGAAGATGGCTCTTGACAAAGCGGGGGAGCATTCACAGAAAGCTGCCTTTGTACAAGACTGGCATGAACAGCCCACTTTGGATCTCCGGGGTGGAGATAAAGTGGTAATGTGAACCAGGTACCAGGTGTGATAGGAAGGTTTAAAAACCTTTCTGGGAAAAGGGGTGAATTAAGTGTGGCTAGGCTGGCCCTTACACCATAAACCATGGGATGGTTTGGATGGGTAAGAGGAGGAGACTAGGGTGGAAATCAGGAGATTTCTTTTTCATCACTTTCCCCACGCCCCAAGAAGTCTCTCCACAGGTCTGCAAGGCAGAACAAAGGTGTGAGAACGTTTCTAACTAAACGTAAGAGTCCGGGCTGATCGCTCTTTGCTAGTCTGGTAATGACTGCCATGGTTCATGAGAGTTTTTTTCTTCAGTGAATTTTCTTTTTTTTGACGGGAATGAGTTTTAATGATTTGTGTTTATAATGTGTGAGGAAGATTTTTTTTGCACTGTGGTTGAAACAAATCGTGTTTTATCCGTGATAGAAGTCCCTTTGCTTATTGATATTCTGCTGGACATAATGTGGGCCATGTCGCGGTTAGATTTTTTTTTTTGTGTTTGAAAGATGATGGATGTGCACTATGAAGGAAAGCACTCGCTGCAGAGCGATGGCATGGTACATGTGCAAATAGGTTGAATTCATTAGCGCTATGTTCGCTGCTTTTGATGGAGCTATAACAGAGTAGTACGTGTGTTGTTTTTGTCGTGTATAAAGCAGCTGGGAGTTTCTTTGTTTTGGGCTGGGCTATAAACATAGTGTTCGCGTTCTCTGTTTGCGTTTTGTTTTGGTCGTTATCAGACAATCAGTTTGCAAGGCAGCATCCTGAATTACCCCATTTGGATTCCCGGGAACAAAATCTATCCCGTTCCTCATCACATTGAGTTCAATCACTTTCGTCGTTTGCAAACTGACGTGTCAGATATGACCACAAGGATGAAACGAACGTAAATCGGTAATTACTCCTGTTAGGGCATGGCAAGAGATGCTCCATGCCTCATGTTACTTACAGTTAGACAGTACTCAGAATGTGCGCTGTTTGAAAAAGGTATTTTTGTGGAACATTATTTCTCTTCACTTCAGCCAATTAGGCAGACACGTGTAATTTTTTTTCGGCTGATTGAAGTCTGCATGTGCGAGAGTAATTTGGTGACCGTACCTTGGATAACAAATGTATTTTTGTCAATCATGTACATTTTTGTGTGTGTATTCTAATGCGTCCTTGTTGTCAACAATAGCATGAAACTTGTTGTGTGTAACGTAGTTTGTCAAACTGTGTGGTCGTTGATTTTAAGTGACTCAAAGTCAGATTTTTTTTAGAATTAGGCATTAAGAGATCATGCAACAACGTGCTGACACAGTATGACTGTGTGGACTTGTCTAAATCGGAGTAGTGTTGATGTAGGCTGGTGAAGCACGCACTCAACCTCCCCCACGAGAGGAAGTAGGCGGCGTTCGGATAAATGGTTGTTGGGTAATTCCAGGTTCTCCTCACTGCAGTGTAGGAGGGGTGAACTCAGAACTTGTGTGTGTATATTTCACATATGACTGTCATAAGTCATGTTCAAGTATGTGGTGCTTCGTCTGGCACATGCCTTTTTTTCTTGACCAATAGACTGTCGTGCCTGGATTTTGTGATTATAATTCATGGGGACCATGAATTGCAGCGGGGGGAGAATATGTAAAGGGTACGATTCTACCCAGCCTTTGTAGAACAGTAGAGTTGTAGTGGTTAACCCCTCCAATGCGGGATAGAATTGCAGTGAGGGGCAACCTAGCTAGTAGGCTGGAATGCCAGTTAAGAGGCTGGTCACTCAGCAGTTTGCCCACTGCTGGTCTGGGCAAACTGGTTTTGGAGAGACGGCCATTGGGCTTCAGCCACATCGTAATTGGCGTCGCCCTTGCTGAGGAGCTCTTGAGAGCCTCCCTTTGACCATGGCTGGTCTGGATGGTTTGGTCTGGGAGACTGAGTATAGGCCGGGGAGCACAGCCCTGGGAGACCATGGAGCCGTGGTTGGTGTTGTGTTTGCTGAGTGGACTTGAGATTTTGGAATGGGTAAACATCTTTTAGGTGGGATGCTGGATTTTGCCCTAGGTACAGAGTCTGAAGGGTCTGTTTCTTCTGCACTTCTCCAGACCCAGCCATGGTCAAAGGGAGGCTCTCAAGAGCTCCTCAGCAAGGGCGACGCCAATTACGATGTGGCTGAAGCCCAATGGCCGTTCTCTCCAAAACCAGTTTGCCCAGACCAGCCGTGGGCAAACTGCTGAGTGACCAGCCTCTTAACTGGCATTCCAGCCTACTAGCTAGGCTGCCCCTCACTGCAATTCTATCCCGCATTGGAGGGGTTAACCACTACAACTCTCTGTTCTACAAAGGCTGGGTAGAATCGTACCCTTTACATAGACACAGTGAGATTACATCAGCGATCCAAAGAGAACGCAGTGACCTATGCTTTTCAACTCTTCTATCCCCGATGTGTGAAAAGCAGATGGCGGCGGCCTGTGCTTTAGGAGCAGGTGTCATTGAAGTGGAGTACACATGTATTCAACGTCGCCATTTGGCTTTGTAGGTCTGTTGTATTGCTCGGCGCGTGCATTCTATTTTTAGCTTGTCTGTGTAAGATGGTTTGCGAGCGAGCTATCTGAGCTTGGCAGTGTCAAGAAATAAACGCATCTGACTTGAAAGACCCTGTAAAGAAGTTGCGGGCTCGAGCCACGAACTTTAATCCGCTGTGGTTACGTGCGCAGAAGAATTAGAATTTTAAAATGATGACTCACGTACGCTTCTTTTCAATTTTAAAGGGTCAACTGACACCTGAAGTATATCTCTAAAAAAAAAATTCAAAAAAAAGAAAAAGAAAAAAATAAAAGCGCATCAATGGCAGCCCGGGACTACACCCGTTTGTAGCTTGTGGGCTTTTGCTTTGTGAAGATGCCATGCCGAGTGGCCCCCCCCCCCCTGCCCCTCCCTCGCCCCCTCCATTTCCCTGCCCTGTCCTTCCCTCCCAACCGCCACTCCCAAAGTGGTCAGCTAGAGAATCAATAATATGAACGATCAGCCTTTCTTAGTTCCAGATATTGATGTGTCTGTCTGTCTGTCAGTCCATGTATCCAGATGTCTGTCTGTCTGTCAATCCATGTATCCATGTGTCCATCCACCTATCTATATCTATTTGTCTGTCAACGTATGTATCAATCTGTCCACGCATCTATGTATTTATGCATCTCGCCATGTATGTATGTATGTAGATATGTACGTACTTATGTACGTACGCATGCATGTATGTATGTATGTGTGTACGTATGCATGCATGTATGTATGTATGTATGTATGTATGTATGTGTCTGTCTGTCTGTCTGTCTGTCTGTCTGTCTGTCTATCGCCATGTTTTCCTAAAACACGGACAAAGCACAGGGGAACAAAATGTGGCAGTGAACATAATTTGTGCATGAACTCAACTCCATGTCGGTATAAAAAGGATTCAGCAAACGTGAATGAATGAATGAATGAATGAATGAATGAATGAATGAATGAATGAATGAATGAACGAGCGAGCGAGCGAACGAGTGATCAAATACTTGACTGAAAGTATACGTACCAGACGAAACCTTTTCAATCAGCTTCACAACTAGCGTGAAGATCCCACTGTATTATCTAAACTGGAATAAATCCATTCTGAATGGAGGGACCAATATATTTTCGATGATGCTGTACGATGAATTTTATCCGTGAAGACCGGTGACTTTTGTAGGAACCAGTGAATTCTATCTGTGATTACGTGAATTCTGTCTATGGGGACCAGTGAATTATGTCTGTGATGACCGGTTGAATTCTGTCTGTGGGGACCAGTGAATTACATCTGTGATGACTCCTGAATTCTGTCTGTGGGGACAAGTGAAGTATGTCTCTGATGACCTTTGAATTCTGTCTGTGGGGACCAGCGAATTATGTGTGATGAATTCTGTCTGTGGGGACCAGCGAATTATGTGTGATGAATTCTGTCTGTGGGGGCAAGTGAATTATGTGATGAATTCGGTTTGTGGTGACCAGTGAATTATGTGTGATGAATTCTGTCTGTGGGGACCAGTGAATTATGTGTGATGAATTCTGTCTGTGGGGACCAGTGAATTATGTGTGATGAATTCTGTCTGTGGGGACCAGTGAATTATGTGTGATGAATTCTGTCTGTGGGGACCAGCGAATTATGTCTCTGATGACCTTTGAACTCTGTCTGTGGGGACCATTGTGTTCTTCATACGAGTGCCAGTGAATTGTCCCTGTGAGGACCAATGAATTCTATCTGTGAGGGCCAATGAATTCAATGTGTCAGGACCAAAGAATTCAATGTGTGAGGACCAATGAATTCATTGTGTTAGGACCAATGAATTCAATGTGTGAGGACCAATGAATTCTATCTGCGAGGACCAATGAATTC
>CM031601.1:41304961-41307461 GCA_018398815.1 Conus ventricosus
CGGGCACAGTGTTTCATGCTAAACGGGCACAGCGTCCAACGCGGTGCCTGCGACTTCCAGCCTGTTTTCCCGAACTGATCAGCCATTTGCAGTGGGCTGAGGTCGCTGACAGTGATGACACGGCACGAACTGATTAGCCATTTGCAGTGGGGCTGAGGTCGCTGACAGTGATGACACGGCACGAACTGATCAGCCATTTGCAGTGGGGCTGAGGTCGCTGACAGTGATGACTACGGCACGATCAGTCCCAGTGGACTGCTCTCGCTTCCACTGTTCTGGAACATGTGGACGGAGGCGTAGTCTTCTTGAAGGAGGCATCCCCTCGTAGGAAATAATCTCTGAACAGATGGGTAGGGATGGTCTCAGATCAGTAGAATGCACTTCTTCAAATTTATCGGCCCTTGCACGAAGACAAGATCACAAACATGAAGTTTGAAATGACCATCACATGCCGTGGGTTTCAGTCTAGGCTTCAGACTAGGCTTACACTCTGTGAACCACATCCTTCGTTCACGCATTGTGTTCGTCACTTTTGCAATGGACTTTCGTCAGCCTGTTACTCTGACAGTGTTCTCCAGATCAATCATCAAGTCATCACTGAACAAGCTGTCTTTCCAATGGTTATTCACAATCCAGTGCAGTCTTGTCCTAGAACACGTTCCTCTAAATTTCAAAACGGAGTGACTGACGGCGGAGAACGAAGCAAAATTTAGAAAGAGAGGGGGTTAGTTACCGCCAAGGACATTGACAAACAAAGCACAGGACAAGACACGATGCATTTCGACCTCTTGGGTCTTCTTCAGGGAAAACAAAACAGATGGGCCATTCTTCCTACCACATGGACAACAGATAAGTTACTCTTCGTTCTTTGTTTGTACTGTTTTAAATGTTACATGTGATCTGTTAAATGTAACCCCTTCCACCCCCCCCCCCCCCCCCTTTCTAAATTTTGCTTCGTTCCTCTAAGCTTAAACTAGGACATTACCGCTTTCTGTTCACTCTAGGATCATAATTCTCATTTTTGGCGGTTCTTGTTGTGAACCCCATGGAAAGGATTTGGCTCGCACAATCCTCCAAGAACAGCTTCATCCAGTTACAGCATTCCATTCTCCAGTGATGTGTCTGAAAGTCTTTCTGTGATCCGCAGCCCCAAGCCTAGGAAGTGTTCCAGCAGCGCAGACACGAATTGGGAGATCAGAACCACAGTCTGTGTTGATGAGTCACCGTGTCTATATGTCACAGTGTCGATGTGTCACCATGTCTATATGTCACAGTGTCGATGTGTCACCGTGTCTGCATGTCACAGTGTCGATGTGTCACCGTGTCTGCATGTCACAGTGTCGATGTGTCAGTGTCTACATGTCACCGTGTCGATGTGTCACCGTGTCTGCATGTCACAGTGTCGATGTGTCACCGTGTCTACATGTCACAGTGTCGATGTGTCACTGTGTCTGTATGTCACAGTGTCGATGTGTCACCGTGTCTGCATGTCACAGTGTCGATGTGTCACGGTGTCTACATGTCACCGTGTCGATGTGTCACCGTGTCTGTATGTCACAGTGTCGATGTGTCACCGTGTCTGTATGTTACCGTATCTATATGTCATCGTGTCTATGTGTGTCCGAGTCTCAATGTCACGGTCTACATGTCAACTTGTCTACATGTCATAGTGTCTATGTGTCACTGTGTCTACATGTCACAGTGTCAATGTGTCACAGTGTCTACATGTCACTGTGTCGATGTGTCACCGTGTCTACATGCCACAGTGTTGACGTGTCACCGTGTCTATTTGTCACCATGTCTGTGTGTCATCGATGTGTCACCTTGTCTATATGTCACAGTGCCGATGTGTCACCATGTCTATTTGTCACCGTGTCAGTGTGCCACTGTATCTATATGTCACAGTGCCTGTATGCAGACTGTTGATGTGTTAGTATGTCACTCTGTCAATGTGTCTATTTGACACCGTGTCTGTGTGTCACTGTGTCTAGACGTCACCGTGTCTGTATGTTACCGTATCTATATGTCATCGTGTCTATGTGTGTCCGAGTCTCAATGTCACCGTGTCTCTTTATCACCTTTTCGTTTCAAAGAGGGACCTACCTGTTGCCATGTCTCTAAGTCACCATGTCTATGTGTGCGGGATTAGTGTTGAGGTCTGGTTAAGGTAGGCTTTAGTGACGATTAGGGTTTGGTTAGAGTTGGAGTTAGGGCAAGAGTCAGACATATAGACACGGCGACATGTCACCGGACATACACGCGGACATATGGGCATGGTGACACATAGACATAGTAACATACACAGTGAAACATGCACACAGTGACACGTAGACACGGTGACATGTAGAAATGGTGACATGTAGACACTGTGACATATAGACAATGTAACATGTAGACACGGTGAACACAGACGTAGTGACACATAGACACGGTGACATATAGACATGGTAACATGTAGACATGGTGACACACAGACATAGTGACACATAGACACGGTGAC
>CM031601.1:41312461-41342461 GCA_018398815.1 Conus ventricosus
CCTCTTGTCCGTACACTAGTTTTGATCTTATTAGAGAAACAGCTAGGTGCAGGAGGGTTTTTGTATCCTGAGCCCACGGTTGAATACAAATAATTTTCAATAAGTTTAAACGTTTCCTTGTTTTAGCTATCAAACTTTCAATGTAAAAACGCCAGTTAAGTTTAGGGGTTAAATTCACACCCAGAAATTTTATGTTTTGTGAGTACTGCAATTCAGAACCATTCAATTTAAAGCGTGGCAAATACATTGGATTGTCTCCATTATTGAAAAACATTAACTGTGTTTTTTCACCTGAGAGAATAAGCCCGTGTGTGTTTCGCTCTCTCTTTCTTACACCACACACACACACACACACACACACACACACACACACACACACACACACACATCGAACACCATTTGCATAAGTACGCTCTCATGTTCATGTGCTGGGGAACACTGCAACGGAGCATGTCATTTTACAGTCTAACCAATTCTCCGGCTCCTTGCGCACGACACAGGTGTTGATAATGGTTATTGGCGCGACATTTACACTAGAAAACTACACGTTGTGTTGTGTACCCATGGACATGAACCAGCTTGGCAGAGTATTGAAAGTGGGCAGCCGGAGAGAGAGAGAGAGAGAGAGAGATAGTGAGTCTCACACCTGTAAGAGGTCTTACTTCCAACAGTTGTATATTCACAGCTCTTATTTTGACAAGGTTATTTTTCTTTATTTCGTGTTATTTTTTGCTGTCCCATCTTCTGTGTCACTTCAGTGGCAGTGCACCTACACTACTCATTCCGAGATCCCGTCCACAGCCCTGGCAACAGCAATCCACATGGAGTAGTCAATGTCAAGTCGCCAAGAGGCAACCCACCGGAGGAGACACTGCACTGCTGCCGAGTCACTTCGGTGGTGTTCCTCGATGGTGTTCCGTGGTGCCTGTTCTGATCTAACATACGCAGGACACCACCTACTAAGCCCCCTACTGACGGCAATAATTGCTTAGCCGCGGAGCCTGCGTGAGTGAGCTCTCCTCCGGAGGGCGCCACCACGTCCGTCCAACGACAGCCCTCATGGACTCGCCGATACCAGTGACCCCGACGGAATCAAACCAAGGCCACAGACGTGGAGAGTGCATCGAAACTGAGGTCACCATGAGAGCAGGGCATGAAGGGCCACAGAATTTGAGACTTTTTGTTAATGCTGATCGATGGGAATGAGGATGATGAAGATGATGCCACGGATTTCCATTCCGGTCTGAGACTGCATGACAGTGCTATACTCTACACTTCCTTTTATAATATATCCTGGCGTCAACCAGGCCCGGAGATACAGACACCTGCAGTGTTGGTCAGGAAATTTGAGACGCATCCATTAAGTGGATGAAACTCGACTGTGTGGTCCCAGTCTTCCCAGCTAATCCCGTGGCAAACTCAACTCTGGGTAGGAGCCGGTCGGGGCAGAAACATTCCACATGACTCTGATGGGAATCGAACCCACGACCTCCCAGTTGGGAGTCTGCAACGCTAACCACTTCGCCATGGCGGCTGGTATTTCGACAAGATGTTCTTCCACAGCTCTTACTTCCAGCAGATCAGGTTCTGAAGCTGTTTGTTCAAATACATTTCCTTTGGTGCCTCTTACTTCCAATGTACCTGATCCAAAGGCCGTTCTTTTTTTGATTGACGTGTTTTGGAGGTGTGTGTGTGTGTGTGTGTGTGTGTGTGTGCGTGCGTGCGTGCGTGCGTGCGTGCGTGCGTGCGTGCGTGCGTGCGTGCGTGCGTGCGTGTGTGTGTTGTGTGTGTGTGTGTGTGTGTGTGTGTGTGTGTGTGCGCGCGTGCGTGCGTGCGTGCCTGCGCGTGTGTGTGTGCGTGCGTGCGTGCGTGTGTGCGTGCGTGTGTGCATGCGTGCGTGCGTGCGTGTGTGTGTGTGTGTGTGTGTGTGTGTGTGTGTGTGTGTGTGTGTGTGTGTGTGTGTGTCTGTTGGAACTGAAACATGTGGGAGGACAACAGTTGGAAGTGAGAGCTCTCTCTCTCTCTCTCTCTCTCTCTCTCTCTCTCTCTCTCTCTCTCTCTCTCTCTCTCTCTGTGTGTGTGTGTGTGTGTGTGTGTGTGTGTGTGTGTGTGTGTGTGAGTGAGTGAGTGAGCGCCCGCGCGCGCGAACTCTAAGCCTTTTCATTTTTGACGTTCCTCAAGTCCTTTGACCACGTGCAAAACAGACAGAAGCACGCAGACATTTCAGATATGTGTCTGCTTGCCTTTGCAAGCTCTTTGGTCAGACTGACACACAAACAAACAACACTGGAGACGGAAAACAGGAAAAGAGCATAACACCTGTTCAAAGGAAGGTCAACCCCAACACAAGGTCAAAGCGGGGTCGACAGAGGTCACACGTCAAGCACGCAGCTACCGCCTTCAATCCCAAAACCTCGGTGGCGCAACCTTTGACGTATACCGAACGCAAAACACCAGGCGTTTTTGCAAACCCCCCCCCCCCCCCCCCCCCCCCCCCCAAAAACCCACACACACCGAAAGAAACACACGCACCACGAAAGGGAACGCACGCCCGCGCGCACATACAATGCACCCCACACGCATACACCACACACACCGCGCGCGCGCGCGCAAACACCCACACACAAAACACACACACACACCCCCACACCCACACACACACACGCAGCCCTCTCCCACACTCGTTTCCCCCGGGGGGGATGTCTGGACGGGGGGGGAAAACCACAAACCACTGTTGGGGCAAGTCAAGGGTCACTTTGACACGGATTTTTGCGCTTCCGTACCTACCTTTCGGGCCCTGGGAGAAAAACTGATGAGGGGCCTCCAGACACCCCCCCCCCCCCCCCCCGTCCTCCCTACCCCCCACCATACCCTTTTCCTATTCACTTTCCCCCGCACCACCCCACCCCCCAACCCTCACCCCGCGCCTTCCCCTCCATCTCTAAATTTAAAAAAAAAAAAAAGGGGAAAGACAAAAGAGAACGGGGAAAAGGGGAAATTCAGCCCCCCCCCGGCTAAACCATTTCGCCCGGGGCGACCCCCAGAATCCCCCTTTTCCCCTTTTTCTCTGACAATTTAAGACTTCAAAACCCAAAAAAATAAATTATTACAAACAAACAAAACGGGAAAAGGATTGTCCGTTTTCAATACTAATTTACTAAATTTTTCAGATTTTAGTTTTTGCTTAATCCAAAATTTTTTCCTGCCCCCTTTTTCTCAATAAAAATCATTTTTCACGAAAAAAATTTCCCCCATAAAATGCTTCTCTTTCTTTCATGTGAAATAACACTACAGCCCTTTTAATTTTTTCTCCAAAGTTTTTTTAAAACCAAAGTTATTTTTTTTAACATAAAATCCACACACTTATCCCAGCATTTCTTCCCTAAAGGCTAGTTTTTGAAAATTTTTTTTTTTTTTTAACTTTTCCCTTTTTTGCCAAAACAGTCATCTATAAAAAATTTAGTGTCCCCGTTCCCTCAAAAAATCAAAAAAAGTTTCAAACATTCACTCATTTATTCTGGGATCAACAAAAAAAATGTATCACCCAATCCATAAAAACCTTCAAATCATGAAAATGCTTTTTCCAAAAAAGTTTTGGGCAAAAATTAAAATATGATCAAAATTAAAACGATAAACGGTTTGTAACGGGTTGGGATAAATATTGTTTTTCCAAAACCCAAATTTTTTGTCCCAAATTAATGAAAAAGGGGGGTTTTTTTGTCCAAAATTTAATTTCTCCAAAATTTTATAACAGAATTTAATCTAACCATTTTTAAATTTTTCCATACTCTCCTTCAAAACTTGTTCATTTAAATAAAACCCTATGGGGCCAAAAGGGTGAAATTAACCCAATTTCCCTTTTCTGTAAATTGCTTCTATTTAATCAATATTGATTTTGTTGCTTGTTTTTTTTAACCTTTAATATCCTCCCATTGTGAAGAAAACAAATGGTAATTTTAAACTTTTTAACCCTTCTAATTTTTTGCCACCCTAAATTAATTCCTTTAAAAGGGTCATCACAAACCCCCAAAACCCCCAAACCCTCTCTACATCTTTAAAGCCCAAAATTTTTTCAAAATCTTTGTGAACGCTTTTCTCCAAAATTTTCTGCTTGGAAAGAACTGTAATTTTGTAGAACTTTTTTTAAAACCGTTTCTCTTTTTGGGAAAGAAATTTTTTTTCTCATACGGCATATTTCAATCTTTTTCCGACTATTGTCTTCCGGCAAAAAAACTTCCTTTTAAAGGGCCAAAATTTTTGAATGTTTTTCCCTGAAACTTTTTTGACGGAAAAATGTAAAGGGGCTTTTTGAATTCAAATTTTATTTCCCATTTAAATAGGTTTCAAAAACCCCAATTTGGGGTCATTTTTTCGAACTTTTTTATATTCAAAATTTGGCCCAAACCCATTATTTGTTTCTAAAATTCCCAAAATTTTTCTAGTTTAGGAAACTTTTTTTTGTCCCCAAACCTCTTTGCTTTATAATCACCCATTTTTAATTTAACTCAAAAACCATACAAAGCGCCTATCTCACCTTCTTTTTAAAAGTCCTGTAACGTTTTGCAAGGTTTTAAAAAATTCAAAAGTATACACCCAAAAGGGCGCTAATTAACTCCTTTTTTCCTTCTGCCCCCGCGACATTTTTTTTAGTCCCAATTTATTATTTTTTTCCAAAACAATGTCAGGATATCACTTTTTAAACATTTTCCCCCTTTCCCCGTTTTGGTCTTTGTTTTTTTAAATAAATGATCCAAACCCACCCACAAACAAATTTTTTTAAAAAACTGTAAATTGGGGAAAATTGTATAATTTCTTAATCGAAAATATGCTTTTTCCCCCCTACAAAAGGGGCTTTTAAAAAACAGTTGGGGGCCTTCCATCTTATAAGTTTTCACAGTGCTTAGCTCGCCCAAATTAAACCCTTAAAAATAAGAATGTAATTCAAGATCGAGGGGTTTTTTCTCCCTCAAAAGTAGTTTTTTTTTGGTGTAACCTAAATCTTTTAAATTTGTCAGCTTCAAAGCCTAAAAATTTTAGCTAGTTTAAATTTTAAAAAAAAAAGGAAAAGTACTACCCCTTCTTCAGGTTTGAATGATAACATTTTTTTTTAAGATTTGCATTGTTAAGTTTGAGAGAAAGTCGAATTTTTCCCCTCAATTGCTTTTTTTTAAGTGGGGAAAAAACCCGTAAAAACCATGGGGAAATGGTTAACGGGCAAAATTTTGCCCCCTTTTTGTTAATTTTTGAATCTATTATTTTTCCTTGGATTCATTTAATTTTAAAAACCAAAAAGCTTTGTAAAATTTTCTTTAAGCGCAACCATTTCGGGTTTCCCCAATTGTTAAAAATTAGCATTTTTTAAAAAACAAGGCGGTCTTGAGTTGTTTTGTTACAAACTTTTTTTTAAACAAAATAAAAAATGAGGGCTTTTAAAATTTTAAAAAAACAAAGCAAAATATTCTTTTGGGGGACGCACTACAATCTTAAAAAAAATACAACTGATACTTTTTACATTGCTGGCCCCCAGACTGTCATTTTTCAAAAAAAGGTGAGTACCCATTAAGCAGATTTTTTAAACCCCCCAAATTAAAAAAGACTACATCGCAAAAGTGGGGGTTTTAGTCCCCCGATGCATTTTAAAAAAGAACCATTTAAAATTTTGCTGTGTTTTGTGCAACAACTGGGGGGGGAGTATCGTATGTAATCATTTAAATCATCCGACCCTTTTTTGGGGGGTTTCCAAAAAATAGATTTCATTTTTATTACCCCTTCGGGCGTATTTTGACGAACTGCGAGGGGCCATTACCAAATCCCAAAACTTTTTAAATCCATTACAACAGAATAACATGAAGGTTTTGAAAAGGATTTTAAACAAATTTAAAAATATTAAGGGTTTAAAGGACAGCTTTAGAAAAAAGCCCGGAAATCTTAATCATGGTTTTGGCACCCCTTATTATTGGGGGTGCACAAAAGTTAACTAGACGGGAATCCTCCTTACACATTTTTCTCTTCAGCACAGGTTTCACCTTGGGTCCTAGGGGCAAACCCAAAAACAGAAAGGGCAAATTTATTTTAACAAAATCTGGGGGGTTTAAACCCTAAAAGGGGGAAATAAAACAATAAACGACTCTATTCGTACTTACTTTTGGGGGTTTTGGGGCTAGGTTCGCAACCCAAAAGCGAGACGAGCAAATTTAAAATTTCTTTTATGGTTTGGATGCGCAACAAACAATCCCATTAGGCACATTTTAGGGGGGAAGGGCCATAATTTTTCTTAAAAGTTTGATTAAAAAACCTTTTCAAGAAAAAAAAAAGGTACCAAAATTTTTACAATACCAAAAACAAAAAGAAAACTGCTTTGGCACTGGTTTAAAACATGCTCCCTTCTGACCTCAGACCCCAGGTGGGAAACAATAATAAACTACAAAAATTTAAAATCCTTGTAGCAGGTAATGAACAAAGGGTTGGGGAAAAACGATATAAATTCTGACCCAGAATATTAAAAACAATAAAAAAAACACCCAAAAATTTAAGTCATCCAACCCCCCGAGGTTAAAAAGCCCAAAGACTGTTAAAGACGGGGATTTTGTTCCCCGTGACCATGAATATAAAAAAGACAGCCTTTTTTTTGGGATTAACGGCCTGGGAAATTTTGTCTTTTTTTTCTTACAAATTTAGAAAACCCAAACCAATTAAGGAATTTAATGCCCAAAGTGCTGGGCCCCATAAAGCCAACAACTTTGTTTGCAGAACAAAAGCCACCCAATAAACACCCCAATATACCCCCAAAGAGTCTATAGCTTTACCAGCAAATTTTTTTAAATAAACTCGCAAGATGATCAAAGCTTTTCCCTTTACCCATGTTTTTCAGGCGAGGGGGGCGGTGGCGGGGGACTTTGACCTCCACCGCCGCCTGTAAACCATCACCATGTACTTATTGCAAACCCAAAGGGCCGTTATAACGCTCGCAAGTGACCCTTGCTCTCTAAACAGTGTTTTTATTCTTTCTGCTTACTTTGTTTTTTCATATAAATTTTTTAATTTTTTTTCTCTTATTCGGCTTTTTTAAAGTTGGGAAATTGCCCCGGGTTTAGTAGAAAAACCCTTCTACTCCGCTGATCTTACTTTTTTAAAAGGCTCTTTTAATTTTTTTTTTTAAAATTTTTTTGTAAAAATCACCCCTTAATTGGCGGCTTCAGCCTCACGAGTTTTCCCTTTTTTCTTTTTTCAAAATCCCCTTTATTTTCAGTCAGTTTTGCTAAATTTTTTTTTTAAATTTTCTCCTCTAAAGGGTTTTTTTAAATTGGGGTTTCAAGGCAAAAAATTTTCCTCTTTTTAAGGCGCCGTATTTCTTGCGCGGGAAACGGGTTCACCCTAAAATTTTTTAAAATGCGGTTTCTTCTTCTGGATTTGGTTCTGCTTTTTTGCTTGATTTATTTCGCCCGCGCTTGCCCTTAACTCTTAAATTTTCCATGTTTTCGTTTGGGGTTTCCCTTTTTTGGGGTTTTTTGGGGGTTGGGTTTTTAAAAGTTTAGAAACTGCTTCCACATCTAATTTTGGTTTAGTAAACCCAAGGCGATCCCGCCCCTTGGGCACTAAGCTTTAAAAAAATTTGTACCCATGTTTTTAAAAATTTTGATTTTTTAGTTTAAACGTAACAAACCACTTCCCTTTGTCTTTTCCTAAAAAAACAAAGGGTTTAAACCTTTTTAGTTCAAAATCATCAGGGTTTATATTTTTTTCAGGGGGTTTCTAGTTCAAATTTTGGGTAAAAAGATCTGTTTTTAAAACTTTCTGTTAACCCCCCGGGCCTTTTGCTCCCCTTCAGCTATTTCATCCTCCAATGAACTCCGAGCGTTTCTGTTTCAAAGGGGGTTCTTTCCCCAAATGTTGGCGTCCAAAACAGGATCAATATCAAAATCTTCTTCACCCCCAAAACCCTGCCATTTTTTAAATAATTAATTTTTTAATTTTTTGTTTTAAAAAATTTTTCACAATATATGGCCGATTTTTTGCCCCCACATAAAAGCTGAAAGAACCCCATGGCGTGAAGGGAAATAAAGGAAATATTACTGTTTCCAAATAATCCATCTACTATTAAAAGGGGATAAAATTTCTTACGTTAAATTTCCAACCTAGGAGCGAATAAATTTGTTTGGCCCAGGCTCGGGAAACGGTTTTCCCTTTCAAATAGAACTCCTTAAAAACAACAGCCCCAAACCCAGAACGTTTCCAAAAATTTTGGGGACGGGCAATCGTTAAAAAAATTTTCTAAAAAACTTGGGGGGAAAAAGAAGTATTTTCTTTAAAAAAGGCAAAACCATTTTTTTAACCAAATTCTGATCTAGGGCAAACCCCGCAAAAGGGAAAGGGAAGATCTTGGGGTTTAAAGGGAAAAGGAAAGGAAAGAAGCACTAAACATAGAATAGGCGCCGAACTCGCCCTCAGGTGTTAAAAGCAAAAAAAGTTTTTTAGCTGTAATTATTTTTTTGGGAAAATCTTTTTTTTTTTTCCTTTCCCCCCTAGATTTTGAGTTTTAAAAGCGCAGGCCCCATACCTTAAAGGGGAATTAAAAGACAGTTTGTCATACAAACTAATTTTTTAAAAAAAAACAAACGTGTTACAACCCAACAGACACCAAAGGGCAAAGTACAGCATTTCGACATCTCGTTAGGGGTTTAAACGTTGTTACAACTTTTGTTTAGCAAGGGGGTTTGGGGAAAACCTTTAGGGCCCACAATAGTAATATTTTAAACAAAAAACGTGCTTCTTTCATTCAACATATCCTAAAAGCGGGCCCCCAGACGCTATAGGGAAATTTTTAAATTCTTATGTCGCATAAAATCGCTTAAAGGTTTTTTAATTTTCTGTTTTAAGTTTGAAAAACCCATTCGCAAGAGCAAGTGAAAATTTTTTTTAATTTTCCAAAAATAAGAAAGTACAATGTTCGATTGGAAGCCCCCTAACCAAATCTATGCTACGGGCTTAGCCCCTTACCCTTTTTTTTGGGACAAAATAAGAAAATTTTTTGGGGGGTGGGGGGGTAGAATCCAACGGGCAGACCTTGCGTCTAAAAAACTACACCTTCACATTTTTGGGCTTGATGTTTAAATTTAAACCCTCAAAAAAACGGTTTTTTGGATTGACCAAAGGTCAACAGGGGGATAATCATTGCATAAAAAGTGGAGAGATGTTAGAGACATAAAAACCCTTCAAATTGATAAAGAAAAAAGAGGCTTTAAAACCGTTTAATGTCATTTTTTTTATTATATAATGCACAGCAAAAATATTGAAGCAACAGTTTTAAAAGATGTAGAAATAAATATTTTTTATTTTATAAAAAGCATGACTTTTCCCAAGTTTACCCCAAATGTGCCTACAGCGCCAGATTCGCCAAGAGAAGAGATAGAAAGAAACCCCCCCCAAAAAAAACCCTTTGTTTAAACCAACATTACCCCAAAGGGAAAACAAAAACTAGACCCAAGCCCTTTTTAAAAATACCCCAAAACCCAAAACAAAGGGGAATTCGCCCCTTTAATGCTGTTACAAATGTTAAAAACTGGACATCAACATAACCCGAAATCACAGGAACGGTGGGGGGGTCTTTTGGGAACGGGCCAAAAGGCGTACCCGCAGCTTTACCCTCTAGGGGGGGTTTGTCTTTAGCTCCCCGGCCGTGCTCATTAGCTGTGGGTGCACTAGAAAAAAAAAAAAAAAACTAAACTCCAAAAGCACACAGCCAGGGTTTTCAACTAATAACAGCAAAACCTTATTTCCCTTTTAAAAGCTGATTATAAATAAAGCCCTACTATTTAAACATCACAAAGAAGAATTTAATCGTTTACGGGCCGTTTTTTGTTTACTAAAAAAAGAAAAATTTTGATCTTCAAAGAAAGGCAAGAACAATTTTTTTCCTCAACACCCAAACCCCCAGAAAGAAAAAAAGGGAAATTTAAAAAAAAAAAAAAGTAAACGAAACTTTTAAACTCTCTCAAAACAGTTTCCATTAACAACCCCCAAAAGGGTGTTTTATTTATTTTTGATTTTCAAAACAAAAAAAACCCCATCGATTTTGGGATTAATTTTTTTTTTTTGATTTAAAAAATATTTTGATTTTAAAAAGAAACTCAGCATGGATAAATAAATGAAGGCCGGGACAAAATTTTTTGAAGAAATTCGAAAGGGAAGAATTTTTATAAAGACACTAATGATATTGTTTTAGAAGTCTTTAAACCGGAAACAAAGGGGGCAATTGTTGCTCATGCTATTTCTCAATTTTCCGGGTAAAAAAAAACAATAGACCCCCCTTAAAAAAGTAATTTTACTTTTTTAAAATTTCGACATTTAACAATAAAAAAGAAAATCTGAATTTTTGGGGGTCCGACGAAACAACAGACTTTTCTTTCTCAAAAATACTTAACCCCGGGTTTGGGCAGACCACTGCTTACACATTTTGGGATGTAGCCGCTAAAAGAAGCTAAATTGAGAGGCCTGGTTGGTCAAGGCGAATCTAAGATCAGTTTAAAAAAAAGGCTAAGTATGCGCCGATTGTAGGCAGGTTTTTTAAAATTCCACTACCTCCAGCTTTATTTTCCCAAAAGAGCATTTTTAAAACATAAAGAATCCCAGACAAAAAATTTTTTTATGGGGTTGTTTTCCCCGAAAGGGCCTCATAAACCCCGCAAAAAGGGCAGAGAGAGGTCTAACAATCCCCCTTTACATCAATGACTTAACTTGAGGAATCCCCCTTTTCCTGTTAGGGGGTTTCCCAAATGATTTTTTTTAAGAACAAAACAAACCAAAAACTGTTAACCCCCTACCCAGGGGATGAGAAACAAATCTACAACCAAATAAAGTGCTAAGAAAGTTCGACAATACAAACCAGGAAAAAATCATTTTTAATTACTGCTGTTTGTTTTTCACCCCGCTCCCCCACTTTAAACCAAATTGATACCCCAACAATAAATAACTGTTCCCAAACAACAAAAAAAACATGCAAACAAAATTCTGTAGAAAAGGGTTTAACAAAAATTCCCCTTTTCCGAAAAAACTGCAATCGAACAAAAGAAACATTGTAGCCCCATTTTAAAGGTAATAGGAACTAATTACCCCCCCAGAAGGAAAGGAAATTTTTATTTTTAAAAGGAATGGAAAAAACGGCAAAATTTCTCCATCCCTTTTTTAGGGCAACTTGGGAATCGCTTATTGTTCCTTATAAAGGGGCCACGCCACAAAAACTTCGAAAAACCACCCCTTAATGAGTAACATAAATTTTTGTTCATTTCCCTTTCTTTAAATTGTAAAGTCGGATGGGGGCCATTCAGCACCGAATTAAATGGGGGGGGCCCCCTAATGCGGGGCAAAATTATTTTCTTAAAAGGGCCGGGCAGCAATGGAAATGGGCGGGTTCTAATTAATCTGAATTTATCTGAAATCAAATGACCCCAAAAGAACCAACAACAGTAATGTTTTCAGGCCACACATTTTTGGATTTGGGGGGTTTAAAACCCTCCGGGGTGAAGGGGGGCCCTTTCCAAAAGTAAGTACCGGGGACCATTTTTGGAAAGGGGGTTTGGGGGGGGGAAGAAGGGTCACATAAATTTTAAAATAAATTTCAATCAAAGTTTGGGAAAAAAAGGACAGGGGAAAGGGGGGGCCTGAATTCCTTTAAAATAATTGGCAAAAGGTTAAAAGTGCTCATCTTAAAGGAAAGAAAGGGGGGCGCGCCTTCAGGGTAACATAAATTGAAACTTTCCTGGGAAAAGTACATGTTTTTTAAAATTTTTAAAAAACCCTGTCTTTTTATGACTCTAGCGCACATGATGGGTTCATTAGAGTCACTGCTTTGTCCTTAAAATCCGGCCCAATAAGGGGAAAAATTTTTTTTTGATCCAACTCTCGTTAGAAAGGGTTTTCCCCCTATGATACAGGGAAAAAACATTTGGGAAATTTTGACGAAGACACATTTCCCCCAAAAGGGGCTTTCCCTTTTCAAGCCTTGGGGGAAAGGCCCTCAGTAAATTCCCCCGATTACCACCCTTGCTCAAAAATCGTGGAAAAAGTTAGAGTGTAAAACTAGGGGAGACTATCAAAAACTCCTACTTGATGGCTGAACAGTTTTTTGGGCGCGCTTTGAAAATTACAGAAAGACCTGCATTAAAACCCATTATAGCCTGGACCCCCGCGCATTCCTTTTCCCTGCGCACGGGATGATTTTTGGGTTTCTTTTTTTAAAAGTTTCTGATACAGATTGATTTATTGTTTTACCAACCAATAAACCCGTTTGATTAAAAACGGATTGCGTGAGGAATTAGTAGGGGCGTCGCATAAATTACTGAAAAGGCAAACAACAAATACTTGGACAAACTATGACCCAAAGTAAAAGGCTAACTATTTTAAATTTTAATTTAAAACCAAAAAAAACAATCGGGGGGGGTTTTGGGGCCTATGGCGCAACCGTTTTCCATTTACGCAATTTTAAAATGTACACAGAAAAAACCCCGAAAAATTTTAAAAAAGCAAAAAGGGGTTTGGGCATTTTTGACGCCGGTCAACAGCGGGGATAAAAACCTAGAAGTTGTTTTAGAATATCCCATGAACCCAATGACCTCATAATATATCCATTAGCGGGCAAAAGCCTAAAGATGAACCCAAAGAGAGCCACCAAAAACTTGTGCCTAATCTTGGGGGAAAAAAAAAAATTATTTCGGGCTTTACAGACTTCTCCCAATTTTTATTTAAAGAAAAGGGTTTTTGAAGTTGACACCCTTTCATCGTAAAATTTGGGCTTTTATCAAGAACAGTTCATGAAACCAAACATCTTTAAAAACCACTGTTTCCTTAGAACTAAACCCAAAAACCCCTTAAAGAAAAAGACTTTTTCAAGCTGTTTGAACAACAGCGTTTTTTGGAAAACTATGGAGAATCCGCCCAACCCAAAAAGATGTTAGATTGGTCACCAAAGAAAACGAAAAATTTAAGCTGACTTCAAAACCAAAAAATCGGGATTTTAAGAAGTTTTTTATGATCATTTTTTGGGCATAATGATAAAAAAAAGAAAGTAAAAATTAAAAAAAACCCCTGTTTTTAAAGGGGTTTCCCTTTTTTAAAATTATCAAAGCTTTTGATTTTTAAAATTTTTCTTTATAAACTATTTTAAAACCCTTGTACCAGAGCCCCAGGTACTTTACACAGATACAACAGTTTTTTTTTATAATACCCCTTTAATAAAAGACATCTATAAAGGGACAGGGAAAATAGAAGTACAAAAGGGCAAGCGGATGGTACACACATTCCGTTTACCCTAAAGATTCGCCTTTACATTAAATTTCCCAATAAAAAGGGGTTTTAGGAAAGATGAAGGATGTTTATCTGGAAAGGTATTAAGGGGTATTGGGGTTAAGGAAAAAATGTACAGTATTTCGAGCCAGGAAAAAACCATTAAGAAAAACAAAAGGGAAAATCTCGCAGTTTGTGGGAGTCCACAAATCGCATTTACAACCACAAAGAAGCTTGTTTTGGGAAAAAACTTTTTATTTTATGACAACGTAAAACTTCGATCTAATCTACAAAGATCCAAAACAACGTTGAAAAAAAGAATTTTAATTTAAAAGAACAAAAACAAAAAGGGGTTTTTTTTTAAAACCCGAAATTTTTTATATGCATATGGGCATTAAAAAGCCGAAAATAATTAAAGCGGAACTGTGTCTGGTGGAAATTTTGTGCCGGTTTTTCTTTCACAAAAAAACTTTGAGGAGCCGGGTTTTTTTGGGGGTTTTGTCAGTTTTTCGTAAAAAAACATGGGGGGATTCATTTTTTACAAATTCCTTTTTTTTTCAAACGGCCCACCTCCCAAAATTTGGGCGGTTGCCCTGATGCGAGTGTCCCCTTTTGCTTCCCCCCTTTAAAAAAAGGTTCCTTACTTTTAAAAACCCAAAAGGTAATAGTTTGCCCGGGGGACTGGAGTCTTTTACAAAATTTATTGTTTTTCTTTTTGATTGCTTGTACGGGGTTTTTCCCCCTTTTAAATTCTTCATTTTTAAATTTCGCGCAAAACTGAGGGCGTCTTTTTAACCCCAAATTTTGGTTTGCGGGAAATTTTCAATAACTCCTGTTATACGGTAGGAAAAAAGTCCTTTCGGGTAACTGTTTGTTTAAAGTTTTCCAAAAAAAAGCCTGTGATCAGAAAATCCCCCAACCCTCTTTTAATGGTAACCTTAAAGTTTCAAAAAATAAAAATTATTCACTTTGGGCCCTTTAAAATTCCCTTTTTCCCTCATCGACTTGAATCATGCCAGGAAAAAGTTTTAAAGGGCCCCGCTGGTTATCAGCTGTATGGCAACAGCAACAGCAAAACACTCTTTTTTGTTAAAAGGTTCCGCATCTTTTTTTAAACTTTAACTAAGTCAATTTACTGAATTTCGTACTTTTAAACTTTTTCGTCAATCCCTACAGAGGGGAAATTAAAAAGGTCCATTTTGATGGTGTCGTTTGGGTTGTATTTTAAAAAGTGTTTTCTCTGTATTCGTCTAGGCGCAGGGAAATAAATTTTCCAAAACGCTTTTTTTAGATAACCAAATTTCCTTTTTGTTTTTTCACTAACAAACCCCCTCTTTGGGTTAGTTTTTTTATTGCTGTTATTCCCTTCCAATATCCTTTTGGGGGAATAATAAAATTTTTTTCATTTTTTATTCAGCCAATATTAAAGCGCAACAAAATAGACAACAGCAACCAACGACAATAAAAACCCATTTTCCCTTTCGCTTTTGTTTTTCTGATGGTTGATAAAAGTTGCTGAATTTTGGTGGGGGCAATGTCTCGATTTGGGTTTTCCCGGGTTTCTTTAAAAATAATTCTTTTAAATTTTTTTGATCAACATCTTTAAATGTGGGAAGCTGCAGACCCTGTTTTTTTCAGTGGTTATTAATGAAATTAACTGCTCCCAATTTTTCTGCTTTTTATAGCGGGTTTTGTGCTGCGGCTAGTTTCCCCCACACTTTGTTATGTCCCCTTTTTCTCTCCTTTGGGGGTCCCAAAATTTTCTAAAAGCGTAATTACTTTTCCCCTAAAAGCAAGCGCAATCCCCCACACCCGGGCCCATCATCATTTCGAGTGAAACCCCCTTTTTTAAAAAAAGGGATTTTTTTTTCATATTTATATTCCGGAATTTTTCCTTGCTTTAAAATGAAAAAACTTTGTAGCGAACGAAGCTGCAATAATAGCGATCAGTTTTGCGAATCCCCAAATCTATTTGCCAAGGAAACTGCTGGTTTTTTTTTTTTAAAAAAAAGGCTTTTCCCAAACATTGTTATCCTACACTTAGCCCTCCCAAAAACGGCAGAATGGGATACAAGGTTTTTTCAATAGTTTTTTCGGCGCTCATTTTAAAAAATAAAATAATTATAATTTTAAAAAAAACATGAACACGATGATCTAAATACAGCTACAGGTGGGCCCAAAAACCCTTTCCCGAACTTACAAAAGAAGAAGTTATGATCAAGCTATTATGCCCAAAAGGAAAAAGGGTTTTTTTCTTTGGCAAACCCTGGGAAAAAAAAACAGTTCCCCCTTAACTGAAATTTGCATAGAACAGATTCAACAGATGTTCCCCCGGGGGAAAAAAACATTATAAAGTAACCCTAACAGGGATGGGAAACGGGAGCTGGGGTCCCAGAAGGAAAAAGTGAAGGGCCCCAAAAGGTTTTTTTTAGTTTTTACACTAAACTATCAGTCGATTTTCTTCCCATTGATTCTGAAAAAAAGATTTTAAAGATTTTTTAAAAGCAAGGGGTCCCCTTTTTAAAAAAAAGTCATTTGATTCCCCCTAAGGGGTTTTCTATATTTCAGATTTGGAAAATTTTAAACGCCACTAATCATGGGGTTAATTCCCTTTTTAAACATATAGATTTATTTTTCCCCTTTAAAATGAAAAAGATTTGGAAAAACACAAAATCAAAAACACTGAAAACATAAAACACATGAATCAGGTAAATAGTGACCCAGGAAAAATAAAGCATCCTGGGCGTGTTGCAGCAGGAAAAAGAGTAAACAGAGTTAAACAGGCAAAAAAAATTAAAAGGGTTTCAAACACAGAATATAACTCATAATGAAAAAATAACAACCCCCCCAAGCCAACAGTTTATCCAATGCCAGCTCCAAAACAAGAGCAAGTTAATTCCAAAGGGGACCAAAATCTTCATGGAAAATTTTAACTTTAAAAATGTTGCCATTTTTTGCGCCATTGCGCTGCTGGGGGCAGTTAACGGTTTTTTAAAATATAAAAGGGAAAGGCAACAAAAAAAAAAAGCAAACCAAAAAAAAACTGAACCACTAAAAACAGAAGAAAACACCCGCACGCCCAAAAAAAAAAATCATTTTTTACCATTTAAAATGCAAAAAAAATTTTAAGAACTTTAAATTTTTAAAATTTTTTTTATAAAAATAGGGTCCCTGGCGGTTTTAAAAAAAAAGGGTGGGTTTTAAAAAAATAAAGACAAGGGGGTCTATAAAAGGGCATTTCCCCTAGACCAGAATTGTAACAATGCGGGTTTCTTAGAAGTTAAAAACTTCATTAAGATTTTGCTGACAAATTCTTGCGCAGAGGAAAAGCTGAGGCAAGACAAACCTCAGCGATGAAAGCGTTTTTTGAGGGTTGTGTACATATTAGAAAATCTACAATTTTTAAAACAAAAACATAGTTGTATTTTTTTTAAATTATAAGATAAATTTAAAAAAGAACTTTTTGTACTTAAGGATACTTGAGATTACTTAGGGTGACTTGAGGATGACTTGAGGATGACTTTAGTAAGAACTTTTGGGAAATGCCTTTAAATAAAACTTAGAAGTTACTTGGGTTTACTTAAAAGGGTGACTTGAGGATAAAGGGGGGGCAACTTGAGGATGGGCTTAATAAGAAATTAGAATTTACTTTTAAAATGAAATTGAGAACAACTTGGGCCCAAAAAACTTAGAAGTGACTTGATTAAAAAAATTTAAATAAGAACTTTAAAGGGGGCTTAAGGGAAAAAAAAATTTTTAATTTTTTTAAATTTAAAAAAAAAAAAAAAAAATTTTTTTTTAAATTTTTTAAAAAAATTTTTTTAATTTTTTTTTAAAATTTTAAATTTTTTTTTTTTTGGGGGGCTTAGGTGACTGAAATGATTTAACTCCCTTTAATTTATGCAAAAAAAATAATTACCTTCCCCCTGATAAAAAATCTATTTATAGATCGTGAAAAAGAGAATTTGGGTTATTAAAAGTTGTGTTTTTTTTGTTTTTAAATTTTCAAAGTTTTTAAAATTTTAAAAATTGTACAAAATAGGGTACTAAAAAGGAATTTAAAGCCGGGTTTTTGTTTTAACCCTTTTAAAAATATTTTGGGTTGAATAAAAAAAAAATTTTAAAATAACCCCCCAATTTGGGAAAACAAACCCTAAAAATATGAAAGCTTCATTTGTACAGTATATATATTAACCTAAAAGTGTAAAGTTGGGAATACCTGCGGTGGTTTTGTGCTTGTTTGTGTGGGGTTTTGAAAAGTCTAAATTTGGCCCCTTTTCTGCCCCCAAGTGAAACCCCTTCCCCCTTTTCGGTTTCGTCTAGGTCACTGGGCGGGAAAAAACCCCGCAACCCCCAGTGTTGTGGGTTTTCTGGTCACTGGCATGGCTATAACGCCTGCAAACCAAATTTTGTTTCTGGGTTTACTGGGTGGGGGTATAAACCCCGCAAACCACAATGGGGTGTGGGCCTAGGAAGGGGGCCCCTGAAAAAGGGGGGGAAGAGAATTTCCCCAAAATAGGGCAAACTGAAAATAGGCAAACCCAAATGTAGGGATTTTTGGAAGGGCCCTGAAAAGGGGGAAAAAGAATTTCCCCTAAATTGACAAAATGAAAGTAGGACAACCAAGTGTAGAAATACCACTTTTAGAGGCCTTTCCCAAAACTCTTCGCATCTAGCCACATTATCTGGATCCTCTGGATTTTGGGTTGGGGGCCCCGGCGCCATAAGGGGCCAAATTAGACCCTGGGGACAGTAATGGGGGCTAATTCGAAAGTTTGGGATTTTTTAAAAAAATTTCGGGCCTTTTTTCAAAAGAAAAAAAAAAAAAAATGCCAAAAATGTAATGTCCAACTTCGGTTTGGGGGTCAGGGCAAAAAATTGACGTAAAAAAAATTTTTAAAGGGAAAATTTTTGACATCATAATGTGGGGATTCACAACAAGGGGAAAAAACCAAAAAAAAAAAGGGGGGGGGGGGGGGGGGGGGGAAAGGGGGGCAAATTGGGTGTCGTGTGTAGTTTTAAAAGTAACCCCAAAGTACACCCCAAAAAATAACAACACCCTTTATAATCACAATGAAACTGGCGACCATAGTCCCCCGTCTGTGAAATGTGCATGGCATACCCAAAAAAGTCACCTTAAAAATAATATAAATTTTTCCCGCCCAAATTCCCCAATGTTTTTTTACAGGGAAATCTGGATAGGGTTTAACAAATTTGTCTTAACATTAAAATCCATTTTGGGACCCTTTGGAAACCAATGGGCCCCTTTTCCATTTTCTTCCGCAAAAGAAAAAATGGATAAGGACTTGGATACAAGGTGCCAAAAGGAGTAAGTTAAGGGCAAATTTGTAAAAACCCTTTTCCAGATTTACCTGTAAACAACATTGATGAAATTTCAGGGAAAATTTTATATATTTTTTCAGGTGACAGTTTTTGTGTGCCATGGGACAGTCACAGACAGGACTTGGTCGCAAATTTCATTTTGATTTAAAAGCGTTTTGTTTTTTTTTTTTGGGTAAAATTGGTTTCTGTAAACAAAACACAGACACCCACACAAACTTTTCACCCCCTTCCCCCCCCCCCCCCCCCCCCCCCTTTTTTTTTTTTTTTGTTCCCTTGTTGATGACATAAACATTTGGTTCGAAATTGCGTAAGATATTTATGACGTCAAATTTTTTTGCCCTGCCCAGCCACCGAAGATGGACATTACAAATTTGCAATTTTTTTTTTTTTTCTCTCGAAAAAGGCCACGGGCCGAAATTAAAATGAGTGGTAAATTTTGTTTTTTTTTATACGTTTCTTTCCCTTTTGGGGGACTATTGTTTTTTGTAAAATCGGGAAAAATTTTGTAAAATTTGGGATTTAAAACGGGTAACCCTACAAATTTTCCAGAGTTCCCCCCCTTTCCCTGTTCTCACCAAAAGGGTTTAAGGGGGGTTTGGGGGGGGGTTGGGGGGGTGCGGGTGGAGTCTGAGAGAGATGTCCCAATCCCCCGCACATTGTTTTTCCTGTTGCAATGAACATCATCCCCCCAGTTGTTTACTTTTTTTAACAACACTATTTTTTATGAACTTTCCCAAACCCCCACCCATAACCCCCCCCCCAGGGTGGGGAAATTTTGACTCTCCCCCCCTCTCTTTCCCCCCCCCCCCCCCCCCCCCTCTCCCCAATTTCCTTTTTCTCCCCCCCACAACATCCCCCCCCCCTACTAACCTTTTTTCCCCCTCAATCAATTTCCCTCCACTTCCCCCCCCTAATTTAAAAATTAAACCCCCAACCCCCTAAAACCCAAATACCCCGTGTAACTACAAACACCTCGATCACCCCAAAATCATTTTTTTATTTTATTCATTTTTTTTTTTTTTTTTACTTTTTAATTTTTTAAAATTTTTTTAATTTTTTTCTATCTATTTAAATTTTTATAATTAAATACTACTATCATTTTTAACAAATTTTAAACCTATTTTTTTTTATTGTATTTTCAGTTTTTTTTATATATATATAATATGGTGCTGTGTATATGGGGCCGTTTTACGCGCGTGTTTCCCGTTGTGTGTGGTTTTGGGTGTGTGGGGTGGGGTGTGTGTGTGTGTTGTGTGTGTGTGTGTGTGTGTTGTGGTGTGGTGTGTATTTTCCCTTGGGACCAAGTGCATGTGTGTGCCCCGTAAACACAATGCATTTGTGCATCTGGTGCGTGCGGCGTTTTGCACGCGCATTTGTTGTGGTGGTGTGTTTTGTGTGTGTGGGGGTGTTTTGTTTGTGTGTGTGTGTGTGTGGGGGGTGTGTGTGTTTGTGCCTGCATGTGCCTTTTATTTTGGGAAATGAATTTTTTCAAAAAATACTTAGAACAAGAAAATTAAAAAGAATAACAACAATAACTACTCTCCCCTCTCTCCTCCTCTCTCTCCTTTTCCCCTCTCTCTCTCTCGGCTCCCCTCTCTCTCCTCTCTTTCTCTCTCGCTTTCTCACATAGCAATAAAAAACTACAGCAACCCTCAAAACAAAACGCGCGCGCCCCCAAAAACCCCAAAACACACTCACACAAAAGATTTACCCACGCGCCGCGCGCGCGTGCAGACAGACAGACAGGCCGACAGACCGCCAAACCCCCACAACACCACACAACCCCACACACACACACACACACACACACACACACCACACACACACACACATAATTTGACTTGACTTTACACCCCACCACACATGATTTGACTTGACCTTTTACACACACACCACACACACACACAACACAAAACACACCCCGACACACACCCCCACACACCCAAAACACACACACACACAAAACACACCAAACCATACACACCACATCTGTGGGCTCTCCCCAAAGTACACACCTACATCGCCCCACCGTGAGCAAACACCAAGCACACACCCCTACAGTATTCACTGTGGGCGCCCAGATTCCAAGCTGAAAACCCAGTTTACTTGTGCTCGATAGGTTTTTTTCTGTTAGGGGGAAAGGGCCCAGTATGAAAATTTTCCCCCCCAACCTAGATTTCCCCGCATTTCAGGGCCCTTTTAATTTTCCAGTGTTTTTTCCAAACTCTAGGAGTCCTGTAGTGTTTAACCCTTTAGATTATTCCAATGTTTTTTTGGCAAAAAGACTGGGTTTTTTGAATTTCGGGCCTGGGGGACGAACGCCCGACATTTACAGGGCCCGCAAACCCAAGTAAGGAATATGAAAAGAACTGGACTCCTTGGGAACAAAAGATTTAGCGCGGGGCATGGCAAAGGGGGGCAGGACAGTTGAAAAGCATAAAAAGGGAGAATGGACAGATTTTAAAGTAGGGTTTTCAATTTTGGAAAACATCTTCACGGATAAAACAGACGTAAATCAACTGAAAAAAAAAAAATGGAGAATTTAGAGCCAGCCAGCAGCCAAAAATGGTCAGACGCAGAGTGAGCAAACGGGCCAGAGCAGTATGAAAAAACCCTAGAATTTTCCGCGTCCAAAAAGGTCCCGGGGCTGAGGGGGGGGAAACCACAGCTGACTGCTCGCCCCAATTTTTTCAAGATCTTCATCGATCTCAACCCGGGGGGCCACGCACAGGACGACCTGGAGGCCCGCACACAGGGCGAGACTTCCAAAAGGGCCGGGTTTGAAACCTCCCGATGATCTTCCCCCCGGACAGACCTTTTCCCCAGGGAAACCCTCGGGTCATCGCCACCAGACAGGACTTCCCACAGGGAAACTTTTTATGATCGCCCCCCGACAGGACCTTTTCCCCAGGAAACGTCTTAAAACGTCCACCGGACAGGACTTTTCCCCCCGGAAAAGTCTATGATCGTCCCCCGGACAGGAAATTCCACAGGGAAAAGTCTGATGACCGTCCACCAGACCGGACTTTCCCCAGGGAAACGTCTGATGATCTTTTCCCCCGGGCAGGACTTTTTCCCCAGGGGAAAAGTCTGATGATGCCCCCCAGACCCGGACCCTTTCCCCCAAGGGGCCCGGGAAGAAAAAACCCGGCCACGTCCACCGGGCAAGGAAATTCCACGGGAAACGTCCTGTGATCGCCACCAGACAGGACTTCCACAGGGAAAAATCTGGGTCATCGTCACCCAAAAGGGCTTTTTCCCCAGGGGAAACCCTCTTTGATCTTTCCCCCAGACAGGACTTCCACCGGGAAACGTCCCGATGATCGTCCACCGGACAGGGCTTTTCCACAGGGAAACGTCTGATCAACGTCCACCGGAAAAAGGACTTCCCCAGGGAAAAAGCTGATGAACGTCCACCAGAAAAGGGCCCTTTCCCCAGGGAAAAGTCTGATGATCGTCCACCGGGCAGGACTTCCACAGGGGGAAAGCTGAAGATCGTCCCCCCGGGCAACCTTTTTCCCCAGGGAAACGTCGATATCGTTCCACCAGACAGGACTTTTTCCCCAGGGGAAAAGCCCGATGATCGTCCACCGGAAGGGCTTTCCCCAGGGAAACTTTTGATGATCGCCCGGTGCCAGTCAAAAGGGAAAAGAAAGAGAAAGCGCCCCGCGGGCAGACGTTTTTTTCAAGGAAATGGAAATCGGGGGAAAAGGGAGGGAACAAAACCGATCCTTCCCCCCCGTTCTTTAAATTGCTTCTTCAGGGTTTCCCCTTCTTGGTTTTTAGTTGTGTTGTTTTTGACTTGTGTATTGGTTTTTTGAATAGAGTCAAAATTGGGGGGTTTTTCCCCCAAATCCTCTCTGCTTCACCCCCCCTCACCCCCTTTCCCGCCCCCTTTTCCCCTTTCCCCTTTGCCATTTCCCTTTTTATTCCCCCCCCTGCTATAAAAGTATGTTGGTTTTTATGTTTTAGTACCCAGTACGTTTTAAAGGGTTTGATAATTTGGAAAAACCTTTTAGCAATGGTGGGGGCCCGCGTTTATAAAACAAGCCTGGCCAAACGCGCGGTTTTTGTGGTGTGGGGTGGGGTGGGGTGGTGTTGTGGTTGTTTTGTGTGTTGGGGGGGGTTTCTGCGTGCGTGCTGCGTGCGGGGCGTGCGGCGGCGTGCCTTTTTTGTGCGCGCGCGCGCGCAAGCCACTTTTCCCTCAATCAGACCACAACCGTTCTTTTTTTCCCAAACAAAAAGAAACTGTACAGGATTTAAAATTCGCTCGTTCGTGCCCACCAAACATGTTGTTGAATGGTTTAAATTAATGTCCGATTCGGGTTGAGGCTCTTTTCAATGGGCCACTAGTTCCCCCGACCGGAAAATTTTTAGGTGGGGCGTATGCGCCAAACCCGTTTTCCTTGCAAAATATTTTAAAAATTTCTGGAATCCCAGGCCCAAGGGGAAAACCACAACCAAAAGACTTTATTTTGTTTCAAGCAGTGTGGGGAAAGGGGGGGACTTGGGGAATGGTGGGGATCAAAAAGAAATTTGAAAAAGGGGTGAGTAACCCAAAAAAGGCCCCCCCCCGGACATGGTGGTTTGACCGGGTCACCTCCTCCACCCCTTTCCCCTACCCCTTCTTCTCCCCTTCTCTCTCTTTCTTCCTGTCCTTCCCCCTCTCCTCCTTGGCCCGGGTCCTCTCCTCTCCCTCTCTCTCCCTTTTTTCCCCCTCCCCTCCCCTCTCTCCCCCCTCCCCCCCCCCACTCCCCTCTCTCTGCATTTCAAAATTTTTTTCCACTTTGCATACTTCCCAAGGGCCCCCTCAAATTCCCGGGTAACCCCTAAAAAGGGCCCCCAAAACCGGCAACCAAAACGGAGGAACCCCATCAAAAACAGCCCCCCAGAGACAAATGCACTTTTAAAAGCTCATGCTACGAACCCCCTACAGGTTTGTCAACCAAAACTTGGGGCACAAGTCCCCCGTGATGAGGGAGTGTCCCCCCTCCAGTTCCCAAGCACTTGCCCATGCCGTCTTTGACGATGACCACGGGTGTGGTTTTGGGGAAAAAAATCCGGTTTCCCCAAGTCTCCCCGCCAAGGGGATGAAGAAACCCCAACTTTGTGACTTTTCATGTTTATCCCCGGGGGGGGGGATGGAAAATGACCATGGGGAAAATTCTGGTCCAAAAAGGCAAGGAGGGTTCCCAATCCATGCTTTCCCTTTTTAAAAAATTAAAGGGTACAATTTTACCCCGCCTTTGTAGAACAAAAGAGTTGAGTGGGGTTTAAACCCCCCCAAAGGGGGGATAGAATAGCATTTAGGGGGAACCTAGCTAGTAGGGTGGGGCCTTTAAAAGGCTGGTCCTCGCATTTGCCCCCGGCGGGCCCGGGCAACTGGGTTTTTGGGGAGACGGCCATTGGGCTTCCCACTCGGGAATTGGGTGTTGTGTTTTGCTGAAAGGTGAAATTTAGATTTTGGGAAAGGGTTTAAAAACTTTTTGGTGGGAAAGGGTGGTTTTGCCCTAGGGAAAGAGTCGAAGGGTCTGTTTTTCTTCTTTATTCTCCAGCCCCCGCCACTTACATGGGGGTTGGCAACCCTTGGGCGTTGGGCCCGGGGGTAGAAAAAGTTTTTTTTAAAAGCAGCCCACGAGGCCCCCGAAACTTTGGGCCCCTTTAGACCTTGTAGTCGTTCTAAATTTGACTCCCGGCCACAAAAGACTTTCTCGAAAATCTGGGGTTTAAAGGGGGGGGAAAAGGGCCCAAAACTCCCACGTTCGGGGTCTTTTAGATCATTTCCCTTTACTGACAGAGTGTGGGGGCGGGGCGCGGGCCGGTGTTTTTTGAAGTAAAAGGGATGTTTTATGGTTTTTTGCCGTTAGTTTTGGCTTTTTTACCTAGATTGAGGGCAAAATAGATACTATCTTCGTAAACAAATTTAGTAAATGAAGTTAAGAGTTCAAAGTTCTTACATTTTTATTTTTACAAACTCAATTCCTTATCAAAAGGGAAAAGTATATACCCAAATTTTTCCCCATCAATATTTAGGTAACTTTTTTAACTAAGGGAGGTGCTGGGTTTATAAGGGTGAAATCCCAAAAAAGTTTTTCAGTACGTCACCATTTTTTTTTTGGGGAGTTTTTCAACCCAAAAAAGATCCAGAAAACATAGATTTAACGTTGCGGGCCTTTATTGGGATTAATTGGGTAAATTTTTAAAGCGCGCCCGCAGGGTCCTTGTTCGAACACTAGACAAACTGGTTTTTTAAATGTCGCCCTTTTTGCTGGCGAAAACGGATTGGTTAAGTCCGTGATGAAACCGCACGGGGGCCTAAACAAATGGTTAAAATACACCATTTAAGGTAGTTTGATTTTTTCCTCTGTTTTCTGGGTTTTTCAAACCCGTTACAAAAAAAGTGTTTTTTCCCCGTTTTGTTCAATATGTTTACCCCCTGGGTCCCCTTGCCCCGGCTGAAAAGCAACTGCCATTGTTGGGCCCGGGGGTTTTGGCCTAACAGGGGAAACGGGAGCCCTTAAACGTGTAGCACCACGTCCTGAGGTGGGGGTGTGGTGCCGAAAAGGAAGAAAGGGGGAAAGGTTTGGGTTTTTTCATGTGCAAGGTGTGTTTCCCTTTTTTTGAGTTTCACCCTATGTTGGGGCACTGCCCCTATATTTTTTTTTCCCCCCTACCAAATTTTGTAGGGGTGCTGTTGAAATCAGATGTTAATTTTATTTCTTTATTTTTCTTTTCTCCGCCTTTCCCCAAAAGGGGAGTCTCAAGGGTTTAAAGTTTTTTTCATGAAATAATTATATTGGAAAACCTGCCCTTTTGCAACGGGGGTCCCCTTTGGTTAAAAAGTTTGAATTTTGTTATGGATTTTTAAAAATTTGTTGTACCTCCCAACCCTTTTCCCAAAGGGGGGGGCCTTTTGGTGTTTATGTTTGTTGTAAATCCTGCACTTTTTTTCTTTGCTTAATTTTGAATGATTATGTTTTTTTTTGGGATTTTTTAATATAAAAACTTATGTTTAAAGGGTTTTTATTGTTATGTCTTAATAGGTCATGGTTTGGTTAAGGTTGGTTTTGATCCAACCCTTATTTTAAATAAAAAAGAGGGCCAAAAGAATTGGTGTTGGGTTTAAGTTTTATGTTCCAAAATTTGCTCTCTTTCCCCCAAAACCCCTTTTACCCCCCTTTTACCCCCCTTTTTCCATCCATCCACCCCCCCTTACATAAAGTATAGGGCAAACAACCCGGGTCCAGAGATACAGACACCTGAGGTGGGGTTTTTTTTTTCCACGAAATTGAGAAATATTCTCGTAAACGCTCCCGGTAAGTGGTGAAACTCGACGTGTGGTTTTTCCCGGTTTTTCCCACAGAGGGTCACCCCACAAAACCCCCCTCTGGGACAAACCCCGAGGGGATGACAAAATCACACAAAAATAATGCCCTTTGACAGGAAAACGAAAACCCCGGAATCCAAAAACCCCGCCGCCGCCATGTGCCCACCATTGCACCCCCCAGCAACTGTGTTGTTTTGGGTTTCTAGGAGAAGGGGGGGCCTCACCATTGCACCCCAGCAAAATGGTTTGTTTGGGTTTCAAGGGGAACGGTGCCACCATTGCACCCCACAACTGGGGTTGTTTTGGGTTTCTAGGAAACGGCCCGGGTGTTTGGTTTTAAAAATACGTTTTCCCTCAAATTTTTTTGGGAAAAAGGGAAAGCTTAGAATGTAACTACAAAAAGACAAAAAAAATGGAACTACAGCAAATGATCGCCCTAAAAGAGAAACCAATAAAAATTTTTAATGCGGGGTGAACAATTTTCGAAAGCTTCTTTACACTAAGCCCTCAAAAAAAAAAGAGTTAAGTAGAAACTTAAGTGACTTGGGTGATATGATACTTGAGGATAACTGAGGACAACTTGAGGATGACTTAAGTAAGAACTTAGAAGTGACTTGAGGATGACTTGAGAACAACTTGAGCAAGAACTTAGAAGGACTTGATTAAAAACTTAACTAAGAACTTAAGGGTGGCTTAAGGTAACTTAAAAAAAAATTTTTAATTTTTTAATTTAAAAAAAAAAAAATTTTTAATTTTTTAAAAAAATTTTTAATTTTTTTTTTAATTTAAATTTTTTTTTTTTGACTTAAGGTGACTGAAAGTGATTTATCTCCCTTTAATTATGCAAAAAATTTTAATTACCTCCCTGAATAAATTATCTATTTATTAGATCAGTGAAGAGAAATGATTATTAAAAGTTGTGTTTTGTGTTTAATTTGCTAAGTTTTAATATAAATATTGTACAAAGTAGCTACTAAAAAGTATTTTAAAAAGCACGGTGTTGTTTAAAACCTTTAAAACTATTCTGCTTGAATAAAAAACAATTTTAATAACACCCCCAATTATGCATAAACACCATAAAATTATGAAAGCTTTCAGTTTGAAACATATATATATTAATCCAAAAAGTGTAAAGTTGGGAATATGCCTGCGGTGGTTTTTTTGCTTGTTTGTGTGGGTTCTGAAAAGTCTAAATTTCCCCTCTTCTCTGCCCTCTAAGTGACCCTTCCCATTTTCGTGTTTCGTCTAGGTCACTGGCGGGGCTATAAACGCCCGCAAACCACATGTGTTGTGTTGTCTGGGTCACTGGCATGGCTATAAACGCCTGCAAACCACAATGTTTTCGGGGTCACGGCGTGGCTAAAAACGCCCGCAAACCACAAATGTGTGTGTCCTGGGAAGGGCCACTGAAAAGGGGGGAAGAGAATTGCCCCAAACTAGACAAACTGAAAGTAGGCAACCAAGTGTAGGTATTTGGGAAGGGCCACTGAAAAGGGGGTAAGAGAATTTCCCCCTAACTAGACAAACTGAAAGTAGAAACCCAAAGTGTAGAAATACCACTATTAGAGGCATATTCCCAAACTCTTCGCATCTAGCCACATTATCTGTGATCCTCTGGATCTGGTTTGGGGCCTAAAGGGGGCATAAAGGGGCTCAAGTTAGACCCATGGGTGATCAGTAATGTTTGGGTAGATGCGAAGAGTTTTGCATTTTTTTAAAAACTACGTGGCCTTTTCAAGAGAAAAAACAAAAACAATGCAACTATGTAATGTCCCTCTTCGGTGGCTGGTCAGGGCAAAGAATTGACGTCAAAAATATCTTACGCAATTTCTGACATCATAATGTGTGATGTCATCAACAAGGGAACAACAAAAAAAAAAAGGGGGGGGGGGGGTGGGGGGGAGGAAGGGGTGCAAGTTGTGTGTGTGTCTGTGTGTAGTTATACAGTAACCAATGTACTCCAAAAACATAACAACACGCTTCATAAATCACAATGAAACTGCGACCATAGTCCTGTCTGTGACTGTGCATGGCATACAAGAACTGTCACCTGAAAAATATATATAAATTTCCTGCAATTCATCAATGTTGTTTACAGGTAAATCTGGATAGGGTTGTTACAAATTTGTCTTAACATTACATCCATTTGGCACCCTTGTATCCAATGTCCTTATCCATTTTTCTTCAGCAAAAGAAAAATGGATAAGGACATTGGATACAAGGGTGCCAAATGGATGTAATGTTAAGACAAATTTGTAACAACCCTATCCAGATTTACCTGTAAACAACATTGATGAATTGCAGGAAATTTATATATATTTTTCAGGTGACAGTTCTTGTGTGCCATGCACAGTCACAGACAGGACTATGGTCGCAGTTTCATTGTGATTTATGAAGCGTGTTGTTATGTTTTTGGAGTACATTGGTTACTGTATAACTACACACAGACACACACACACAACTTGCACCCCTTCCTCCCCCCCCCCCCCCCCCCCCTTTTTTTTTTTGTTGTTCCCTTGTTGATGACATCACACATTATGATGTCAGAAATTGCGTAAGATATTTATGACGTCAATTCTTTGCCCTGACCAGCCACCGAAGATGGACATTACATAGTTGCATTGTTTTTGTTTTTTCTCTCGAAAAAGGCCACGTGGCCGAAAATTAGATGAGTGGTATTGTGATTTTTCTATACTGTTTTCTTCCCTTTGGAGGACTATTGCTTTTGTGTAAAATCTGAAAAGTTTAGTAAATTAGTATTGAAAACGGATAACCCTACACTTGTCAGAGTGCCCCTTTCCCTGTTCTCTACAAAGGTTAAGGGGATGGGGGTGGGGTTGGGGAGGTGCGGGTGGAGTCTGAGAGAGTATGTCTAATCCTGCCCGCACATTGTTTCACCTGTTGCAATGAACATCATCCCACAGTATTGTTTACTTTTTCAACAACACTATTTGTATGAACTTCCCAACCCTCCACACTCATACCCCCACAGTGGATGGGGAGATATGAGCTCTCCCTCTCTCTCTCCGCCCGCCCCCCCCCCCCCCCCCCTCTCTCATTGCCTTCTTCTCCACCCACACATCCCCCCCCCCTACTATACCTTATTACCCATCAATCATTTCCATCCACTTCCCACCCTTATTAACATTACCCACACCCCATATACAACTACCCACGTGTAACTACTATCACCTCGATCACCACAAAGTCATTTATTTATTTTATTCATTTGTTTTTTTTTTTTACTTTCATTTTATATATCTATATATTTTATCTATCTATTTATTATTATAATTACTACTACTATCATTATTATCATTACTATCCTTTTTATTTGTTATTGTATTATCAGTTTATTTTATATATATAATATATATGTGCTGTGTATATGGGCGTATACGCGCGTGTTCCTGTGGTGTGTGTGTGTGTGTGTGTGTGTGTGTGTGTGTGTGTGTGTGTGTGTGTGTGTGTGTGTGTGTGTGTGTGTGTGTGTATGTGCACATGTACGCAAGTGCATGTGTGTGCGCGTAAGCACATGCATGTGTGTGCATCTGTGTGCGTGCGTGCGTATGTGCACGCGCATTTGTGTGTGTGTGTGTGTGTGTGTGTGTGTGTGTGTGTGTGTGTGTGTGTGTGTGTGTGTGTGTGTGTGTGTGTGTGTGTGCCTGCATGTGCCTTTGATTGTGGAAATGAATGTTCAAAAGATGACTTAGTAACAAGAACATTAAAAAGAATAACAACAATAACTACTCTCTCTCTCTCTCTCTCTCTCTCTCTCTCCTCTCTCTCTCTCTCTCCTCTCTCTCTCTCTCTCTCTTTCTCTCTCTGTCTTTCTCACATAGCAATAACAACTACAGCAACCCTCATACACACACGCGCGCGCACACGCACACACACACTCACACACAGATTCACGCACGCGCGCGCGCGCGCGTGCAGACAGACAGACAGACAGACAGACAGACACACACACACACACACACACACACACACACACACACACACACACACACACACACACACACACACACACACACATAATTTGACTTGAC
>CM031601.1:41347461-41349931 GCA_018398815.1 Conus ventricosus
TTGTCTTTTAAGAACATGCCTCTGAAATAAATGTTTGTTGCTTTTGTCTGTCTGTCTTCGTCTGTTTTCTCTCTCTCTCTCTCTCTCTCTCTCTCTCTCTCTCTCTCCCCCTCTTCTCTCTCTCTCTCTCTCTCTCTGTTTTGTCTCTCACGTGTCGTTAAGTACACCCATTGAATATTTTGCTGTGTTGGTCGCTCCCCCACCCTCCCCCCTTTGTCCAACCTTTTCTCTCCACCCGCCACCCTCTCTTTTCCTCTCCTGGGGGTGAAATCACACAGGACAATAGTAACCCCCCCCCCCCCCCCCCCACAGTAAGTGAGTCCCGTTCTACTTGACCACAGCAGGCAGAGGGTTGAAACAGTGTGCCATAGTGACTTCAAGTCCCGTGGGGGTCGCTTTGTTTAGTCATTGGGGCATGGTCATGACATCATTCACCCCCCTGCTGTAGGAAATGGATTGCCCGTATAGCGGGGCCTCTGTCTGTTTGACTCCTCTCTGTCGCTCTCTGTCCTCCTCTCTCTCTTCTCTCTTCTCTCTCTCCTCCCCTCTCTCCCCTCTCTCTCTCTCTTCTCTCTCCCCCTTCTCTCTCTCTCGGGTTTGGGATATGAAAGCCGCTATGTAGTTTTAGCATTCTTTCTTCTTTTTTTTAATTTAAAAAGACTAATCACCATTCGCTCGTCTTATGAATCTTCCATTGGGTGAAACATCTTTACATGCTGCTTATCTCCGGCTGACAAATTAAAGAGACAAACACGTTTTTTTCAGATACATTTTTGCTTTTTCTTTTCTGATTTGGGAAACATATCCCCCAATCGAAAATTTTTTTTGAAAGATTAAAGGGTGTTCTACCAGCAAATGATTTTTTTTTAGACCTTAAAAAAAATTTTTAACACAATTTCAAAATGCCTGGATATGTGAAGGACGATTCGACAAAAGGAATGTTCTCCCAATCGATTTGGGAGACACAACAAAGGCATCTGAGGAATTTGTAGGGGAGCGTCCTTGAATTCGGTACGCTACTGATGCAACAGGTTTGTCTTTGGACGGGGGCCCCACTCCCCCCCGTTATTAAAAAATTTATTTTTTCAGGGATCAGGGGGTTTAGACAGAAGAAATTTTCGCTTTCAAAAACCAAAATGCGCTTCGCTAGGGCACACGCACCTGTCCTCACATCGGGGGCCCCCACAAAGGGGACGGGAAACCCAAAAACATTTTATAGAAATAATCAACTTTTATTCAAATTTACTCCGAAAACCCCCCCCCTCACTACACAATACAAAATTGATATACAACAAAGTAACCATACAGACAATTTTTAAATCGCATCCCTGTTCTTCAGTGATTTTACTTAGCCAGGAAAGCAAAATTCCACATTCCTTTTGCACACTTATAAATTTAAGGCAATAAAGCGTCCTAATTTCCAGCATTCCCCTTTGGGTTTACCGTATTCTCTCATCCCCCGTACCCCCCGAGTGAAGCTGCCCACCGTTGTGTCCTCCCGATTGGCCAAATCCCCTTGGGGGGCCGGCAACGACTTGGGCGCACCCTCACGAGCTCCCGGGCCCACCACTTGCCCTCTCCACGGAAAGGGCTCCTGTCGCCTCTCCCAAGGGCTTCTCTGGCTGCAAACACCCCCCGTTGTCTGGGTCCCTGTCTAGGCCCCCAAAAGGTTTAACACGTCTTGCTGTCGACCCTCCCCCCCAAAGGGGGACAAATTTTTCTCCTCGGCTCCGAGGTACGCAACCCCCTGTATACGTCCCCACCCAGGAGAAACGAGGCGACAGCTAACCTCTGCTTCCGCTGTATTTTCTTGGCCTCACAAGCGGGGGAGTTCCTTTCCCCTTAAAGGGGTCCCACTCTTCCTGGTTTTTCCAGCACCTTTTATTCGTTCTCAAAAAAAGAGAGAACCCGGTTTAACTGGGAACCAAGGGAAACACCCCACACACACCACACCGATTTTACCAAAAATCCCCCAAATTATTTTTATTCCGCCAATGGGAAACCTTCACCTACACATAACACACCACCAAGCTGCAGCGCCAACAAAGATTGGGCACCCCGTGGTTTAAAGATAAACCCCCATCAAACTCATGTTGATTCCCCCAAGCACCATTGTACAAACAGCCCGGTTCTTACGCCCGGAAATACTTAAGTATTTCTACCCTTTAAGGCAAAAAGGCGCAAAACCCCCGATAGGGGCGCCCTTCCCTTCTTCCTCAGAACAAGGAGACTGAAGGTCGCTGTACTTGCCTGAGGTGACGGTCACCTTCCCGTGACGGTCACCTGACACGATCGCCTTTCCTTCAGGCCCACTGGGAGAACCCCGGGAATAGCCAGCCATGGTCGGACGGAATCTCCCCAAACCCAGGGGGAAACCGGCAGGTTCCCCCCCCCGGGGCCCAACCTTTCCCCCCCCCTTTTTTCCCAAAAATATTTTCCCCCTTGGACCCCGCCCCCCCCCAAAAAAACA
>CM031601.1:41371301-41381301 GCA_018398815.1 Conus ventricosus
CGTGTGAAGAACACCGGTCATGTTCTATTCGCCTCTCTCGTCTCTCTCTCTCTCTCTCTCTCCTCTCCTCTTCTCTCTCCTCTCTCTCTCTCTCTCCTCTCTCCATCGTCTTCTCTCTCTGCTCGTCTGTCTGTCTTCTCTCTCTCTCTCTCTCTCTCTCTCTCTCTCTCTCTCTCTCTCTCCCCCCCCTCTCTGTCTGTCTGTCGTCTCTTCTGTCTGTCTCTCTCTCTGTCTCTTCTCTCTCTCTCTCTCTCTCCTCTCTCTCCCTCCCCCCCTTTCCTACCTGTCTGTCTGTCAGTCTCTCTCTCTCTCTCTTCTCTTCTCTCTCTCTCTCTCACTCTCACTCTCTACCCTCTTTCCTACCTGTCTGTCTGTCACTCTCTCTCTCTCTCTCTCTCTCTCTCTCTCTTTCTCTCCTCTCTCTCTCTCTCTCTCTCTCTCTCTTCTCTCTCTCTCTCTCTCCCTCTTTCCTAACCTGTCTGTCTGTCTGTCAGTCTTCTCTCTCTCTCTCTCTCTCTCTCTCTCTCTCTCTCTCTCTCTCCTCTCTCCCTCTCTCTCTCTCTCTCTCTTAGCCTGTCTCTGTGCTTCTGTCTACCTGACTAGCTGTCTGACTGTGTGTGTGTGTGTGTGTGTGTGTGTGTGCGTGCGTGCGTGCGTGCGTGCGTGCGTGCGTGCGTGCGTGCGTGCGTGCGTGCGCGCGCGCGCGCGCGCGCGCGCGTGTGTGTGTGTGTGTGTATGTGTGTGTGTGTGTGTGTGTTTGCTGATATGTGTGTGTGTGTGTGTGTGTGTGTGTGTGTGTGTGTGTGTGTGTGTGTGTGTGTGTGTGTGTGTGTGTGTTTGCTGGTATGTGTGTGTTATTGACTGTGTGCGTGTGTTAGTAGTGTGTGTGCATGTACTCGTGAACATTGCTGTGTTTCTTTCCTATTATACTCCCACACTTACGTCCACATTTAGGCCTATGGGTTTGAGGGATGTTTGCGAGTAGAATGACTGTTCGGACAACGGTCAATTGTTTCGATGACTGTACATACAAAAAAAGTTTATAGAAACAAATATTTGGAAATCAATTACAAACATTCTAGCAATGCACTATATGTTGTGTTAAATATGAACCAGCATTTAACGCAAATAACAAGTAGACTTCGGTTAAACAATGTTTCATTTGATCATTTATTCATGCTCTCAGAAGGACCACCAGTCCAGTGGTTAATGCGGTCAGCTGCAGAGTTGATAGTTGTGGGTTCGAATCACTCACGGAGTTGCATTTTTCGGCTTGAAACCGTCTCTGTCTCACAGTACATGAATGTGCATGATTCAGGTCAGGGACAACGAAAACGGCGAAGGCAAAGATGAAGGAACGGTGCTCAAGACATGGTGAGTCTGTGGGACCTTAGTCCTTGGTCTTTCTTTCTTTTCTGTTTCTTTAACTACAGATCTTGAAGACTTTTCCTCATTGAACGCGAATTAGATCGCGAACCTAGATCGTCCGGTTGCGCGATCTTGATCATATGGTCACGCGATCTTGATAAACCTGGTTACTCGATCTAGATTGGTTATGTGATTTTGACCGTCTGGTTACGCGATCTTGACCGTCTGGTTACGCGATCTTGACGATCTTGACCGTCTGGTTATGCGATCTTGACTGTGTGGTTACGTTATCTTGACGATCTTGACCGTCTGGTTACACGATCTTGACGATCTTGACCGTCTGGTTACCCGATCTTGGCCGTCTGGTTACGTGCTCTTGACCGTCTGGTTACGCGATCTTGACGATCTTGACCGTCTGGTTACCCGATCTTGACCGTCTGGTTACGCGATCTTGACGATCTTGACCGTCTGGTTACCCGATCTTGGCCGTCTGGTTACGTGATCTTGACATCTGGTTACACGATCTCGGCGATCTGAACGAATCTTGTCTTTGGACCTCACTGCAGGAGCTTGTAGTTCGGAATGGAAGATGGCAGAGCTGCACCTATCTGTGTGATTCCAGGTCTGTGGTGGTAAAAGGAGCACTCGACTGGAAGATGGCAGAGTTGCATCTATCTGAGTGATTCCAGGTCTGTGGTGGTAAAAGGAGCACTCGACTGGAAGATGGCAGAGTTGCATCTATCTGAGTGATTCCAGGTCTGTGGTGGTAAAAGGAGCACTCGACTGGAAGATGGCAGAGTTGCATCTATCTGAATGATTCCAGGTCTGTGGTGGCAAAAGGAGCACTCGACATCCCTCCAGAACTGTTCAGGTTCCCAAGGAGGAAAGCAACCACATGACAGCTTTCCTGTATTAGACAGACGTCAGTTTGGGACTGGTTGAGAAATACTCCTGTGGTTTGTGGTTTGTGGATGGTTGAACTGAATTTGTATTCTCTATTTGTCATAAAACATTCGTTTTAGTTGCGGCCGTAATATTCACGAACACAAGACTGTCACGGTCAAAAATAGAACAACCAAGTCGTGGTCCAGGTTGTTTGGACATAAGCTCTAACTCAAATATTCTGGGCGCCACGTAGACGGGCCCATGGTTCGGATCCAGCCAATTAAGCATAGGGGAGAGGCTCCACAGAGACGGTCTGTCCGGCCAGACGGACTAAGCAGCTTTGACCGACGCCTCGATGTCTAGCGAGACGAGTCGTAGCGCCTGGCTCAGGCTCATCTAGCCAATTTGTGGAACCGCGCCATTGTTAGTCGGACGTCGCAGGTTAAAGCAGGAAAGGGAGAGGGGGAAGGTAGTGCGTGGTGGAGGTGAAATCTAGCTAATCAATTAAATGACCAATTGACCACCACAGAGAGTAAGGCGTGTAGGCATGACTGGCATGATTTGAACATCCAATGGAATTAGAGGGAGATAACTTCGAGTACGAGGCAGTAAAAATACTGACCAATGGTACTCGCCCTTTTGGACAGATCGGAACGGGATAAGAAGGATGTGAGAGGGAGAGAACGGGGAACGAGGGAGAACGAACAGAGAGACAGAGAGAGAGAGGTCTGAGTGTAATCTCTGAGGAGAGAAAAGCAGAGAGATGAGGGGAGGAGAGAAGAGAACCAAGTTGAGAGATTAGCATGAGATAGTCTGCAGAGGAAGGACTGAGGAGAGATGTGGAGAGAGAGAGCTGCTAACTAATGAGGAGGAAAAGAAAGAAAAGAAAAAAAGAAAAGAAAAGCAACCATGTCCATTTGATAAGAGCAGACTAGAAGAGAGAGAGAGAGAGTGCAATGCATTAATGCAGGAAGAAAGAAAGGAGAAAAGATCGATGTTGATAGTCACTGTTCTATCTTCACTGGGGTTCGACCTCATACTTGGCCAGCGCCACTTCCATCGGCAGTCCAACCTGACCAGTGCCAGCAGTCCAGCCTGACGGTGCCAGCAGTCTAACCTGACCAATGCCAACGGTTGTGTCGTGCTTGTGAAAGTGACAGTGAAAAGAAAAGAAAAGAAAAGAAAAGACAGTGATTCGTGAATAGTTAAGATCACCTGGCCAGGTAAAGTAGAAATCTATTTATACCCGGGTTAGTTAATGATGTTTTAGATAAATGATTTTGTGAAGTTCAGGAAAGAGAGAATGTTTTATTTTGTTTGATTCCATGTGCATTGATGTTTCGTTCTATGAACATGTGTAGTAAAGTTATAGACTTTACTAGTGGTTTGATGTGACGAATGCATGATATATGAATGAGATCGTAAGCAAGCTGTGAGTGTGTTTGGGCTGTGTGCTAGTCCTTCCTCCATCAACATCACCCGAGGTTGACAATTTATTGGCGAGCCTGCCAGGATATTCTGGCCATTTATTATAATTGTTCAACTTCTCAGAGAGGAAGCTAGGTGGGATTCAAGTATTGTAATCCTAAGACAAGGGGTTGTCTTACTGTATGTTCCCAAGATAGTTAATACTAGGCTTGGCATTGCTTCCAAGATAGTTAATACTAGGCTTGGCATTTCAGCCCCAGAGTACTTATTTCCCACAGATTGCCTATAATTCGCTCTCATAGTTGGGTCAGGCGCTGGGCGTCTTATAAAAACTAACTACGTTGTCCCAAGCTAATATTATCATTCATAGGATTGTGCTATTACGTCATCGTGTCGGTAACACCAGTTTGGCTGTCGTAGTTATAAATCTTGTTCAAAAAAAAAAAAAAAAAAAAAGAAGAAACAGAAGATATAATGGCGGAAAGGAAAAAGAACACCCCATTGAACAACTTGGATTTGTCGTCGGGGATTTAGGTATTGGGGGAAAAGGGGTTTGCGAGTTTCGTTGAAAACCGGCAAAAAAAGGGAAAGGGGATAAAACGCGGGAAAAGACGCGTATTGCAGTAGAAGCGCGGGGAAACAAAAATTTTTTAAGGATTCGGCCCTAATGAAAATTCAGGCTAGGGAAACGCAGGAGACAAAAAAGTTTTAAAGGTTTTAATTGGGTTTAAAGGAAAAAAAGTGAGAATGCAGGGGGGAGGCCCCCGATGATGGTAGTTCACTTTCCTTTTTGGCCCTTTTGTGCGCAGTTACGCCCCCCGACCAAATTTTCCCAAAATTTTTCTAAAGGGAAACCCGTTTTCGTTTGAGAATACACAGTCGTTTCAAAACGTTTGGACCATTTCAGGGTTGGCCTTAAAAGGGGTTTGGGCAGTCATTTTGTCAGCTTTTACGACGGGAAAGGCTTTAAAAATTTTCACTGCGTTACCAGCAAAAACAACATTTGATTTGGGGCGTTTTTGTAAAGGGGAAATCTTTTGTTTAAAAGGGATTTGCCCCTACAGAGGGGGGGTTCGGGAAAGGGAAATTTCGTTCAGAAAAATTTACAAGCAGGTAAAAACGTACTTTTCATTTTGGTGCCCGTTTGTTAAATATTTTGGGGGAAGTGGTTAGAGTTGGGAGTGGTACGAAAAAGGAGTTCGCTGAGTTAAAAGGGAGCTTTTTATAAAGGGGAACGGGTTTTTGTCAGGTTGCGGCCCTGATTTTAAACCCATACTTTTAAAAGAGAAAACACCCAAAGGGAAGCGGAGGTTGTTAAAGTTGCAGAGGTGAAATTAGAGGGGCACTTTTTGGGCACTAAGGTGCAGGAAAAAAACGGGTTTTGCTAGGCCCGGTTTGAAAAGAGTGCAAGGAGCCGGGGGGAGTTTTCTGCAAAGTCAAAAAACCCCAGTGGTGGGGCCCGGGAAGGGAAAGGGGCCCCAAAGGGGGGAACCTTTGGGTTTTTTTATTTGTCAAAAAGAAGGGCATGTGGCGAGGGATTGTGCATGGGGTTCCAGAAGGCAGCAGCCTTGCAAAAAGGTGGTAAAGGGTCGTCGGGGGGAAAACGCCGGGGAGGGGAAAACCAAAAGGGGATTCGTTGGAAGAGGGGGGGAGTGCACCCTATGGCTAAGGACAGCAGTCAGTGTCGGGATGGGGGCAAGGCTGAGTGGTTCGTTAAAGGGGAAAAAGGGTGGATTCCCCCAGCGGGGGGGAAAAGGGTGTTACGAGAACTGGTTGTTCATGCGGGGTGGAGTACGAAAAAAGTGGTTTCGAAAAGGGGGGATTTGACAGGGAAAAATTCCAGCCCTTGAACTCTAATCGATGGCCTGTGAGGGATTTTCCCGGGTTGAAAGTTAAAAAGTACGTCCCCCTTTAACTTCTCAGGCGAGTTGTCTGCGTTGGTGTTGGAGAAAACCCCTTCATGTTTTGACATGGGAAAAAAATTCCCAGGTGAAGGGATCCAGGGGACCCTGAGTTGTTAAATGCTACAGGGGCAGATTTTAAAACACGGGCAAGAAGGAGGAAAAGGTTGTAAACGTTAGTCTTTCCCGGCAAGGAAGTCAGGCATAGATGTTTTCCCTGATGGTTTAGGGCAGCGCGGAAAAGGACCTTCGCTCTTTGGAAGTTTGGGATTTGGGCCCAAGGGTGGAGGAAACAGGGGGGTTAGAGGGGTTTGAGACATTTTTTCTTGAAAAAAAGGCGGGTGTTGAAACCGAGTGTTCCCCAAGGGGGAAAAAGGGAAAGGTGCCACTCAGTATAGGGTTTCCGGGGTTTAAATCGTGCCCTTGTATGTGTGGGTCACGAGTCGTATGGGGGGTCATCTCGGCACCAGCAAAACAGCGGACCGAATTTTTTAAAGACTTTCTTTGGGCCCAGGAGAAATGGCAGACATCAAGCGTTTTGCATGTCATGTGCGTGTGTAAAGGTCGCCCAAGAGGGGGTGAAGAGGAAGGCCCCTCTTAAAAACCCCCTTAATTGAACCCCGTTGGAGAGTGGTTTTGGGATTGTTTGGAAAATCTCCCCCTTTTCCCAAAGGTGGGACGGGTTTTAGGGAGAAGAAAGGTTTGAAAGGGAAATTTTTTGCGGGAGGCTGGGGTTTTCGGTCAAAAAGAAGCTTTATGACAGGAGGTGAGGAAGAACCCCTAAGGCGGGAGATCAATTTCCTGGAATGTTCCCCCCGGGTCACAACAAGCTGCTGAGGGAATTTGGGAAAGGGGCCAAATTTACCATCACTGAAAAAGGGTTTGGGCGAGATTCCCCTTGGGTGTGAAAGGGAAAACCCAAAAGTTTCCTGCGAATTTTCCCGCAAAAATTTTTCAGGTGAGACTCGACATGGCGCCCGCAGAGTTATTGCTGAGATGAAAGAGAAGCAGAAGAAGGGGGGATTTTTTTCGGGGTTTCCAGGAGAAGAGTCATCAGGGGGCGTTTTCACTGTTGAAGGGTAGACAGTTGGTTTATGAGGGTTATTGGCGGGGTTGGAAGGGGTTGTGAAAAATTTATGGGGTGACATTCTGATTTGTTTCCCAGGGCATGGGGGGAGCATTTTGAGGCAAACTAGGGAAACAGTTTTAGAGGGTTGAGGGGGCAAACCAAATTTACGCCAGACCCCCAAAGTGGCCCGGTTTGGGTTTTTCCAAGCCCGGAAATTCCCTTGGGTTTTTTTGCGGAAAGGGACACAAAGCAGCCCGGGAAAGGGGAAAAAGGGGGGAAGATGATGAATTCAGAGAGGGCCAAAGACCAAAAAAGGGAAATCAGGAGTCTGCTTGGTTTTATTGGGGGGTTTTTTACGGGGAAATTTGTTCCAAAAATTTTGCAGCCCCAAACACGGGTCCTCTCAGTGATTTGGTCAAGGCAGGGGAACCGGGCCCGTGGTTTTGAATGGTCAGACGTGCAGAGCAAGCACTTTCAGGGCGGTGCTGGAAAGACTAGGGTTCCCCTTTTCCCTCTTTAAGCCTACCAGGGTATGTCCAAACCCTTTTTTTTGGGGACAGATGCATCAGGCGGTTTTGGGGGAAAGGGCGTATTGTTGCAGGAGCATGAAAGGGGTCGAGATTCCCCGTAGGGTATGCTGGGAAAATGACAAAGTGTGAAAAAGGGTCGCAACGGTGGGAAAAGGGGGGTTTAGCCCGTGTGTGGGCCCTGCAGGAAAAAATTTAAAAAATACTTGTATGGGAAAAAGTTCGTGTTTTGGGCGGATCATTAAACCCTCAAATTCCGGGGGGGGCGCGTTGAAAAAACCCGCAGAAATGCTGCGTTGGGCATTTGGATTGCCCGCCCACGGGAGAGTGCCGTTTCTTTCCCCCGGGCGCGAATTTTCGGAGTGATATTTAAGCCGTGTAGTTTAGCAAGCTGCAACTCAGAGGAAGTCAGTTATCCGGGGTTTCTTTTTTGATTTTGTTTTTGATGGGAAATTTTGTTGATTGGATATGGGTTCATTCCCCGTTGGGGTATGGTTCATATTTTTGTGTGAGATTTGTTCATGGGAAATGTAGTTATGCTTGAGCAACAGTCGTTGTGGTGATGCATTATTTGAAAAAGTGGGGGATGAGGGTTCCTTTAGTGAAGTGTCATGGATCGTGATCCCTATTTTATTGGCTTTTCCTAAAAATTGTGAAAAGGAGAGATGGCAAATCCCCAGGTGGGGGGGAAATTTCATAAAATGCGCACAGAGGTCGTTTTAAAATTTAATTGAAATAACGCAAGAGCGCACGTCTGATAAAATCATTGGGTGGTATTTCCCAATTTATTTTTTTTATAATTTATAAAAACCCTTTTGGTTTTTAAGTAATTTTTTTAAAATTTTAAAGTGTAGCTGGTTTAGGGAAAATTTGGTTTTGTTTTTTTTTGTTTCCCTGGGGTTTTTTGGGCGATGCGGTGCATGGTCTTTTGCAAGGGGGGGAAAATTTTTCACGGTTTAAAAAAAGAAAAACCCAAATTTGTGGTCCAGGGGTTTTTTTGGACTAAGCTTAAATCAAAAATTTGGGGGGCCCGTAGACCCGGGCCATGGTTCGGATCCCGCCCAAATTTAAAATAGGGGAGAGGCTCCCCGAGACGGTTTTGTCCCGGCCCGACGGGACTAAAACAGCTTTGCCGCGCCTCGATGTTAGCGAAAACGGTCGTAGCGCCTGGCTCAGGGGTCATCTAGCCAAATTTTTGGAACCCCGCGCCATTGTTAAATCGGGGCCCTCGCAGGTTTTTAAAACAGGGGAAAAGGGGAGGGGGAAGGGAGTGGTGGTGGGGGTGAAATCTAGCTAATCAAATTAAAAGACCCAAATTTACCACCACAGAGGTTTGGCCCCTTTTAGGGTTTACTGGGATTTATTTGAACATCCCAAAGGAATTAGAGGGAGAAACTTCGAGTACGAGGGGAGTAAAAATTTTGGGCCCAAAGGTTTTCGCCCCTTTTTGGGCGATGGAACGGGTAAGAAGGGGGTGAGAGGGAGAGAAGGGGAAAGGGGAGAAAGAAAAAGAGAGACAAAAGAGAGAGAGGTCTGAGTGTAAATTTTGAGGAGGGGGGAAAAGCAGAGAGATGAGGGGAGGAGAGAAGAGAACCAAGTTGAGAGATTAGCATGAGATAGTCTGCAGAGGAAGGACTGAGGAGAGATGTGGAGAGAGAGAGCTGCTAACTAATGAGGAGGAAAGAAAGAAAAGAAAAAAAGAAAAAAAAAGCAACCATGTCCATTTGATAAGAGCAGACTAGAAGAGAGAGAGAGAGAGAGAGTGCAATGCGTTAATGCAGGAAGAAAGAAAGGAGAACAGATCGATGTTGATAGTCACTGTTCTATCTTCACTGGGTTTCGACCTCATACTTGGCCAGCGCCACTTCCATCGGCAGTCCAACCTGACCAGTGCCAGCAGTCCAGCCTGACCGGTGCCAGCAGTCTAACCTGACCAATGCCAACGGTTGTGTCGTGCTTGTGAAAGTGACAGTGAAAAGAAAAAGAAAAGAAAAGAAAAGACAGTGATTCGTGAATAGTTAAGATCACCTGGCCAGGTAAAGTAGAAATCTATTTATACCCGGGTTAGTTAATGATGTTTTAGATAAATGATTTTGTGAAGTTCAGGAAAGAGAGAATGTTTTATTTTGTTTGATTCATGTGCATTGATGTTTCGTTCTATGAACATGTGTAGTAAAGTTATAGACTTTACTAGTGGTTTGATGTGACGAATGCATGATATATGAATGAGATCGTAAGCAAGCTGTGAGTGTGTTTGGGCTGTGCGCTAGTCCTTCCTCCATCAACATCACCCGAGGTTGACAAAGACATTGATTAAATTGTCTTCACAAATTGATTCAAAACAGCTTCAAGTTTAGTAGGCTGAACAATATATGCCAGTAAAGTACCAGCGGGCAAAATTTTCATAGAATGTGTTCGCTCCCTTGAGTAAAAGCTCGTTCCACCTCCTACGAAGAATTATTTTGTGTGTTGTGGTCAATCAGCAATCTCTGTGAACTACGTCGTGGATCGCACACTTCAATTCAGAGAGAGACTGCGGTTCATCATTTGTCTGCAGTATTGATTGCAACGTTCACTGCGCCTCCACCAACGACAGAAAATGAAATTAATTTGTGTGTATGTTTTTAATCGTTGACAAATATCGTAAAACAAATACTCCCCTAAATGAAGAAAGTAAAAACGTTTTTAAAAAAACCCACAATGAAAAGGAATAGCACCAGACGTTTTTCGGCATGAGCTCTTTGTCAGTGATGAAAAAAAGAAAGGAAATACAGTCCTGGATAGTCACCGGTTATGGAGGGGCACGCTTATGATGGCAACTG
>CM031601.1:41398801-41408801 GCA_018398815.1 Conus ventricosus
TATATATATATATATATATATATAGAGAGAGAGAGAGAGAGAGAGAGAGAGAGAGAGAGAGAGAGAGCAGGTCGTCACACTCCGTGTTTTATACACACATACACACACGCGGGCGCGCATGCACACACACACACACACACACACACACACCACACACACACACACACACACACACACACACACTCCTCTCTCTCTCTCTCTCTCTCTCTCTCTCTCTCTCAACACACACACAGACACACACACACAAATACACACACAAACACACAGACACACACAGACACACACACAGACAGACACACACACACACACATACACACACACGCCACACACACACATACACACACACGCCACACACACACACACACACACACACACACACACACACACACACACACACACACACACACACACACACACACAATAAGCTAGCAGAGACAGAGAGACAGTCTGTTCATCAATCTATCTATTACATGCCTACCTACTTATCTATCCATCCATCCATTTATCCATCTGTGTGTGTGTGTGTGTGTGTGTGTGTGTGTGTGTGTGTGTGTGTGTGTGTGTGTGTGTGTGTGTGTGTGTGTGTGTGTGTGTGTGTGATCTATCTAAAATGTGTATATTTACACTCAAATATAGATAGATAGATAGACAGACAGACAGACAGTCAGACGTCGGACAGATAGATAGATAGAAATAGATAGATAGATAGATAGATAGATAGATAGATAGATAGATGATAGATAGATAGCTACTAGCTAGCTAGCTAGATAGTGGATATAGATAGATAGATAGATAGATAGATAGATAGATAGATAGATAGATAGATAGATGGATAGACAGACAGTAGCTAGCTAGCTAGATAGATAGATGAGAGAGATAGCTAGCTAGATAGCTAGCTAGCTAGCTAGCTAGCTAGATAGACAGACAGACAGATAGATAGATAGATAGATAGACAGACAGACAGACAGACAGATAGATAGATAGATAGATAGACAGACAGACAGACAGACAGACAGAGATAGATAGATAGATAGATAGATAGATAGATAGATAGATAGATAGATAGATAGATAAGGCTTTTGGCTGCCAAGGCCAGGGGTGTTATGAGTCCCTGTGGACGTAACCCAGGCGTTGCAGTGGACCACAGAAGGTGTCGGTAAAGACAACAGTCGACATGTACTCTACATGTATTCTTATACACTGTTCACGGCTCAACCCCCGTCCAACCCGCTACCTCTCCGCTTTCTTTTTCTTTCTTTTCTTGCTGAATTATCATTTCAAAGAATTCTTCATTAAGAGGCAGAGGATATTTGCCCCCACCATCCCCCACACTTGGCTTTCCCACAATCATCTTTAATCATTCCATCTCTTGATTGGGGTAACCGGTGGAGGATAATGAGTCATTCTCTTGGAAGATTCTAAAGCAAAGGCTTTTCTTACACAATTCCTGACCAAAGGTCAGAATTTTTCAAACCGACAATGCTTGAACTATGACCTAAACAGCAGCACCAATCGGTCTGGCGGTTGACCTATCAGCTTCCTATTTTAATCCTGGCTCACAAAGGATTTACCTCTCAATTTAAGGACTGTTTCCATTTCATTTCAGCCACTTTCTTCTCGGTGACATTTTCGTCCTGTTTTCTTGACCTACTGTTGGCGAGCTGCTTCTGTGTACCATAGAATGACTATTGGTTTCCCGTGGTGGGGTTAGTTACACTTGGGTTCAACGTTCGCACCTTCTAAAGGTGATACATACAGCAGACGGTAGGAGCCATCCGAGGGACGGAGGATAGACGGGGAAAGAGAAGAAGGGGAGGAGGGTGGATGGGTATCTCCCACCACACTGACACCATCAGAGTGGTGGCACGTTCAGATGGGCAGTGATATGACCATTTTTATGACGGGCACCAGCTGCAGTTGAATTGGGTCGGACTCAGACATTCCCAAATGATGAGAAGACCTCTGAAGAGTGCGTGGTGTGCTGGCCATAATGAGTGGATCGCTGCACCTGCTGCCCTCAGCCGACATATACTCTCACAGAGACAGAGAGAAAAGTCGATGTTCTGCCTTTTGGGCAGTTCATTTGTGTTGTTTAATGGCTGAGTAGGCCCCCTAAGTGCCAGGGTATGTCTATTCGCCAGTGGAGCTGTTCCTTCGGAAGTAGGTGGGTGGGTGGGTGGGGTAGGGGGAGGGGAGGGGAAACGCGGGGGGGGGGGGGGGGGGGGAGGGGGGAAGAGAGGAAGGCTATTCCTCCCTAATTTGTGTTTCAGGTTTACTCCTCTAGACCCGCCGTGTTTCGCTGAGGCGGACGACGGAGTTCGCCTACAACACCGAACTTCTCGTTTAGCACAGCTGGTGAGGAAGAAGAAAAGAAGAAGAGAGAAGAGAAGAAGAAGAAGAAGAAGAAAGAGAAGAAGAAAGAAGAAGGAGAGAGAAGAGAGGAGAGAGAAGAAGAAGAGAGAAGAGAGAGGAGAGAAGAAGAAGAAGAAGAAGAGAAAGAAGAAGAAGAGAAGAAGAAGAAGAAGAAGAAGAAAAAGGAAGAGAAGAAGAAGAAGAAGAGAGAGAAGGAAGAAGAAGGAAGAAGAGAGAAGGAAGGAGGAGGAGGAGAGAGAAGGAGGAGGAGGAGGAGGAAGAAGAAGAAGAAGGAGAAGGAGAGAAGAAGAAGAAGAAGAAGAAGAAAGAAAAAGGAGGAGAGAAGAAAGAAGAAGAAGAAGAAGAAGAAGAAGAAGAAGAAGAAGAAGAAGACAAAGTAGAAGAAGAAGAAGCCGAAGAAGAAAAAGAAGAAGATGATGAAGAAAATGTATGTGGTGTTTGTCTCTTCTAATCGTCCGTAGATCGTCACTGCCGGAACCAGAGATTGCAAGCTCAGCACATTTACGCAGCTTTTCATTCATGTTCCTTTCCGCAACTACACATTTACGCAGCTGTTAATTCATGTTCCTTTCCACAACTACACATTTACGCAGCTTTGAATTCATGTTCCTTTCCACAACTACACATTTACGCAGCTTTGAATTCATGTCCCTTTCCACATCTACACATTTACGCAGCTTTGAATTCATGTCCCTTTCCACAACTACACATTGTCACGGACAAAAATAGAAAAACCGAATTCGTGGTCAGTCGCCAGCCAGTTCAATTGGACATAAGTCCAAACGCAAACATCCTGGTTTTCAGGCAGATGACTACATGTGTCGTGTCAGCCAATTAGGCACAGCGAAGAGGCTATTTTTAGTCCTCACGGCGACAGCACCATCCAGCAGACAGACTAAGTGGCTTGACCGACGTCTCAATAGGTCTGGCCAGACGGATCTCGGCGTCTGGGTCAGACTGATCAGCTAATTTGCAAGACCAGCGCCGACAGTTAAGTCAGACGTCGCCGGTTGAAGTAGGAAGGGGGAAGGTATTGTGTGGTGGGGGTGAAATCAAGCTAATTAATTAAATGACCCATTGACCACCACAGAGAGCAAGGCCGGTAGATGTGACTTTGACGAATGGCATGTCCAATGGAATTAGAGGGGAGGTAACGTCGTTACAAGGCGGGAAAAATTCTGACCAATGGTACTCAACCTTTTGACAGATAGGAATGGGGATAAGAGAGTGAGGGGAGGAGAAGAAAGAAGAGACAGAGAGAGGAAGAGGTTCTGGGTGTAGGCTCTGCATGAGAGAAGAGCAGAGAGATGAGAGGAGGAGTGAAGAGAACCGAGTTGAAGCATTAGCACCATAGAGAGTCTGCAGAGGAAGGACTAAGGAGAGATGTTGAGAGAGAGAGAGAGAGTTGCTAATCGATGAAGAGAAAAAGAAAAAAAAAGAAAAAAAGAAAGCAACCATGTCCATTTGATAGAGCAGACTAGAAGAGAGAGAGAGAGAGTGCAATGCGTTAGTGCAGGAAGGAAGGAAGGAGAACAGATCAATGTCTGGTAGTCGCTGTTCAATCTGAACCGGGGTTCGACCTCATACCTGGCAGCGCCACTTTCATCAGCAGTCCAACCTGACCAGCGCCAGCAGTCTAACCTGACCAGTGTCAGCAGTCCAACCTGACCAGTGCCAGCAGTCTAACCTGACCAGTGCCGGCAGTCCAACCTGACCAGTGCCAGCAGTTGTGTCGTGACTGGTGTTTGTGAAAGTGACAGTGAAAGAAAAGAAAAAAAAGAAGAAAAGAGAAAGACAGTGATTCGTAAATAGTCTAAGATCACCTGGCCAGGTAAAGTAGAAATCTATTTATACCCGGGTTAGTTATGCTGATTTAGATAAATGGTTTTGTGAAGTTCAAGGAAAGAGAGAATGTTTTATTTGTTTGACTCCATGCGCATTGATGTTTTCTTCCATGATTATGTGTAGTAAAGTTATAGACTTTACTAGTGGTTTGATGTGACGAATGCATGATATATGAATGAGATTGTAAGCAAGCTGTGAGTGTGTTTGGGCTGTGCGCTAGTCCTTCCTCCACTGACCTACCCCGAGGTTGACACACATTTACGCAGCTTTTCATTCATGTTCCTTTCCACAACTACACATTTACGCAGCTTTGAATTCATGTTCCTGTCCACAACTACACATTTACGCAGCTTTTCATTCATGTTCCTTTCCACAACTACACATTTACGCAGCTTTGAATTCATGTTCCTGTCCACAACTACACATTTACGCAGCTTTTCATTCATGTTCCTTTCCGCAACTACACATTTACGCAGCTGTTAATTCATGTTCCTTTCCACAACTACACATTTACGCAGCTTTGAATTCATGTCCCTTTCCACAACTACACATTTACGCAGCTTTGAATTCATGTCCCTTTCCACAACTACACATTTACGCAGCTTTTCATTCATGTCCCTTTCCACAACTACACATTTACGCAGCTTTGAATTCATGTCCCTTTCCACAACTACACATTTACGCAGCTTTTCATTCATGTTCCTTTCCACAACTACGCATTTACGCAGCTTTTCATTCATGTTCCTTTCCACAACTACACATTTACGCAACTCCCTTCAGCTGATCAATCTGAACCAACAGACAACAAATCGAAAAAAACAAAAGAGAAAGAGAAAGAAAACTGAAACAAACGAAAAACGGACAGAATCCCTTCTGTTTGCCATGTGTACATAGCCAATATCCCCTGATCAATAACGGGAGGTGAAAGAAGAATGTGCAATTTAGCGCTACAGGTGGTTATGTCCACACATTTAGCGCTACAGATGGTTATGTCCACACCTTCAGCGTTACAGATGGTTATGTCCACACCTTTAGCGTTACAGATGGTTATGTCCACACCTTTAGCGCTACAGATGGTTATGTCCACACCTTTAGCGCTACAGATGGTTATGTCCACACCTTTAGCGCTACAGATGGTTATGTCCACACCTTCAGCGTTACAGATGGTTATGTCCACACCTTCAGCGCTACAGATGGTTATGTCCACACCTTCAGCGTTACAGATGGTTATGTCCACACCTTCAGCGCTACAGATGGTTATGTCCACACCTTCAGCGTTACAGATGGTTATGTCCACACCTTTACCGCTACAGATGGTTATGTCCACACCTTCAGCGTTACAGATGGTTATGTCCACACCTTCAGCGTTACAGATGGTTATGTCCACACCTTCAGCGCTACAGATGGTTATGTCCACACCTTTAGCGCTACAGATGGTTGTGTCCACACCTTCAGCGTTACAGATGGTTATGTCCACACCTTCAGCGCTACAGATGGTTATGTCCACACCTTCAGCGCTACAGATGGTTATGTCCACACCTTCAGCGTTACAGATGGTTATGTCACACCTTAAGTGCTACAGATGGTTGTGTCCACACCTTCAGCGTTACAGATGGTTATGTCCACACCTTTAGCGTTACAGATGGTTGTGTCCACACCTTCAGCGCTACAGATGGTTATGTCCACACCTTCAGCGCTACAGATGGTTATGTCCACACCTTCAGCGCTACAGATGGTTATGTCCACACCTTCAGCGTTACAGATGGTTATGTCCACACCTTTAGCGCTACAGATGATTATGTCCACACCTTCAGCGTTACAGATGGTTATGTCCACACCTTCAGCGCTACAGATGGTTATGTCCACACCTTCAGCGCTACAGATGGTTATGTCCACACCTTTAGCGCTACAGATGGTTATGTCCACACCTTCAGCGCTACAGATGGTTATATCCACACCTTTAGCGTTACAGATGGTTGTGTCCACACCTTCAGCGCTACAGATGGTTATGTCCACACCTTCAGCGCTACAGATGGTTATGTCCACACCTTCAGCGCTACAGATGGTTATGTCCACACCTTCAGCGTTACAGATGGTTATGTCCACACCTTAGCGCTACAGATGATTATGTCCACACCTTCAGCGTTACAGATGGTTATGTCCACACCTTCAGCGCTACAGATGGTTATGTCCACACCTTTAGCGCTACAGATGGTTGTGTCCACACCTTCAGCGTTACAATGGTTATGTCCACACCTTCAGCGCTACACATGTTTGTGTCTACACCTTTAGCGCTACACATGGTTGTGTCTACACCTGTAGCGCTACACATGGTTGTGTCTACACCTTTAGCGCTACACATGGTTGTGTCTACACCTTTACGCTACACATGTTTGTGTCTACACCTTTAGCGCTACACATGGTTGTGTCACACCTTAGCGCTACACATGGTTGTGTCTACACCTTTAGCGCTACACATGGTTGTGTCTACACCTTAGCGCTACACATGGTTGTGCCTACACCTTTAGCGCTGCACATGGTTGTGTCACACCTTTAGCGCTACAGATGGTTATGTCCACACCTTCAGCGCTACAGATGGTTATGTCCACACCTTTAGCGCTACAGATGGTTATGTCCACACCTTCAGCGCTACAGATGGTTATATCCACACCTTTAGCGTTACAGATGGTTATGTCCACACCTTAAGTGCTACAGATGGTTATGTCCACACCTTTAGCGCTACAGATGGTTATGTCCACACCTTCAGCGCTACAGATGGTTATGTCCACACCTTTAGCGCTACAGATGGTTATGTCCACACCTTTAGCGCTACAGATGGTTATGTCCACACCTTTAACGCTACAGATGTTATGTCCACACCTTTAGCGCTACACATGGTTGTGTCTACACCTTTAGCGCTACACATTGTTGTGTCTACACCTTTAACGCTACACATGTTTGTGTCTACACCTTTAGCGCTACACATGGTTGTGTCTACACCTGTAGCGCTACACATGGTTGTGTCTACACCTTTAGCGCTACACATGGTTGTGTCTACACCTTTAGCGCTACACATGGTTGTGCCTACACCTTTAGCGCTGCACATGGTTGCATCCACACCTTTAGCGTTATAAATTATGTCCACACCTGTAGCGTTACAAATCGCTGTATTCACACCTTTAGCGTTACAAACGATATGACGACAGCTTTGGCGCTACAAATGGTTGTGTCCACACTCTTAGCGCTACAAATGGTTGTGTCCCCAACCAACATGCTACAAATGGTTCTGTCTATATCCTAAGCCCTACAGATAGTCTTATCCACATCCTAAACACTGCGAATGGTATTGTCCACAACCAAAGTGCTGCAAACGTCTCTGTCTGTGTCATCAACGCTAGAGTTGGGCCTGTTTCTAACCAAGCCTCTACAAACGATTCAATCCACAATCAAAACACTACAACTGGCTCCGTCAACGGTCTGCGCACTGGGAAAAAAAATTGGTTCTGTCTACAATCAAGACGATTCGAGTGCTTCCGTCCATATCCTAAGCGCTACGAAAGGCTCTTTCCAAATCGTAAGCGTGAATGTGTCTTTCCCTCTGCCAACCCCTAAAGATGCTTCATCCCACGCCTTATTCACGACATGGGGCTCCGTCCACATCCTAAGCTCCGCTCATGGGTCTGTTAACATCATCCTAAGTGCTACAGCTGTTCTCCACACTACTATGCTACAAATGATTCTGTCCAGTACCCAGGTGGTACCAACGGCTGTGTTGGCAGCCCAGACTTTGCGAACAGCTCTGTGTATGGAGCGAACTCACCGAACCCCAGGTGGTGTCAGGGTGACTTTACTGTTTGTTCTTAAAAGCCTGTAATTCTACCACCACACCCTTCCCTCGTCCCCTTCCTCCAGCTCCCTCCCTCACTGTCTGTCGGCTTGTCTATTTAGCATGAAGAGAGAGAGAGAGAGAGAGAGAGAGAGAGAGAGAGAAGGAGAGAGAGAGAGAGAGAGAGAGAGAAGAAAACAGTCTTTAAGTCGAGTGTGGCTGCCCACGTGGCAGGATAATCACAAACGGTCACACACGTAATATTCACATCCCTAGCTGATGCATTTGTGCCATAGTGTTCAAGTACTTCGGCTGTTTGCATAATCCCTGGAGTCTTTTAGCCAGGGTAAGAAAACAACAACAACAACAACAAATGGTTGATTGTACCTCGGCCACCGGTCCACACAGAAAAGGCATTTGTTGTTGTTGTCGTGGTGGAGGTGGTCGTGATGGTGATGGTAGTGGTGATGGTAATGATGGTGGTGGCTATTGTTAGAGAGAGAGAGAGAGAGAGAGAGAGAGAGAGAGAGAGAAGAGAGAGAGAGAAGAGAGAGAGAGAGAAGAGAGAGAGAGAGAGAGAGAGAGGAAGAGAGAGAGAGAGAGAGAGCTATGATTGTTTCTCACGGCTGTTGCGAAAGTGTTGGACAAAATATCAAAACTACAGTATAGCTGTGACTTCACTTTGTGTGCCCGCTGAAACTCCTCTATGCAGAACACGTGACATCCCGCACCAAGAAGACTGCAGTTTGTCCTCAACCTTCTTGTTCTGCTGGAAGTTCATGTGAATGACTTCCTTCAGTGCACTGAAAACTCCACAACAATCTCAAGAATTCTGAATTCTTGAAATTCTTTGAATTTCGAATTCTTAAAAACCTGGGCCATGCTTAGGAACGACTTTTTAGCGAGTATGAGGGTGGTTGTTTGTTTGTTTGTTGTTTGTTTGTTGTTGTTGTTTTTATTGAATAGGAGGATGTCATTATTAGATGGGAGACTATCTTCATTGAATATGAACGAGTCCTGGTTGAAAAGGGCAGGGGGTTCCAATAGAATACGAGACAGTTTTCATTGAATACTAGAAAGTCTGTACTGAATACTAGGAAGTCAGTATTGATACAAGAGATCTTCACTGAATAGAAGAGAACCTTTAATGATTAGGTGGGAGTACTCACTGAATAGGAGAGAACCTTTAATGATTAGGTGGAGTACTCACTGAATAGGAGAGAACCTTTAATGATTAGGTGGGAGTACTCACTGAATAGAGAGAACCTTTAATGATTAGGTGGAGTATTCACTGAATAGGAGAGAACCTTTAATGATTAGGTGGGAGTATTCACTGAATAGGAGAGAACCTTTAATGATCAGGTGGGAGTATTCACTGAATAGGAGAGAACCTTTAATGATTAGGTGGAGTATTCACTGAATAGGAGAGAACCTTTAAATATGATTAGATGGGTGTATTCACTGAATAGAGAGAACCTTTAATGATTAGGTGGAGTATTCACTAGCCTAAATTAGTGATCTAGAGAAACCTTTAATGATTAGGTGGGAGTATTCACTGAATAGGAGAGAACCTTTAATGATTAGGTGGGAGTATTCACTGAATAGGAGAGAACCTTTAATGATTAGGTGGGAGTATTCACTGAATAGGAGAGAACCTTTAATGATTAGGTGGGAGTATTCACTGAATAGGAGAGAACCTTTAATGATTAGGTGGGAGTACTCACTGAATAGGAGAGAACCTTTAATGATTAGGTGGGAGTATTCACTGAATAGGAGAGAACCTTTAATGATTAGGTGGGAGTATTCACTGAATAGGAGAGAACCTTTAATGATTAGGTGGGTATTCACTGAATAGGAGGGTGTGCTTTTTTATTATTGAATAGGAGATCGTTTTATTGAATAGGATATAATTTCATTGATTATTTCAAAAGTCTTTACCGAATAAGGGAAGTTTGA
>CM031601.1:41413801-41416301 GCA_018398815.1 Conus ventricosus
ATTCGACACAGGCAGGGATAAACAGACATAGAAACATTCGACACAGGGATAAACAGACATAGAAACATTCGACACAGGGATAAACAGACATAGAAACATTCGACACAGGGATAAACAGACATAGAAACATTTGACACAGGGGTAAACAGACATAGAAACATTCGACACAGGGATAAACAGACATAGAAACATTCGACACAGGGATAAACAGACATAGAAACATTCGACACAGGATAAACAGACATAGAAACATTCGACACAGGGATAAACAGACATAGAAACATTCGACACAGGGATAAACAGACATAGAAACATTCGACACAGGGATAAACAGACATAGAAACATTCGACACAGGGATAAACAGACATGGAAACATTCGGCACAGGGATAAACAGACATAGAAACATTCGACACAGGGATAAACAGACATAGAAACATTCGACACAGGGATAAAACAGACATAGAAACATTCGACACAGGGATAAACAGACATAGAAACATTCGACACAGGGATAAACAGACATAGAAACATTCGACACAGGGATAAACAGATATGGGGATATTCGACACCGAGATAAACAGATATGGGAACACATCAACACAGTGATAAACAGACGTAAGAACATTCAACACGGGGATAAACAGACATAGGAACACATACACATGTTGAGGTAAAGACACGGGTACACACAGGCACGGGAATTTATAAACATTGCAACATAAAGACGCGATTACGCAGAGATTATGGGAACACATAGACACGGGAATGTATAAACATTGCAACATAAGGACGCGATTACGCAGAGATATGGGAACACATAGACACGGGCATGATGAAACAAGGGAACTCATATACAGATATACAGACATGGAAACAGGCGGTCACGGGAACACAGACACATGGGAAAAGATAGATCTGGGATATACAGGGATGGGGAACACACAGACACGGGCATTTTGAGATATTGGAACACATAGACATGGTGGTACGCAAACAGCACACACAGACATGGGAACATAGTGACATGAGAACACATTCACACGGGCATTTTGAGACACTGGAACACATATACTCGAGGGTATAGAGACGGAACACTTAAAGACGGAGATATAGAGGTACAACACATCGTCACGGAAATATAGGGACATAAGAATACATACACACGGGCATTTTGAGAAGTAGGAACACGTAGGATACACATAGGTGCAAACCTTTAGTGCAGTGAAGACACATGGACACATCAGACACAGAAATACACATAGATGTAAACCTTTTTTTTCAGAAATGTGTATGTAAGTATAGACACACAGACACATTTAACTCAGGGATACACATAGGATTAAACCCTTAATGTAGTAAAGTATAATTATGTGCACGTAAAGACATGGACTCGTTAAACTCAAGGATACACGAAAACACGGGAACACATTAGACATGTGAATACGCACAGATGTAAAGCCTTAATTCAGTAAAGTATATGTATACATGGTCCAGCGGGGTGCGTTCGCCTCGGATAAAGCTATAGGCCTAAACCCTTAAGGCAGTGAAGTACAGGGACACATAGACACAGTGGCACAGTCGACATTGTAGATCTAGACCCTTTGGGCAGTAAACTGTAGGAACACCAAAACTTCGGGACAAGTTGGACGGGGATACTCTTAATGGATGCAGGGACACATTCACATGGGGACACGTCGACAAGAGGACATACTGAGGTGTAGTGTAAGCCCATTATACAGGGTTGTTTTGTTTTGTTTTTTGAGGGGGATGGGGGGGGGGGGGGGTAGACTCTGGGATACATCAGAGTCTTGGATATACACAGACCTAAACACTTAATGTTGTAAACTATGGGGACAGACACGGGGACACCTTGGAAACGGGAACACACTGTTGTGCATTGCACGACACAGAGACACGGGGACACATTGGAAACAGGAACACACTGTTATTTAAACTCTTAATGCATTGCACAGCACACAGACACGGGGACACCTTGGAAACAGGAACACACTGTTATTTAAACTCTTAATGCATTGCACAACACAGAGACACGGGGACACCTTGGAAACGGGAACACACTGTTGTCTAAACTCTTAATGCATTGCACAACACAGAGACACGGGGACACATATGGCCAAGGAACGCGCGAAGATCTGTACGTTCGGCAGAAAACTGCAGGGAGCCATGGAGACATGAACACTCGTACAACAGGAATAGACACAGATCTGAACCCTAAATCATCCCACTCCAGGAACATGTAGGGGCACACTAACGACGACTTTCGCCTCGTGGACTTTTGCTTGTGAACCTGATATCTATGACTGTGACATGACGTTAGTGGAAAGAGAGAGCATAATTTTAGTTCAGATACACTGTTTTCTCTGTACATGTCTTGAATCGTCACAGAGAGTAATGATTTGATGTTTTTCTTCCCTCTTCTCCGCGTGGGGGTTTATCGACAGTGAAATGAATATTACTTACCGACTGATTCAAGATAG
>CM031601.1:41421301-41423801 GCA_018398815.1 Conus ventricosus
ACACACACACACACACACACACACACACACACACACACACACACCGCAGCCATTTACATCAAGGAAGGAGAGAACTACAGCGCCTGTGCAAGTCCCGTTCCACCAGACACACCTGATTCCTATTCCTGCGCAGTCAGGGTTCAGGTAAACACTAACATCGTGTTAACTGTAGTGTCAGTCTATCTACCACGGGGACCAAACGAGTTTAATTCTGAATGTTACGATCATTACATATAAGACCAGATGAAAACAGTACATATCTTATAACTGGAGATTTTAATGCTCATTCCCCGTTTTGGGAAAAGGATTGCCAGTTAATTACTAGTAACCGTTTTGTTGAAAATCTAGTCGACTCGTCCTTATATCTTTTAAATGACGGGAGAATAACACGTATTCCTGACAACCTTAAGCACAAGCCAAGTGCAATAGATCTAACTCTAGTATCTCCGATCTAGCGCAACTTTGTGATTGGCAAACCCTTGATGACACACTCAACAGTGATCATATTGCTATCATCACTACCTTTGAAACTTCAAGGTCTGAACCAAAAGATTTAACAAAGGAAAAAGTCCCAAAATACAATTATAAATTAGCTAACTGGGGCAAATTCACGGAATTACTAAAAACATTCTATGTCGACACAAAAGAACTTGATACTCAATCTATTGACGACCTATACGATCAGTTTCAGAATGCTATGCTTTCTGCTGCGAATCAGTCAATACCTAGGATAAAACCTGCCAAATCAAGTTCAAAAAAGCACACAGGTAATGTCTGGTGGAATGAGGCATGTGAAAAAGGGAAAAAAGGAAGAAAAACATCAAACTGAGAGAATATTTACGAAGCAAAGGAGAAGAGCGCGCTAAAAAGCTTCTTTGAGAAAAAAAAGAGCAAAAAATCATTTTAATCACATCACAGCACAAGCAAAACAGCAATACTGGTCTATCTTTTGTAAGAATGAAATATCCAATCTATAAAGATTTCCAAAAAGTGTGGGAAAAAATTAAGAACAATGAAAAATGGAGTAAACTTGCCAAAATGTCCTGTCAAGCTTCCAAACTCTGATTTCCTTCTAATTTAGAAAAGGCCGAAGCTTTCGTTGACATTTTCGCCAAAAATAGCAGCAAAGATAGTTTATTAACAGTAAATAGACTGCACAGAGAACAAGAAGACGGAAAGTCCATGTACAACGATCCAGACCCAGTAATAAACCACTGTCTAAATGCTCCATAACAATTCAAGAAGTAGAAGAATGTCTTGCAAATCTGGGCACCAGAAAAACATCAGTGGGTTTAGACGGTGTCTCTAATGAAATGTTACGTCATGTGCCACCTATTGTAAAGCGCTTTATCTCAGTATTCATTCAAAAATGCTGGGAAGATGGCAATTTGCCTTCATTATGGAAGCATTTCTATCATAGTTCCTATACATAAACAAGGAAAATCTCGAAGTAACATAAACAGCTACCGCCCAATTGCCCTGACGTCGCACGCATGTAAACTAATGGAAAGAATTGTCCTAAACAGATTGCTTTATTTTTGTAACAAACATCAAATTATCCCTATAAATCAAGCTGGTTTCAGAAAGGCAGATCAGCAACAGAACATCTAGTAAAACTCACAACACATGTCAAACAACAATTCGCAAGTCGAAAAAATATCCTGGCAACGTTCTTTGACATAAGGAAAGCATACGAACAAGTATGGCATGAACGACTTTTGTATAAACTGAAAACTATTGGAATAAATGGAACCATGTATAACTATGTCAAAGTTTTTCTTCAAAGTAGAATTATTCAAACAAGAATAGAGCATGCATATTCCAACACTAGAATACTGGAAATGGGTCTTCCACAAGGATCAGTATTATCTCCAATTTTATTTAATATCCTAATTGCAGATATAACAAAAGGCTTATCCAAAGACATAGTTTTAGTACAGTTTGCTGATGACATATGTCTGTGGATGAAAGTCACTATGAAAAGAAAAACGCCATTAAGATCCTTAAATTACATAAAGATCAAATATCAACATGAATTAAACAAAATCAGTAGTTTCTTACATGAAAATGGATTGACACTATCGACCGAAAAAACAAATCTAATGCTTTTTAACTCTGGATATGACCCAGAGAAACTTCCACAATTTACCCTGAATGGGTCTGTCTTACAATACGTCAAATCTGTTAAATTCCTAGGAGTATATTTAACATCAAAACTATCATGGAACCAACATATTCAATATATTATTGAATAAAAGCAAGAAAAAGGTTTAAACTTTCTAAAGATCATAAGCAAACAAAAATGGGGACAAGATAAAGAGAGTTTTAACACTCCTATCTTCTGCTCTTGTGCGGTCTAGATTGATTTATGCTCAAGAAGTCTTCTTCAGTGCTCCACAGCATTTACTTAATAAGTTACAACGTGTAGATTGCAAAGCATATAAACTTGCTCTTGGAGTTCTCACACATACATGTAACATCGGGACGTATAATGAAATTG
>CM031601.1:41428801-41431301 GCA_018398815.1 Conus ventricosus
AGTTAGGGGTCAGCGACATCAACTCTCACAGAAATCATTTAATGCGGGATATTTCTGTGGGAACGAATGACTGTCCATTCTGTTCCGGCATATCACACTGGCTGGAAAACGTCTTCTGAGTGCTCTCCGTACAGCAATATTCTCCCTAATCCCACCTCAGTTCAAAACCCAGTGTATGACAGAAATTTTAACATGTGAAAATGCTAATATTACCCGTGAACTTCCTTGTTTCTGGTTCAAATATTTTGAAATAAGAAAAAAAAACCCTAGTTAAGTTGCTAAGAACTTCATTGAGGTAAGGTAAAAGAACAAAACTCCCTGGGCAAGTTATCAGATGAATGTCTTCGCATTGGAAAACAACTAAGTTTTGTCACGTTCCTACTGATGTCTGTCAGAATTTAGCCATATTATTGATTTCAGTATGACTTCTTCCTTTTCGAAATGATTTCTAATGTCATTGGCACTGTGACAAAGGTCGCCGTGTCAAAAGTCATGAAACTGTTCGAGTTCTCTCTCTCTCTCTCTCTCTCTCTCTCTCTCTCTCTCTCTCTCTCTCTCTCTCTCTCTCTCTCTCTCTCTCTCGGGCAGACAGACAGACAATCAGACAGAGAGAGAGAGGGAGACAGACAGACAGACAGACAGACAGACAGACAGACAGAGAGAATACAAATATTTTAATGAGGGTATATAAATAAGCTGAAAGCTGTTTTATCTTACGCTTTAAAAGAAAAAGAAATATGAGAAATACAAGAGAGAGAGGAGAGACAGAGGGGAGAGAGAGAGAGAGAGAGGAGAGAGAGAGAGAGAGAGAGAGAGAGAGAGGAGAGAGAGAGAGAGAAAGGTTTGTGAACAAATCGAAGTAGTTCAAGGGCCCGAAGTTTGCCCTTCCACCCCCACCGCCTTTCCCCACTTCTTTTCTCCACCCCTTCCACCGCCACCCCCTGTATCCCCACCCTCACCACCCCCACCGCTTTCCCCACTTCTTTTCTCCACCCCTTCCACCGCCACCCCCTGTATCCCACCCCTCACCACCCCACCCCCTTTCCCCACTTCTTTTCTCCACCCCTTCCACCGCCACCCCCTGTATCCCCACCCCTCACCACCCCCCACCCCCTTTCCCCACTTCTTTCTCCACCCCTTCCACCGCCACCCCCTGTATCCCCACCCCTCACCACCCCCACCCCCTTTCCCCACTTCTTTTCTCCACCCCTTCCACCGCCACCCCCTGTATCCCACCCCTCACCACCCCCACCCCCTTTCCCCACTTCTTTTCTCCACCCCTTCCACCGCCACCCCCTGTATCCCACCCCTCACCACCCCCACCCCTTTCCCACTTCTTTTCTCCACCCTTCCACCGCCACCCCTGTATCCCCACCCCTCACCACCCTCACCCCATTTCTCCCACCCAGGGCAGTACCACGGGCCACACGCCACAAAGAGAATGTTGCATTAAAACACTACATAATCCAGGTAAGAGTCTTCAGGCCTACCAGCTTCAGCCATTTGAACTCCCTACCAATCATTTCCCTTGTTTGGGGGATCTTCACCGATGAAATCACAATCTTTAATTACATGACTGTCCCCTCAGTTGACACACATTTGAGGCCTTTGCACTCACCCTTGACGCAATCTTTGCGCCAGCTCAAAGAGCCCCAAATAATCCCATTCCTTTGATTTTAATCGGTCTGCTCGGAACCACCTGGCTTGTACCTTGATGGCCATGTCAAAGAAAATGAGGAGAATCAACTTTAGACACAACGAAAATTATCAAAACAGTGGATCAATTGCGCCAATCTACAAATATTCGACTTCTTAGGCATTACAAATATATCTGCCTTCAAAAAGGATTGCGATGGTTCCCTTATGCAGCTAGGGAAGAGTTTTCATATCTGTAATATATTTTCTTAATTTCATGTTCCCAGTTTCTCCATCTTCAAACTCCCCCCGCCCCACCCTCCTCCTCCTCCTAAGTCCAAAACTTGCCAAGTCGTAACTATGAAACAGTTCAGTTTTGGCCGCGTTGTTTTTTCCCCACTATTAGATTGTTCCTCTATGTATTTGTCTGACTTTATTCAAGTTTAAAGTCTTGAATAAAAGTTACTCTGTGTTAGGTTTTCTTATGGGAGCAAACGTTATCCCACTTATTTACGGTTCTTAGGCAAGGTTTTGGCACAGTAGTTTGTGGTGTGCAGCCCATGCCTGTCGATGTGGTATCAGCCTGGATCCTTGCCATGCTGAAAGCAGGTGGAGGAATTGAGCCAATCAGCCGCCTGAGGCAACTCTGGTCTGACTGTGGGTGCGTTTCCAGGGTGAGGAATCCCGACCACTTTAAGGACCAATCAGATGTCGCCACACCACCGCTGAAGAAGACAGACAGAGGTCTGTCGATAGCTCCAACTAGCTGAGAGTGACCTGTGTAAATCCGGTAGTTCGTTACAATCAGATGTCGCTGTTGCTGTTTATGGTGTGCAGGATGGGGGTGGGGCGTGGCGGGGGGGAG
>CM031601.1:41436301-41439697 GCA_018398815.1 Conus ventricosus
GATCACGACGTCGAACTCTTCTTCTTCGTCTTCTTCCACCCACCTCTTGGTTCAAATACAGTTTGTCTGCTTCGCACCACCTCTGGCTTTCAACTTAGTTTCCTGTCACTTCCAGCTTGTCTTCCCCCCACCCCTTGGTACCCTAAACTTTGCTGTCTCTTCTATCTCGCCAAGACCTCTTTTCTCTCGACCCTTTCTCTGTCCTGCGCACTCCTCTCCCTCTCTCTCTCTCTCTCCTCTGCTTCTCTCTCTCTCCTCCTATTTGTTCGCCTCTCACGGTGTTTCTCCCCTCAGTTTATATAGGAGGGAAACAAAGGATTCCCCTTCAGAGGCCATGCCTTGTCCACGCTGCTTCTCAAACCCCAAGTTCACAAGTACCCTGAATTCTCCATTCGCTACACCTCCCACACTACAGCTTTACACACACCCTACCTAATTGATTAGCAAACAACACACTAGCCCCAGAAGGACATCGAAAATTCCCGCCGACTTCGGTGGTTACCTTTAACACGTAATTAATCTTAAGAGGGCTACTACAACCTCCAAAACACGCATTCAGCCAGCCTGACAATAGAACCAACACAGAGACCCACGGCAACACCATCATCCGAACGAATCCAAGACCCTGCTCTTCACCTGACTGTTTTTACAAAAAACCTCAGCTGACCGAGCATTTAGCGCTCACTTGGACGCCGAGGTCGTATAGTGGTACATCCCTTCCCCCTTTCGCCACCCCGGGCAGGTCCAACTCTTCTCCTAGTTTGTTTTGTCATCTACCACTGCGTCTATTACCTATTTTATACAAACGTACAAACGTCCCTTTTCCCCAAGCCTCTAATGCCTTTTTGTGAAGGTTTCATCACGCTCCTTGACAAATTTTCCCCCCCCTCGAAGACAATGCCCTGCATTGGCTAACACTTAACATTCAGGAGATTAAACTCTCATAATTTTTTCCCATTTAAACCAGTGCTAATACGGCCTCTCAGATGGCTACTTACACACCAGAAGAACGCACAGCAAGATGTGTCTCGCAACAAAATTAGAGAAAAATCAAGTACAATACACACTAAAAAATCCAAGCAAATATAAACACAAAAATCTGGAATCTCCACCAGCTCGAAGTCGTTGTGGCCAGAACCATTATGTTTCCAAACGGAAATTCCTCTCCCCTTCTCCTCATACACTGGCCCGCAGGCAGCCACGTCACGCATAAACGACACTGCAAAAGACACACGCACACCCACTACCCCGACTTTTCGCCCGACCATTATATAGTGGCCTACGGTCCCGTTACCTTTCTTCACGTCACAACCACGTTGTCGTACCGCGCGACAATGTTTAAAATGCCACAATAACGCCTGATAAATCACCAAGGATCCGGGCCAATAGTACTCTCGTCGCGTCACTGCCTTTTGTGAGCCCTTAGCGAGAATGGCGCCGAGGCTGACGTCACATGATTGTCGAACATCACCGCCTGGCCCCTGCGGTAGCCTAGACGACACCTGCTTCTTCGTTTTTTCCCGAACGCGACTGAGTAAAAGTTCGGTACAATATCCTTCTCTAACTCAAAACCGATTGTCCCTCGTTAACATTTTTCTTCTGCCCCTCTGAAGCAAAACCAAACCAGTTTTACTGAGCGAGTAGTCGCCCGTTTGTTCTGCTCGCAAGTGAGAGGGGTTGGTCTCACTGGACACGCTCCATTGCGTTCTGAAGAGTGGGACGCTCGGGGCCCTTTTCTCATTCCCGGATTTTCAGTTTCCCTGATTGAACAGAATCAGGTGGGGGGGTCGGGGGGGGGTACCCCACTTGCTCCCTGAAATGTTCCCAATCACTAATCAACTGTGGCTTTGGAACAGCCAAAGCCTTACGACTCACTATAGAATGGTGTATCAATAACACCAGTCCGTTTTTGAATTCTCTATACTGTTTCCATCTATTTGTCACAACCTCTGTTTTTTTCCTGTGAATTGTCCCCTTCTTAACCAGGACTTCCTTCACCATGACCACCAGTGCACCCAGAGTCTCTAAGACATTTAACCACATTGTCCCCTACTACTCTGCCTTTGTGCACATCCATGTTATCGCCTGAAATCGGTGAACCACGAGCACAATCCAGACAAAATAACACTGTCATCTGTTCAATCTTTTTTCTATCTGCCTCCTCTTGGCCTGATCCTCATGGCTGCTAAGCGCTTTCTGAGGTCCTAAATTCGGCAGATCTCTAGCCCAAGTGTCCTGTCTTATCACCCAGAAAAAACAGGTACGCTCATGCTAGCCACGTGCTATTGTTTTCACCCTCGTTTGCTCCGTGACGCGTGGCCTACGGTGTTACTGCGACCATTGCGTGAGTCTGTGCTGGCCGGCTATCCTCTGAATATGCTTCCAGGCTTTTTCCTCTTGTCAGGCAAATCACGCCTCGCTACCGATAAGTCGCTGCGTGTTCTCAAGTACCTCACTATTGTGTTTGGCACCGTTTTCCTAATGAGGATGGTAAGGCCCTCCCACAACCATCAAGTATCTGTTCCTTCATCACCCAGTGTCTTGAGGCCTCAAAATCACTGTCCTACTCCCACTAAGTTCTACCCATTGTTGAAATAGGGTCCAGTTCTAACTTCCGAACTGTGTGTATGTCTCACCCTGTCGATTTCTCGCTCGCGAAAACTTACGGCCTAAACACCTTCTTCGTCAAATCATATGCCTTTAGTACTGCTGTTGTTTCACTGGTCAAAATCCTTCTGAGCAACTTTGGGTATCGGTGGAAACTGTGTGCAACGCAACGCACCTTCATCAAGGCAGACGATTTTATTGCCCAGTTAGCTTCTGGCCAGCCCCTCGTGCTCGGCAAACTGAGTCGAACCGACTGATATAGGGCATCGAATCGAATCAGTTTCTCTCTGAACAGTGGGAGTTTAAGTCTAGTGCGCCACTTAGTCTGCGGCTACTGACTCAGAACTGGTGTCTATTTCACTAAACGATTGTCAGCTTTTTATTCCGTTGCCCCAACTCAAAAATTTTTGTTTTTGGCTAGAATCACGATTCCGCTCTGCTCTCGCCCGCTCTCATCTGGCTCTTGCTCTGGCAGCTGCACTCATCTGCATCTGCTTTTGGCTCTCCAGCCTGCACGGCAGCTGCCCCCAAAACTGCCCCCCTCCCTGCATCTGCTCTTGCTCTGGCCAGCGCACTCTCGCTCGCTCTTGCTCTGGCAGCTATACACTCTGCGTCTGCTTTAAGCTTTGATGCAGCAGTTCTGCCTCTAGACGTTTCCAGTTTTTCAAAATTCCTTCTTCAGCCCGTTCATCACTCTCAGTCTTCTGCTGATTTCAACGAATCTACGCAGTTCATCTCCTGTATATTCCCATTTTCTCACCCCTAAACTTTCAGTTTTTCTCACTGGGA
>CM031601.1:41452297-41457209 GCA_018398815.1 Conus ventricosus
CTCTCATCTCTCTCTCCCTCTCTCATTCACTCACTCGTTCATCCTCATATCTCTCTCCTCTCACCTCTCTCCTCTCAGTCTTTCACAACACACACACACACACACACACACACACACACACACACACACTAGAGAGAGAGAGAGAGAGAGAAGAGAGAGAGGAGAGAGAGAGAGAGAGAGAGAGTTTAGTTGAAATTACTTACACAACATTGGCTGTGGTTTTCGCTGCCCTTTTTGATGAATCAGCGACTGGTATCGGTGTTCGATATCTCCTGCCATTGCAACAGCTGAGGTGCAGGTGTTCAACTGCAGTCCGCATTCTGTTTCCTACAAAATGAACCGATCAATACCCGCTATAATAACCAAACGAAAGACTGTATCCCGACCTCCCCTGCAACATATCGCACAACCCCAGTACACGCCTTCAAAGCATACACGAAGGGAGACATGCAAGACCAAGCAGCGGGAGCACACACCTACAACACACCAACTACCACACTGACAGCGTATCTCTCGAGCACAGGCATGGTTTGTTTACAACCTTGTACGCCCGAAGTAAACTGTGGCCGCGTTATCAGTTATAGGGTAATTACTGCACCTGACGCTAGTTTCGGCACTCTACATTCCCTCCACAACACAAAGTCATCAACACATGTCCTATAGTAAACGCATAACAACCGCTGAATTATGGAAAAAGACGCTTACCTCAACGATGTTTTGGCTGCCAAACGCCATGTCACACATACCACCGACGCCCGCAAGTTCTGTACGCACTAGTTGGTGGGGCCTCGCCCCTTTTCAGTACTTCGTTAGTGACTCAGCAAGGGAACCGGACAGACTGCGCATCCCTTTGCTGTATACGGTCCCTGGTTAAATCAACCCTTTGAAAAAATAGGTAATTGTTGCGGTAAATTTAATTTCCTTATTTTGCAACGCAAAGTGTGCTGTTAACAAAGAAATGACAATGTTCTGGTCACTTTAAAAACTATCTTTCTTTCTAGCTGCCTGTCTATCTTTTGTCTTTATTTCTTTTTTCTTTCAATCTTACTTTTTTTTTATCTTCTTTTCTTTCTTTCCTTTCTTTTTTCTTTCCTTTCTTTCTTTCTCCTGTCTCTCTGTGTGTGTGTGTGAGTTGGTTGGTGTGTGTGTGGGTGTGTGTAGTTATAGTAGAAGTAGTAAGTAGTAGTAGTAGTAGTAGTAAGTAGTAGTAGAAGAAGTTCGTTTTACACTGTTCACAAATGTGAATATGTAACGAAGAGAGAGAACTTATAAACTCAGATGGTTTACTTCATAAAATGGCCATTGCCCCTTATGAAAGGGGTGGGGGGGGGGGGTAATGAGAACATAACAGCTATATGAAGAATTATATAGAACACACGAAAAACTGGATGGACTTGTGGCGCCGTCACGAAGTCATGACTGATCTAAGCTGAAATGCCTTGAATAAGAAAATGAGAAATTTCTTACTAGCTGGTCATTCTGAGATGCCATTAGCAGCCTTAAAATAACCGAAACTGACAGGGAGAATCCTTGGAAACCATTGTCACTACATATGCGGTCTTAGACTGGAATAATTTACAACAACATAAAAACAAAATGAAGTTCGTTCCTCCTTTCCATTTTTGGCATAATGGACAATCAAATCCATCCCAGTAAATTTACTGTAACGACGATTTACCGTGTTCTTTCTGCTCAATGTCCTGAATTTCCAGTCTAAATAATATGGTCATTGTCCCACACTTCAAGTGCCTTAGCTAAATATCCATTTGGCAGATAATGTTTTGAAACATCGTGTACCGAACAAAATGTCCGATACATCAAATCTATCATATTTTTGACTAATGAAAATCCCATTACCGCCACCACCTGCAATGCCATAAACTGTACTTTAAATTACATAGAAATGATCTGTCATTTTGCACCCTTGTTTATCGAAGCATAACTATATCCAAATGAATATAATTTTTGCAACGGACATTAGAAGCCCCAAATTTCTTTGTCTCTTACATCTCGGTCCGTATAAAACATCATTTAAGCTTTCCGATGTAATTCTCATAATGCAGAGCAAGAGCGTTCTTTGCTTAATTTGCCAGGTCAATTGCATGCCAATGTGAAACTGATTTTGTGGAAAACAATATACCTAAGTATTTACTAAGCATTTATTTTACGACAGGCATCACAGAGCATTATTCAATATATGTCCAATTTTTTCTCCTTGCTGCTAAGTAGCCACCTTTTCTAAAAAAACACAAATTAAATTGCTTTTGGCTTAAATGCAGTTCAATTCAAGAGAAAAAAGCTGACACGTTGCAGAATGTTTTAACTGTGTGGGTGCAAACCAATAAATTGTTTCTGTATAATAGTACCAACAACATCTGCGAATAACAAAATAAAAAGCTCAAAATAATCAGTCTGTAAAAAATTGCACCATGACATTGCACCATGCCTACCGATTTTGAATTATTTCTATGGCAAGTCATTAATAAACAAAGAAAATAAAACCAGATGCACACGTCACCTGTTGCAGAACAACCACCATATGGTGCACATAATGAAAACATATTTAGTTTATGTCGCACAAACCGTATCTTAATCTTTAAACATAAATTATCTTATAACATACTTTTGAATGCAATTGTATATAATTACCATTCTAACCATATTTAACCAAAAATGACCAAAGAATTATCCTATTAATGGAATCAAAAGCCTTTCCCCAAATCTATGAATGCAACATATAATTTTTGTTGAAAGAGAACTGTTTTTGTATGAGAGCTAACAAAGTAAACATGTGATCAATAGTTGAATAGTTCTTTTTGAATCCTGATTGATATTCTCCAGTAATATTATTTTCCTCAACCCACTCTTGTAAACGATGATTAATAACTATACTATAAATTTTGCTACTAATATTGCATAACGAAATGCCCCTGTAATTGTTAGGGTTGTTTAACATATCCTTTTATTGTACAGAGGAAGCACAATACTCTCTGTCCAAGCGTCAGGAAATACACCATTCTGAAACAAAGCATTTAAAAATGTGACAAAGAAATCTGCAACACAATCACCTGCATTTTAAAAAAAACTCTCCAGTTATTCCATCCGGCCCCAGCAGCTTTTCTAATCTTATCTTTCTAATTACTAAAAGAACTTCTTCCTTTGATACTGGTCGTTGAAATAAACATCATTACCATCAACATTCATTCGTCCTCGTCTGGTTCACTTTCGTTTTCGAGTAAAGTTTTGAAGTGTTCAAACCAGTTGTGTCCAGAGTGGTATCATTGCTAACGTGTTTCCGTTTAAACATGAAAGTTTATTTACATTTTCCCAAAATTGCTTTTGTTTATTCCCCGAAGATAACAATTCATCTAAAAACGATTTGTGGAAATCCTTTTTGCGCTTTAACAAATGACGAAGAGAGAGAGAGAGGAGAGAGAGAGAGAGGAGAGAGAGAGAGAGAGAAGAGAGAGAGATGTCTGTGACTATGAAAGTGTATGCATAATGTGGTTATCTAAGTGCATATAAATGTCCCTCTAAACATCCCTACAGCATACCCTACAAAAATCTTAAAGCAAATGCTGAACTGAACTACAAATTAAAGGAAAAAAAACAACAACATTGAAAGCAAACTTTAAATGTGAAAACATATCACACAAAGACATGCCTGATAATGGTGGTAAATCAGCTTGAAGAAGTAAAACAATAACAGACAAACAGCAGATGCTTGCTGGTCAGTGTGCGCGCGCGCGTGTGTGTGTGTGTGTGTGTGTGGTGTGTGTTGTGTTGTGGTGTGTGTGTGTGTGTGTGTGTGTGTGTGTGTCTGTCTGTCGCCGTAACGTGATTTACGACAAAAAGAGTAAATTTTCTGTCGATTGGTACGTACTGTCTGTGGCCCTGTCAGTCCTTTGAATTCTCCCTGTATGTCAACCCGCTGCGTAGTGCCCCAGCCGAGCGCTTTGCTAACATTTGGCATGAGCGCTCTGTCTGTCTAATCAATGATGTTTCTCACCGCTACACGTCGTTAAAAGAGAGATGACCCGACTGAACACCTGAAAGATAATACAGTCAAAGTGATGTCATTGTCGCTGAACAAATACCACAAATGAAATCCAAAACACACACACAAACATGAAACACAGAGTTTGACCACAATTGCTCGCCATTCTTCTGTTTCCACTCGGCAAAACAGCTCTACTCTGAGGGCCGCTGCAGTTCGTTTCGAGCGTTCGCGGCAAACGTTCCGTGGCGTTGCACAACGAGAACAACGGTTTGGCTACAGAACGCTCTGCCAATGCGGCCTCTGGCTAGGCTGTTCTAAAATTTAGTTGATGCAGTCATCTCTGTGCAACAAAGCCGGGGCTAACTACTCCCCGGGGAGGAATAGCTCTGTATTTCACGTGTTGGGACGATTTGATGTTCAGTTCCGCTATCGTGTCTTGCTTGTTTACCCGTTCCGCTTTTACGACTCTAAAAGAAAAAAAAAAAAATGTGTTTAGCAGAAAGAGCGTACCCTCAAAATTCCCTATGGACTTTTTCTTTTCACTTCATACAAAAAAAGAAAAAAAAAACCCCAAAAAAAAATTTAATATATCTGAATAATATAGATCTATCAAGAGGCCGAAAGAAGAGTCGTTGTGCATGTTGTTTTTCTCTTGTTATCCAGGAATGCAGTTCTGAACTCCACATGCTGTGCAGTGCAGCCTCTCTGTGAATTGCTAATACTCCCATTTGTGAGAGAATTGCTGAGTTCTGTTTATTGGGTTTTTGCTTAGCTGCCGCGAGGACATGTCAGGTTGGAATTGTGAGTTTTTAAAATTTATCATGGGCAACAATTTGAAGTATGTGGTGGAGAAAAAAAAAGGGGGGGACCAGTGGGGGGAAGATTTTTCTCCCACCCAAGAAAAAAAAAAAA
>CM031601.1:41474261-41484801 GCA_018398815.1 Conus ventricosus
CCTTTCCACCGACGATCACCTCATCGAAGAACACCAACCGAACCTCCCGAGCCGACACCACACCCTTTCTCCACACTCCCTCCCAGCCCCCAAACTTGTCCCAGAACGACCTGATCGTTAAGAGCCTCTGGCTGATAGGGCGTTAATGTTGATCACAGGTTGGCCATTTCACACCTTTCAGTGTCGGCACGTGCCTTGAGGTGTCAGTGTTGATGTTCGGTGTTGTCCCCTGCTGTCTGTGACGCTTTCATTATGTTACACTGTCGTCTCCTTGGCTAGTCTTCTGACTGTCAGATTCAAGGAACACCTCGCTGACATCAAATACAACAGGGACAAACCAGTACCAAGCACTTCAACCTCCCCAGCCATTCCGTGTACAATGCAAGAGTGAAGGGCTTGTGGCTCATGAAAACCAGTGACTCTAGAGACAGGAAGGATATGGAGTCTCACCTGATTCAAAAACTGGGCACCAGAAATCCAACTGGTATGAATGAAAAAGCTTAGTAATTCTGTGTACTTTTTTTTTTTCCCCGAGAAATTCAGGTGGACAATGACTTATGTTTCCCTTTCCCCTTTAGTACTTACCTGTGCATGGTTGGTCTTTTCTATTGTCGAGTGAGGACCACCTCAAATCCAGTCCCGACTACCTCAAAGCCAGCCAGACAGCTACAGCTACCTGACCTGCGGACGCCCGTCCTCTACTTCAAGCCAAGGGAGCGACGGGTGGCGTCCGAGACAACACCGACTAAGACCAACACCGGGGAAGACAACCCCCATACCTGCGGAACCAGACGTGGCCTTCGCCTTCCCTGGTTGCGCCGTCAGCTGTTTGACCCTCTGAGGAAAGCTGCAAGCCCGGCTTGGACAGAGCGCGTCACAGTTACCCATTTATTCCCCACTGTTACCCCCCCCCCCCCCCCCCCCCCCAATGTGTGCACTTATTGGCGTGTATATGAGTGCGTACGTGTTTGTTCGTGCGCCGCGCGCGCGCGCACTTGTATGTGGGGTGTGTGTGTGTGTGTGTGTGTGTGTGTGTGTGTGTTTTGCCCGCGGGGAAGGTTTTTTTTTTGTGTGGTGTGTGTGGTGGGGGGGGGGGGGGGTGAGCCTTGCGCTCTTAGCTGCGTCTGGCTAGTGGGTTTTTTCTCGGGGGTTCCTCCGTTTTCCCTCTCACCCCTTGGTGCTTGGGTAGGGCAACCTACCCTTGGGTCAGACTTGGGTCGGATGCTTTAGGCGGCTGACCTCCTTCTCCCCCCCCCCCCCCCCCCCCCTTGTCATTTAAAATGCTTTTTCGAGTATATTGTATCTTATTTATTGTGCTTTCTCTTGTTCATTTCATTCATATGCAACACACCCACTACATACCATCACACCCTCCCCCTCCATTCACTCTCCTTCCCCTCCTCTCTCTCTCTCATTCTCCACTCTTCCTCTACTTCCATTCTCTCTCTGTCTCTCCCCTCTCTTTCCCCCCTCCCCCCCCCTCTCTCTCTCTCTCTCTCTCTCTCTCCCCTTTGTCCTTTTCCTCCTCCTCACTTTACTCTACCCTCTTTCCTCGTGCCCTATTCCTTGAACTCTACTCACCCTCTCTTCCACTGTCCCTCTGTCTACTTCACTCACCACTTTGGCTTCACAAGGGGAGTATTGTGCATGTTTATGTCTGTACTTTTTTTCTTTTTGTCGCTGAGGAAGGCATTTTGCCAAAAATTTTCTTGTCCTGTTTTGTGTCGTGCATTAAATCGTCGTTACTTCACACTTTGTTTTGTGTGCTCTTCTGCTTTTTTTGTCGTGTTTCAGTAACGCCGCAGTTTGTTTCATTTGCCGTTTGTGCTGCCATTGTATGTTCCTGTCCTGAATGGGATCCACCATCTTCACCCTTTTTATATATTCCTTATCCTTCACCCCATTTCCATCCAATCTATTGCTTTCTTTTTCGTGTTTTTGTTTGTTTGTTTTGTTTTGCTTTTTTTGTTTTTGACATCCCATCTTCTGTGCCACCTCAGTGGCATTGTTTCCACGCCGCTCATTCCGACCCTCCCGACCAAAGCCACAGCCCGGCCTGACCCGAAACAGCCCGACACTAGCAGTCCACAGGGAGCAGTCAATGTCAAGTCGTCAAGAGGCAACCCGCCGGAGGAGACTCTGCACTGGTGCCTCTTCTGATCCAGCCTATGCAGGACAACATCTACTAAGCCCCCTTCTGATGACCGTGGCCGCTTATCGGGAGCCAGCGTGTGTGAGCTCTCCTTCCGGAGGGCGCCACCACGTCTGCCCGCCGGCAGTCCCCATGAATTTGCTGATACAATTGATCCTGTCAGAATGAAATCAAGGCCAAAGACGTGGAGAAGTCACCATGAGAGCAGGCTTCAAGGGCCACAGAAGTTGAAACTCTTTTTTTTTTTTGTTTTGCAGATCAATGAGAATGAGGATGATGAAGATGCTGCTGCGGCGCAGATTTCCATACTGGTCTAAGACTGCATGACAGGGCTGTACTCTACGCTTCCTTTCATAATATATCCCGGCGTCACCCAGACCCGAGAGATACAGACACCTGTAGTGTTGGACAGAAATTTAGAGCAAGATGCTCAGAGACGCATCGATTTAGTGGATGAAACTCGACTGTGTGGTCCCAGTCTTCCCGACTGAGTCCTTAGCAAACTCAATTCTGGGTAGGAGCCGGTCGGGGTAGAAAAATCCCACATGGCTCTGATTGGAATCGAACCCACGTGCTCCGAGCCGGGAGTCCGCGACGTTAAAGCACTTCGCCATGGCAGCTGGTCTCTTGTCATTGTCTCTCCAGCCCCTTCCACTTCGGTCCCCCACACCTGACGCTGGGAGAAGGACGCTGTTCCACGCCAGCTTTTCCAGTCTCTGTCCACTACCCTTACCAGTCCCTCCCACTGTCGGTCAGTTACATTTCAATCTGGTCTCAAAACTCACCTCTGTAGGTCTGTTTGTGGCATGTCCATATAAACAATATATGCTTCTGTGTGTGTGTGTGTGTGTGTGTGTGTGTGCGTGCGTGCGTGCGTGCGTGCGTGCGTGTGTGTGTGCGTGTGTGTGTGTGTGTGTGTGTGTGTGTGTGTGTGTGTGTGTGATATGATTGAATATATTAGTGTAGATGTATGTATGAATGCGCAAATGTAGAAAAAGGTGATTGAGGGTGTGTTTTTTGTTACAGTCTATTAGCGCACTTTTGGTGTGCATTTGCATATGCAAATTTATTGTAGAATATGATGTGTATTAGTGTGAGTTTTGTTAAGCACCTATAGCAGTTTTCCGGATAGCGTGCCATACTTGCATCCATTCCCCTTTTCAGTATACTGTGAATGTGTATATGTAGATAGCATTCCTCTCTCTCTCTCTCTCTCTCTCTCTCTCTCTCTCTCTCTCTCTCTCTCTCTCTTCTCTCTTTCCATTTTTTTTTCGGAATGGAGGGGTTCTTTTTCTGACTAGTGGAGGACATTACTGTAGTGTACTTCACTCCACCATGTTTCTATGTGTGCTTACCAAGTCTGGTTCCGACGCTCTTCGTCATCTTACATATCCCCCCCCCCCTCCCCCCCCATCCCCGCTGATTCTTGTTTTGTTTTGCTCTAACCTTCACCCACCATCTAACATATTCTCACAACCACCCAACCACCCAACCATCCTGCCACATCACCCAACCATCCTGCCACATCACCCAACCACCCTGCCATAACACCCAGCCACCCTGCCACATCACCCAACCACCCTGCCATAACACCCAACCACCCTGCCACATCACCCAACCACCCTGCCACATCACCCAACCACCCTGCCATAACACCCAACCACCCTGCCACAACACCCAACCACCCTGCCATAACACCCAATCACCCTGCCACATCACCCAACCACCCTGCCATAACACCCAACCACCCTGCCACAACACCCAACCACCCTGCCATAACACCCAACCACCCTGCCATAACACCCAACCACCCTGCCACAACACCCAATCACCCTGCCATAACACCCAACCACCCTGCCACATCACCCAACCACCCTGCCATAACACACAACCACCCTGCCATATCACCCAACCACCCTGCCACAACACCCAACCACAACACCCAACCACCCTGCCACATCACCCAACCACCCTGCCACATCACCCAACCACCCTGCCATATCACCCAACCACCCTGACATATCACCCAACCACCCTGCCACATCACCCAACCACCCTGCCATAACACCCAACCACCCTGCCACATCACCCAACCACCCTGCCATAACGCCCAACCACCCTGCCATATCACCCAGCAACCCTTACCACTTCACGCAACCACCCAACCACCCTGCCACATCACCCAGCAACTCTTACCATTTCACGCAACACCCCTGCCATTTGCAGTCAACCTGCCATTTTGCCTAATCATCCTGCCATTTTACCCAATCATTTTTCTTTATCACCCATCACGTCTGACATCTCAGCCAGTCACTCATGTCAGTGCCTCTCACCACTTCTTTTACCGGACATTTTGTTTCTTCCGCAGCTCCTTCTCCCATGTATTAAGTTAAATCCTCATTTTGCAATATGTCGCGTTCTGTCCTGTTTTCACCTCCCTCTGTTTGCAATGTTATGTTTCGAGCCACTTCCCTCCCTCGCTCCATTTCTTCTTTCCTCTTTCCTTGTGTGTCATGACGTTCTGTATCTCACTCCCTTAAGGGTACAGCCTCCAGGTCTAGCATTATGTTTTGGTTTTCCTCCCCTTCTTAAGTTCCAAGTGGTACGTTAGGCTCTGTTTCTGTCTTCCTCTTTGGTCAGAGTTCGGGGTTACCACAAGGGTCAAGCAGTAACATATTCTGACTAGATGAAAATCGCCTCGGCTCTGTGGGAAAAAAAGTGAATGCGAACAAGACGATTTTATCCTGGAATTTGGGGTGAGTAAATTAGTTCAAAAATATGTGTCAGCATGGATATCAGAATTTCACATGGCTTGTGGACCTCTTGTGTTTCTATGCCATTGGTAGAGCACAAGGATTTGGGAGTGAAAAGTGTGGCAGACGACAGGAAAATGAAGGGTCATGTAGATCATGCTGTAATGTAAGAGAAGTGGACATCGGATCTGCTTCCAAGTGAGGCACAATATGGGTCGAGGGATGGTCTGTGCCTATGTGAATATGTTTTGGCCACGGCTGATCTGACAAACGCTAGGCGCAGCTTCGAGTGTAAAAGAGATAGCGTTTTGAACCTAAACTGTAACCGTGGACTCAGATCTGTACACAACTCCAAATTCTCACCAAATGTGACATGTTCTATTTCTCTCTCCCCCTCACGTTCCAAGCGTAACGTGACGGTCAGGCTATCCCTCCCTTCCTCCCTCCTTCCATGTGTAAGCTTAACGTTATGTTCCATTACTCACCCGTCTCCCTGTGTGCACTGACATCCTGCCCCCCCCCCCCCCCCCCCCCCCCCTCCCAACCCCCTTCGGTCCCATGTTCTGCGTGACATCACGCTGTGGTTTCTTCTCTCCCCCTTCACGCCCGCTCAGTTTACTGCCATGCTGCTTGGTCCTGTGTGTGGTCCTCCCGCTGTCGGGAAGACGGTGGTGGTCTTGGTGGCGTAAGCTTTCGATTAGCTGTCCAAGTCACCGAGCCATCTGGCGAACGTTCACCTTTTCAACCTTCCCCCCCCCCCCCCCCCCTTCCCCCTCCTCTTCCTCCTCAGCCCTTCTTTTCTCTCCACCCCCCCCCTCCCCCACACACACACTCCCCCCCCGCTACCACCACCACCAACACAACCACCCATCCCAATTCCCCCCCCCCCCCCACCTCCAATCCTCCACATCCTGCCTCCATTCTCATCCCTGCATAATCAGGCTCCTTCGCCTCCGCCATTCTTCCTTCTCATCCCCTCCCCGCCTCTTCATCCCCCTTGTGCCGCTACAGATCCCAATGACAACGGTAAGGTCTTTAATTTGTATGGTATTCCGATAGAGCTAAAAGTGAAGGATTTGCAGATGCTCGGTATATATATATATATATATATATATATATATATATATATATATATATATATATATATATATATATATATATATACAACAAACTAATAAATTCCAAGGATAAGTACCGCGCACCGTTCCAGCAACTTACAGAGCAGCTTGGTGTTGCAATGACTGCAAGAAATATTGAGCAAGCTTTGTTTATAATTATATATATATATATATATATATAATATATATATATATATATATATATATATATATATATATATATATATATATATAGCTTGTTTAGCTCTTCATGATTTTCTTTTGCTTCTTAGGTGGCACCTTTGGTTGTTTTTTTGAAAACTCAACAAACATACTATAATACGGTATTGCACACCAGCCTTTTCTGGGATAGCATTCTTCTTTAAACCGAAAAGGCAGAGGAGTCAAATTACCACTTTCCGCGGTCACTGAGGAGAAACAATCAGGTTTCGAAATATCAGTATCTGACCAGGAGTTATATGTTAATGAGTTTGACTCCCTATTGGAGAGTGTCTCCCCCTTGGAGACTATAAGCTTGCTGAAGGCTCATTTTGAGAAGCATTTATTTTATTTTTCCCCATTCACCCACTCAAGCACATACTGTTAGGCAGAATTATCTATCACTGCAGATATGAATGCTTATCTCCCCCTATTTCTTCAATCTAAGACATAAGAGCAAGCTTTGTTTATAATTCAATATTTCTTGCAGTCATTGCAACACCAAGCTGCTCTGTAAGTTGCTGGAAGGGTGCTCGGTACTTATCCTTGGAATTTATTAATTTGTTGTATATATATATATATATATATATATATATATATATATATATATATTTGTGTGTGTGTGTGTGTGTGTGTGTGTGTGTGTGTGTGTGTGTGTTTAAGTAATAAAACAGAATATCTGAAGGGTTTGTAAAATCTCACATTTGTACTCATATGGTGTAAATGCCTTCGATGTATTTTTCTTCCCCTTTTTCCAAACTGTTGTTTTCTTCCAGACTAGCGTTTAGGGTATGATCGTACATTCAACTTCCTCTCTGGAGGTGTACCACGATGTCGGTTTTCTGTTCGACCAGCAAAAGCCCAGAACGCGCTCTAGTCTAATTAACAATATTAATGATTGTACGCCTAGAAACATGGTAATACTGAAAACACAACCTTAAGAGAATAATTACACGCAGTTTCAGGATAATATCTGCACACACTCTTCATACCCAGATGACTGACCTCTTTCTCTGTTCTCTCTCCTACTTCGTCCTCCCTTCCCACTTCACCCCCACACTTCTTCCAACAAACCTCTCATCGTCCATCCCAATCACCATTGTTTACTCTAGTTTGATATCTGTTAGTTCAGCTTTTTAAAGTTTAGTTTGATTTGGATTTATATTTTTTAGATACATTAGTTTTAATTCAGCTCAGTTCTGTTGTATGAGCATAGTATTACAGCCTAGCTATACACAAGGCCTGTTTTCTTTTGTTCAGTTTCAGCACGTTAGTTTAGTTTATTTTAGATCTAGTTGCAAAGCGAGACGACTGCAGGCGGAAATCTAAACAAATCTTAAATAAATGTTAGCGAACCGCCAGAGAACGTGGACAAACGAGTCACAAGACAAAACACAACGCGTTTCGACCTCTTAGGTCTTCCTCAGGTGAGACATAAACGAATAAAACAACGAAACTTCACTTAGCTTTGATCGCTTCAGATCGCTTAGGGTTCAGCGCAAGGAAGAAGGCAAGTTTATTTTAGTTTAATTGTATGATTAATGTATCAAAGCCGAGCTCAAAAAATAAAGATTTGTTTTCTTTTGTTTAGTTTTACTTCAGTTTGGTAGATTTTAGTTCACAAGGCCAGCTTACAATATTGAGCCTTTTTTCCTTTGTTTAGTGATAGTTCAGTTCAGTTTAGATAAGTTCAGTTTAGTTGTATGATTGTATTATTATAGCCCAGCTGTCAACACGAGCCTTTTTCGTTTAGTTTAGTTTTAGCGTAGTTTAGCTCTGTTTAGGTTAGTTTCAATTTAGTTCAGTTTTGTTTTGTTTAGTTGTTTAGTTCAATTTTGTTTTGTTTTGTTTATATCAGTTCAGTTTAGTTCAGTTCAGTTCAGTTTAGTTTAGTTCAGTTTTGTTCAGTTCAGTTTTGTATTGTTTTCGTTTTGTTTTGTTCAGTCAGTTCAGTTTCGTTCAGTTCAGTTTAGTTCAGTTCAGTTTAGTTCAGTTCAGTTCAGTTTAGTTGTATGAATATACTATTTGAGTTCCCTGCTGTCGGCGAAGGGCCTTATAGGCGTCGTTCAGTTTTAGTTCCGTTTAGTTCAATTACAATCAGTTTAATTGTATGACTACAGTATTACAACCAGCTGCAAACATAGGACCTTTTTGCTTTGTTCGGTGTCGGTTCAGTTCCATTACGTGATCATGGTATATTAGCCCCCAGCCGTCCACACTCAGGGCCTTTTAAAGTTTAGTTTTAGTTTAGTTTAGTCCAGTTTAGTTTCATAATTATAGTATTATATAACCCAGCTGCCCTTACAAGACCTTTGTGGTTGCACTTTTTAGTTTGTTTGTTTTGTTTTGTTAAGATTGTTTTGTTTAGTTTTGTTTACTTCCTTTCCATGTATGATTATAGTATTAGAGCCCAGCCGTCCATTCAAAGCCTTTTGTTTTGTTTAGCTTTAGTGCACCTTAATCTAGTTAGTTTAATCTACTTTACCCTTAGCTCAGTTACGTTTAGTACGGGTTAGGTTTGGTTAGGTTAGGTAAGGTTGTTTTAGTTTAGTTTGGTTCGGTTTAGTTTAGGGTCGGTTAGTTTTCGTTTAGCTTAGTTTAGTGTATTTTGGTTTAGTTTAGTTAACAATAGGTTAGATTAGCATAGGTTAGGTTAGTTTCGTTTGGCTGCATGACTCTAACATGTCAGGTCAGCTGTTCTCCTCGGGCCTTTTTGTTTTGATTAGTTTTAGGTCAGTTTAGTATACTTCAGCTGAATTTTACCACTTGGTATGGAAGTCAGGCTCTCAAAACAGGGCCTTTTTAAAATCTTGTTCAGTTTCGATGCAGTTCGCTTTAGTTACGCTTCATTGTATAAGAGACAGAGAACGAGAGAGAGAGAGAGAGAGAGAGAGAGAAGAGAGAGAGAGAGAGAGAGAGAGAGAGAGAGAGAGATATGGCAGCTATACAGTAATGATGACGACAGCTCCCCCCCGAAAAGCGACTACAACAACAGCAAAAGAATAAAAATGAGAAAACAATGATTAGCATGATAAGAAGGTTAACATGAAAATAAAAATGATTGAAATGGTAATGATTATCAAGGCTGAATAATGAAAGATGATGATGATGATGATGATGATGATGATGATGATGATGATGATGAAGATAAGAAGCAGCAGCAGCAGCAGCAGCAGCAGCAGCAGCAGAAGAAGAAGAAGAAGAAGAAGAAGATAGATGATGATGATATGATGATGATGATGATGAGATGATGATGATGCGATGATGATGATGATGATGTCGACGACGATGACAACGATGACGATGACGATGATGAAAAAAAAATTGTTCCAGCATAAGCGAAAAGACCAGGAATAAATCAAAGACAAAAAGCACAAAAAGACAATGACAACGACGAAGACAAAGAAGTGAACGAAGCCACAATAAAGGTCAAGAATGAAAAAGAGGTTAGGGAAACGGGGTCATGTGAAATGTCTGACTATCGGATTCATGTTTTATTATTTGTATTTTCATTTCACTTACAATTTTGGTTAGAGCGGAAGGCTATATCGTATTACTAAGTCTTTCTGAATCTCCTATCGACAATTTGCCACTGTACTGCGGTTACCTGACGCTAGGAGTCACTCACTCTCCGTCTTGTGCGCTTGACATTAGAGAATGTGTGGAGTGTTCTGTCTACCGTCAGTAGATCATTGGCATTCCGAGAGAGAGAGAGAGAGAGAGAGAGAGGAGAGAGAGAGGAGAGAGAGAGAGAGAGGAGAGAGAGGGAGGGGAGGGGGGGGAGAGAGATGTAGTCAGAAGACACCAACATCGTAGACAACTACACCTCTGTAGTATCGGCTTAAATTCATATTCTGAATCTGCAAAAAACGAAAGTGGCCAACGGGTTTAGGTTAAGTGGTAGTACACACGCCCCACCCCATCCACCCCACTCTTCCCTCTCTTCCCCTACCTCCATCCTTCCCTGCACACACACACACACACACACACACACACACACACACACACACACACACACACACACACACACACACACACACTTTAAGCATTATAATTCAAATAATGAAAATCAGTCAGGCTTTAGAGAAAATCACTCTTGTCGTACGTCTGTTCTACAGCTTACTGATTATTATCTGTCAAATATGAATGCTAATGAATGACTGGAATTCGTTTTTGTGGACTTTGTTAAAGCCTTTGATGTTATAAACCATTACCTACTCATGAAAAAACTTACACATGTAAGCTATCACTCTGTAAGCTATCACTCTGTAAGCTATCACACCAGGCTTTAGACTTTATTAGATCTTTTCTCATTGATC
>CM031601.1:41484901-41489901 GCA_018398815.1 Conus ventricosus
AGATAAACAGAAATATAAACGTCACACCTGAGAAAGGAAAGGAGAATAATATGGCGTTGCACAGGCATGGGAAAACGGCCATAACTTTACACTTGGGGAGGGGGAGAGAGAGAGAGAGAGAGAGAGAGGAGAGAGAGAGAGAGGAGTGGTGATGAGAGAGAGAGAAAGAGAGAGAGAGAGAGAGAGAGAGAGAGAGAGAGATTACACTTGCAGTGAAGGGGGGGGGGGGGGGTGAGAAATAATATAACATTACACTTAATGCGGAAAAAGTGTGTGTGTGTGTGTGTGTGTGTGTGTGTGTGTGTGTGTGTGTGTGTGTGTGTGTGTGTGTGGAAGGGGGGGGGGTGGAGAGAAATAGAAGGTAACGTTACACTTGGATCAAAGAAGGGAGAAAAACAAATCTCAGAACATAGCGTAATACTAGTAAAAGCCAAAATGCACACTCACATTAAAAAGACACACAGATAGACAGAAGAACGAAAGAAAGGAAGGAAAGAAGAAAGGATGGAAAGAGTGCAAAATAACATTCATTGCAATTAAACGAGGAGACGGGTTACACATACAGACAGGGAAAGGGAGATAAAAACAAAATGTAACTGTCTACATGAAGACAGGAGGGAAAACATTATCACTAATAGCAAAAGGGGAGACAAAGAAAAAGTAATGTTAGACCTGAAATGAAGGAGGGAAAGAGAAACAAACTGTAACTTTTGTACACGGAGGGAGGAAGAAAGAAAGTAATGTATCTCTTGCAAAAGTGAAATACAAACAAAACGTAACGTGACGCTTGGAACGAATGAGGGAGAGAATAACAGAATGTAAAATGATGCATGAAGGGAATAAAAACTAACAAACAAACAAACAAACAAAAAACAGCAACAGAACCTAACATTTGGAGCATGAGAAGAGTACAGAGAAACGAAACGTAAAGTTGAATTTGGAGCAGGGGGTGGGGGGGGCGGGGGGGGGGGGGGGGGGGGGGGGGGGGGGGGGGGGGGGGGAGGGGGCTCGAAACATAACATTGCAAACAGAGGGAGGTGAAAACAGGACAGAACGCGACATATTGCAAAATGAGGATTTAACTTAATACATGGGAGAAGGAGCTGCGGAAGAAACAAAATGTCCGGTAAAAGAAGTGGTGAGAGGCACTGACATGAGTGACTGGCTAAGATGTCAGACGTGATGGGTGATAAAGAAGAATGATTGGGTAAAATGGCAGGATGATTAGGCAAAATGGCAGGTTGACTGCAAATGGCAGGGGTGTTGCGTGAAATGGTAAGAGTTGCTGGGTGATGTGGCAGGGTGGTTGGGTGGTTGCGTGAAGTGGTAAGATCGAGGTATGGCGTGGTTTGGCTTATGGCAGGGTGGTGTGGTGGCAGGGTTTGGCGTTATGGCGGGTGGTTGGGTGATGTGCAGGTGGTGGGTGTTATGGAGGTGGTTGGGTGATGTGGCAGGGTGGTTGGTGATTGGCGGGTGGTTGGTTGGCAGGGTGGTTGGGCGTTATGGCAGGGTGGTTGGGTGATGTGGCAGGGTGGTTGGGTGTTGGCAGGGTGGTTGGTGATGTGGCAGGGTGGTTGGGTGATGTGGCAGGGTGGTTGGGTGATGTGGCAGGGTGGTTGGGTGATGTGGCAGGGTGGTTGGGTGTTATGGCAGGGTGGTTGGGTGATGTGGCAGGGTGGTTGGGTGATATGGCAGGTGGTTGGGGTGATGTGGCAGGGTGGTTGGGTGATGTGGCAGGGTGGTTGGGTGATGTGGCAGGGTGGTTGGGTGATGTGGCAGGGTGGTTGGGTGATGTGGCAGGGGGGTTGGGTGATGTGGCAGGGTGGTTGGGTGATGTGTCAGGGTGGTTGGGTGATGTGGCAGGGTGGTTGTGTGTTATGGCAGGGTGGTTGGGTGATGTGGCAGGGTGGTTGGGTGTTATGGCAGGGTGGTTGGGTGATGTGGCAGGATGGTTGGGTGATATGGCAGGGTGGTTGGGTGTTATGGCAGGGTGGTTGGGTGATGTGGCAGGGTGGTTGGGTGATATGGCAGGGTGGTTGGGTGATGTGGCCGGATGGTTGGGTGGTTGGGTGGTTGCGTGAAGTGGTAAGAGTTGCTGGGTGATATGGCAGGGTGGTTGGGTGTTATGGCAGGGTGGTTGGGTGATGTGGCAGGATGGTTGGGTGTTATGGCAGGGTGGTTGGGTGATGTGGCAGGGTGGTTGGGTGATGTGGCAGGGTGGTTGGGTGATGTGGCAGGGTGGTTGGGTGTTATGGCAGGGTGGTTGGGTGATGTGGCAGGGTGGTTGGGTGATGTGGCAGGATGGTTGGGTGTTATGGCAGGGTGGTTGTGTGATGTGGCAGGGTGGTTGGGTGATGTGGCAGGATGGTTGGGCGATGTGGCAGGGTGGTTGGGTGATGTGGCAGGGTGGTTGGGTGATGTGGCAGGGTGGTTGGGTGATGTGGCAGGATGGTTGGGTGATGTGGCAGGGTGGTTGGGTGATGTGGCCGGATGGTTGGGTGGTTGGGTGGTTGTGAGAATATGGTAGATGGTGGGTGAAGGTTAGAGCAAAACAAAACAAGAATCAGCGGGATGGGGGGGAGGGGGGGGGGGTGGATATGTAAGATGACGAAGAGCGTCGGAACCAGACTTGGTAAGCACACATAGAAACATGGTGGAGTGAAGTACACTACAGTAATGTCCACCACTAGTCAGAAAAAGAACCCCTCCATTCCGAAAAAAAAAATGGAGGAGAGAGAGAGAGAGAGAGAGAGAGAGAGAGAGAGAGAGAGAGAGAGAGAGAGAGAGAGAGAGAGAGAGGGGAGAATGCTATCTACATATACACATTCACAGTATACTGAAAAGGGGAATGGATGCAAGTATGGCACGCTATCCGTAAAACTGCTATAGGTGCTTAACAAAACTCACACTAATATAATACACATCATATTCTACAATAAATTTGCATATGCCCAAAAGCACACCAAAAGTGCGCCAATAGACTGTACACAAAAACACACCCTCAATCACCTTTTTCTACATTTGCGCATTCATACATACATCTACACTAATATAATTATTCAATCTTATCACACACACACACACACACACACACACACACACGCACGCACGCACGCAGGCACGCACGCACGCACGCGCACACACACACACACACACATGTGCAGAAGCATATATTGTTTATTTGGACATGCCACAAACAGACCTACAGAGGTGAGTTTTGAGACCAGATTGAAATGTCACTGACCGACAGTGGGAGGGACTGGTAAGGGTAGTGGACAGAGACTGGAAAAGCTGGCGTAGAACAGCGTCCTTCTCCAGCGTCAGGTGTGGGGGACCGAAGTGGAAGGGCTGGAGAGACAATGAACAAGAGACCAGCTGCCATGGCCAAGTGCTTTAACGTCGCGGACTCCCGGCTCGGAGCACGTGGGTTCGAATCCCATCAGAGCCATGTGGGATTTTTCTACCCCTACCGGCTCCTACCCAGAATTGAGTTTGCTAAGGACTCAGTCGGGAAGACTGGGACCACACAGTCGAGTTTCATCCACTAAATCGATGCGTCTCTGAGCATCTTGCTCTAAATTCCTGTCCAACACTACAGGTGTCTGTATCTCTCGGGTCTGGGTGACGCCGGGATATATTATGAAAGGAAGCGTAGAGTACAGCCCTGTCATGCAGTCTTAGAGCAGTATGGAAATCTGCGCCGCAGCAGCATCTTCATCATCCTCATTCTCATTGATCTGCAAAAAAAAAAAAAAAAAGAGCCTCAACTTCTGTGGCCCTTGAAGCCTGCTCTCATGGTGACTTCTCCACGTCTTTGGCCTTGATTTCATTCTGACAGGATCAATTGTATCAGCAAATTCATGGGGACTGCCGGCGGGCAGACGTGGTGGCGCCCTCGGAAGGAGAGCTCACACACGCTGGCTCCGCGACTAAGCGGCCACGGTCATCAGAAGGGGGCTTAGTAGGTGTTGTCCTGCATAGGCTGGATCAGAAGAGGCACCAGTGCAGAGTCTCCTCCGGCGGGTTGCCTCTTGACGACTTGACATTGACTGCTCCCTGTGGACTGCTAGTGTCGGGGCTGTTTCGGGTCAGGCCGGGCTGTGGCTTTGGTCGGGAGGGTCGGAATGAGCGGCCCTGGATACAATGCCACTGAGGTGGCACAGAAGATGGGATGTCAAAAACAAAAAAAGCAAAACAAAACAAACAAACAAAAACACAAAAAAGAAAGCAATAGATTGGATGGAAATGGGGTGAAGGATAAAGGAGTATATAAAAAGGGTGAAGATGGTGGATCCCATTCAGGCCAGGAACATACAATGGCAGCACAGTTATTTACCTGTAATTTGTTTAATTTACATAGAAGACTAGCCAAGGAGACGACAGTGTAACATAATGAAAGCGTCACAGACAGCAGGGGACAACACCGAACATCAACACTGACACCTCAAGGCACGTGCCGACACTGAAAGGTGTGAAATGGCCAACCAGTGATCAACATTAACGCCCTATCAGCCAGAGGCTCTTAACGATCAGGTCGTTCTGGGACAAGTTCGTGGGGGCTGGGAAGGAAGGTAGTGGAAGAAAGGGTGGTGGTGTTCGGCTCAAGGCTGGAGTGTTCGGGGTTTGGTGTTCTCTTCGATGAGGTGACTCAGTCGGTGGATGTGCTCTTTTCCCAGTGTTCTTCCTCTTTCCCTGACCGAAGTCTTTCCAGTGCTACCGTCTACGGGTCCACACGACCCACTGGAGTCCTTTCAGGCAGAGCCGCTCTTGCTAACGAATCCACTGGGGGACGTGTGTCCCAGGCCAACCGTCAGTACAGCTAGTTGACAGTAATCAAGTCCTTCACGTTAGTAGTGCACCCTATGTCAGAGACATCAGAACACAGTGTTCAGCTGTAGACGCCATATAGTAAGTTGAGAGTCATCAGCAAAATGCAAGATACATTGCACAATGATTGATGACATCGACACAGGGGCCGCCTATAACACAAGAAGTACAAG
>CM031601.1:41514901-41524323 GCA_018398815.1 Conus ventricosus
AGGCATGTACCTTGATGAACCACAAGGCATGTACCTTGATGAACCACAAGACATGTACCTTGATGAACCACAAGGCGTGTACCTTGATGAACCACAAGGCATGTACCTTGATGAACGACAAAGCATGTACCTTGATGAACCACAAAGCATGTACCTTGATGAACTACAAGGCATGTACCTTGATGAACGACAAGGCATGTACCTTGATGAACCACAAGGCATGTACCTCGATGAACCACAAGGCATGTACCTTGATGAACCACAAGGCATGTACCTTGATGAACGACAAGGCATGTACCTTGATGAACCACAAGGTGTGTACCTTGATGAACGACAAAGCATGTACCTTGATGAACGACAAGGCGTGTTACCTTGATGAACCACAAGGCATGTACCTTGATGAACCACAAGGCATGTACCTTGATGAACCACAAGGCGTGTACCTTGATGAACCACAAGGCGTGTACCTTGATGAACGACAAAGCATACATGTACCTTGATGAACCACAAGGCGTGTACCTTGATGAACCACAAGGCATGTACCTTGATGAACCACAAGGCGTGTACCTTGATGAAATAAGAAAGAAAAAAAGGGAAATCAGCTTTCAGACACGATGAAAAGAAATTCTCAACACAATCTAATGGTGCCTGTCTATAAATACGCGACTCCTTAAGCAAGGCTTTGGCGAATGAATTTTTGGTGTGCAGCCACACTGACAGAGTTAACAGCACAACGGACGGGTCGAGGCCGAGTGTAACGTGTCACAGTCACTTCACTCCCAGTATCGCCTTTCGCGGGTGGTGACGGGTACGTACCAAAGTCCCCCCCCCCCCTCTCTTCCCCCTCCCCCCTCCATTCCCCGGGCAGTAAATCCAAACCAACCCACCCCTTTGTGTGGGCGTAACACCCCTCCGCATTTCCCAAAGTGTGGCACAGGACAAACTGTGTGAATCAAAGCATATGGCACCTGAATTTGAAAGGGGGCGATTTTGACCTGAACCATAACTCATACCCCTCCCACCTCCTCCCCCTCCCCCTTTGTGTTCCAAAATAATGTCCTGGTTAGTGATGTGGGGTGTGGTCAGAAACATCTCACGAAGTGATCTTGGCAGGTGCCACTTTCCACCTGCCTGTCACTCTATGGGATGGTAGTGGACCACGCTTGAAAGCACTCACCAGGAAGTAGTTGAAGAACAACAGTGAGGGCAGGGGTTGGCTGTGGATCAGGTCAAGGTCAGGTGCAATGTGCTTCCATTGATATGTGTTGTCCTTTGTGGCACGTTGAGACTTTTAAAGGGAAGGAGTAATTTGGGAACACAGAGGAAGGTCACTCTGAATTTCTCGGAATGTGAGTTCGGGCACACGTCTCTTTCTCACCCCTCGGGGAGTGATTTTGAGCGTGGCGTGATTAAAGGAATGTAAGAGAAAGAGAATAATGAAATGTGCTAGCTCTCTTGACAGGAAAGAAAACAACCCTGCCCTGAGTCCCTATAACTATCTAAACGATGCGATGGAAGTCTGCTGAAAAGTCCAAGACGACAAAAAGTATCTAACGTAAGTGTGCCCCCTTTATCATAAAAGGCGGTCACACTCAGGACATACACATGAGAGAATGAGAGAGATGAACAGAATATAATCCCCAAACTGAGCAAACTGAGAGAGATGAGAAGAATGTATCCCCGAACTGCTGTGCGCTGCATGGACGCGAACGCAGGTGCGAGTTTGATCTCGATGGAGATGAATTAATCATAAGACAATAACCACGCACACAAGTAAGTGCTCACACCTCCTGTTTGTAAATCAGGCTTCCGTCTTTATGGAGATTCAGGGTATCACTGAATCAAGCCTGCAGTGACAGCAGTTGAACTTTGAACGATTTGCGTCAATATTGGGTCAAGCTTCTAATTCTTTGTGTCCTTCCTGGAAGCCAACAGTCTTTTCTTTCTTACTTTCTTTCTTTCTTCTTTCTTCGTTTATCTATTTCTTTATTCATTTTTTGCTTACTTACTTATTTGATTATATGCACCCTTTTTGTCGAATAGCAAGCTATTTCCTACGGTGAAAAAGTTGTTGTTTTTTCTTCTAAATGACATGTATGATGGATTTTTCACGGGTCCAGACTAGTTTCACAACGGGCGCGTGCTGCCAAAACTCGACACAGTCAGCACATTAATTCAAGTTTGATGTCTGGCCATACTGACCTTGGAGAGCATTGTTTGCGGCCCCACGTTCTGCGCATGGTGGACAGGGCAGAAGACAGGTCGAGCCATCCACGGTCCCACAGACCGCTCGGCGTTAAAGCCAGTGATGACAGGCCGCAACTAGTTCAGGCGAACAGGGAGTCTTTCTCGCCTGGTTCCCCTGTCTTCCTGCTTCTTTTGCTTCCCTCAGTCCTGAGAGTGAAGCACTGGGAGACCGCTGAGAAGCACTGGGAGACCGCTGGGAAGCACTGGAAGACCGCTGGGAAGCACTGGGAGACCGCTGGGAAGCACTGGGATACCGCTGGGAAGCACTGGGAGACCGCTGTGGAATTTTGGCCAGTGAAATCTCTACACATATGTGACGTGCACTGGAATCTTGCTCGACGTGCAAGCCGCCTCATGCTTAAGTGTGGTGTTTGTACAAGGGGTAAAGCACACTGTGAACTTTTGGAACCGTTCAAAGATACAAGTAAAACATCTGCACAGCACAAAACGCACCACTCGACTCTGTCCGCACGTGTAATGAACGTCAGGCAGCAAGAGAAAACAAAAATAGCGGTATTTGTGTGTACTTTAATTTGAGAAGAAGAAAACAACAACCAAACACTTGAACAAGACAGAGAAGATGAATTCGAGGTGTTGATCGTTGTTCTAAAATAGTGTCCTCTCCTGGTCGTTGTCTCTCATGCACATGAAGACACACATCAGGGCAGAACGGGCAGAATGGTGGTCGTGAGGGAAGATCAGGATGAAGACACACATCAGGGCGGAACGGGCAGGGTGGTGGTCGTGAGGGGAAGATCAGGATGAAGACACACATCAGGGCGGAACGGGCAGGGTGGTGGTCGTGAGGGAAGATCAGGATGAAGACACACATCAGGGCGGAACGGGCAGGGTGGTGGTCGTGAGGGGAAGATCAGGATGAAGACACACATCAGGGCGGAACGGGCAGGGTGGTGGTCGTGAGGGAAGATCAGGATGAAGACTCACATCAGGGCAGAACGGGGTTGGTGGTAGTCGTGAGGGAAGATCAGGATGGAAACTCGGGAGCCCAGTGGTATGAACTTCAACCACCACCTTCCCGTCCCAGGTCGCTTGGTACAGTCTGCAACAAACCGCTACGACGTCACTACATGATGAAGACTTCAATGACCTTTGTCTGTTCCACAACTACACATGGTCAGCTAAGTTCCTGGACCAGTGCTACAAGCAGCTGGTGTAGTAGAAGTCTGGGTGTGATACTGAAACACCGGTAAGTTGCCAATTATAAGAGTGTTTGCTTAAAACTGAATCATCTACGGCAGAATATGACACTTTGACATTTGAACTAAATTATCTATCATTCACTTGATTAAGAAAGAGAAATGGGAAATTGTTGACCCTGAAATAAACACGTGAAGAAAGACACAGATGCGCTTTAAGAAATGCTGGGTTTGGGAGTTACTTTCTGAGGTGGGTTCGAAATGATCACAGTCACGTTCGTCCTTCAAATTGCCTCCATTTGCTTCCTCGCTCACATCATGATCCATCAACAACTCTGCAACCTCTGCTATCAAGTCCCATTTATATCACTTGACGATAATGGTTTTGAAAACATTCGTTGAAAATAGATTAAGAAATCAAACAAAAACAAACACACACACAAAAAAAACAACACAACAACAAAAAAAACCGAGCAGGTTTGACCCACCACATTAAGTAGGGAGTTTCCCTTCATAGTCATCTGTAAACGGTTTAGCTGAGAAAAAGCAAACAATGCAAAGTAGGAGTAAACCAATTCGGAACAGTGCTTTGTGCGAGAATATCAGCCTGGCTACGTAGAAGAAAGAGTGGTGGGGTTTCTCACACCTGGGGTTAGAACGTTTGTCAGTACTATTTACCAGCCAGTGCAAATTTGAAAAAAAAAATTCAATCGAGCGAAGTTGAAATTTACCGGGTTTGGCCACGATGGATACGGATGGGGACATTCTGACGCAGTGTGGCAATGGCCAGGAAGATGACAGAAGGCGAACCCAAATGTGATAGCCACGGTCCAGGCAGGAGAGGCCATCGGTCAAGCGGGGAGGCCTCGGCCAAAGGCAGGGAGAGGCCATTGGTCAAGGCAGGGAGAGGCATCGGTCCAAGCAGGAGAGGCCAATCGGTTCCAAGGCAGGGAGGCCCAATCGGTCAAGGCAGGGAGGTCCATCGGCCCAAGGCAGGAGAGGCTATCGGTCCAAGGCAGGGAGGAACCATCGGTCCAAGAGGGGAGAGGCCATCGGTCCAAGGCAGGGAGGGGCCATGGTCCAGGCAGGAGGACATCGGTCCAAGGCAGGGGAGAGGCATCGTCCAAAGGGGGCGGGCAGAAGAGCCATGGGTTTCCAAAGGCAGGGAAAGAGCCATGGTCAAGGCAGGGAGAGGCCATGGTTCCAAGGCGGGAGAGGCCAAATCGGCCAAGGCAGGGAGAGGCCATCGGTCAAAGGCAGGGAGAGGCCATCGGTCAAGGGCAGGGAGAGGCCATCGGTCCAGGCAGGAGGGCTATCGGTCCAAGGCAGGGAGGGGACCATCGGTCCAAGGCAGGGGGGAGGGCCATCGGTCCAAGGCAGGGAGAGGCCATCGGTCCAAGGCAGGGAGGACCATCGGTCCAAGGCAGGGAGAGGCCATCGGTCCAAGGCAGGAGAGGCCATCGGTTTCCCAAGGCAGGGAGAGACCACCCTGGCCAAACCCGGGTCAAGGCAGGGAGAGGCCATCGGTCCAAGGGGGGGGGGGAGGCCATCGGTCCAAGGCAGGGAGAGGCTATCGGCCCAAAGGCAGGGAGAGACCATCGGTCCAAGGCAGGGAGAGGCCATCGGTAAAGGGCAGGGAGAGACCACCCCATGGCCAAACCCCCGGGTCCAAGGCAGGGAGAGGCCATCGGTCCAAGGCAGGGAGAGGCCATCGGTCTAAGGCAGGGAGAGACCATCCCATGGCCAAACCCCGGGTCCAAGGCAGGGAGGGCCATCGGTCCAAGGCAGGGAGAGACACACCCATGGCCAAACCCCCGGGTCCCAAGGCAGGGAGGGGCCCATCGGTCCAAGGCAGGGAGAGGCCATGGGTCTAAGCAGGGAGAGACCATCATGGCCAAAACCCCTGGTCCAAGGCAGGGAGAGGCCATCGGTCCAAGGAGGGAGAGGCCATCGGTCTAAGGCAGGGAGAGACCAATCCCATGCCAAACCCCTGGTCCAAGGCAGGGAGAGACCACCCCATGGCCAAACCCTGATCCAAAGGGCAGGGAGAGACATCCCATGGCCAACCCCTGGTCCAAGGCAGGGAGAGACCATCCCATGGCCAAACCCCTGATCCAAGGCAGGGAGAGCCCCATCCCATGGCCAAACCCTGGTCCAAGGGCAGGGAGGGGACCACGGTCCAAGGGGCGGGAGAGACCATCGGTCCAAGGCAGGGAGAGGCCATCGGTCCAAGGCGGGGAGACCATCGGTCCAAGGCGGGGGAGGACCATCGGTCCAAGGCAGGGGGGAGAGCCCATCGGCCCAAAGGGCAGGAAGAGACCATCCCATGGCCAACCCCTGGTCCAAGGCGGGGGAAGACCATCGGTCCAAGGCAGGGAGAGACCATGGGTTTCCAAGGCAGGGAGAGACCACGGTCCAAGGCAGGGAGGACCATCGGTCAAGGCAGGGGGGAGCCATCCCATGGCCAAACCGGGGAGGAGACCCTTGGCACCTTGGGAAAGGCAACTTCCTTTCCGACTGGTCAAATGGACCCCCGAAAGATAGCAGACGAACACAAATGCAGCGATGTTAAAGATGGCGATGCCACGACTTTCACGTGTTTAGGGGGAGCAACAGGTAGACGCGTGAAGAGTACGAGCAGCCAAGAAGTGGAGAGAGTTGTGTGAGAATCACGTGTGTTTTATGGCTCCACGTGCCCCTGCACTGGGTTACTGGGCCATTAGGGCGATGCTCCACTGACCCCGCCGATTTGTATGCAAAAATTTATTAAAGTTGTGGCACTGTGGTAGTTGTGGACATTCGTCTGGATTGCGTTTCACACCCGGTCATTAAATTTGTGATATTAGATAATTTAATAAAAAAAAAAAAGGAAGGGGGGGGGGGGGGGGGAGGGAGCAGGCAGGCGGAGTGGTGATCAGGGAGGAATGCACAGTATAGCGTGTGTGTGTGTGCGGTGTGTGGGTGTGTGGGGTGTGTTGTGTGTGTGGTGTTGTGTGTTGTTGTGTATGTGTGTGTGTGTGCGTGCGTATGTGTGTTGGTTTGGTGTGGTGTGGTGTGTGTGTGTGTGTGTGTGTGTGTGTGTGTGTGTGTTGTGTGTTTTTCCGGGGCCCCGCGGGGGTCACGCGAGCTTGTGGGAAATGAAGATTGAGGGGATTGTGGGGGGAGAGGAAGGTGTCTAGGCGTGTGCAGAAGTGCATATACGCGTTTGCGTATGGGTTTCTTTTTTTTCAAGGGACGAGGGGGAGGAAGGGAGGTGGGATTCAGATCTACTTGTGATTTAATAATGGGCTGTTTGTAAGGAAATAGACAAACACAAAAGATAGTATGTGTGAATTAAAACTTCTCAAACCCAGACTTAAAAAGCAATTTTTGATGACATCTAGCTCTTGATACTGCTGTTGTTTCGTTTTAATAGACATTGTGATGACATTTAGCTCTTTTATTCTGACGTTGTTTCGTTCCATAGACTTATGATGCATTTAGTTCTTGATGCTGATGTGTTTCGTTCAAAAGACATTGTGATGAAATCTAATTTTCGTTCAATAGACATTGTGGATGACATTTAGCTCTTGATTCTGTCTTTGTTCAAAAGACATTGTGATGACATTTAGCTCTTTATGCTGACTGTTGTTTCGTTCAATTGACATTGCATGACATTAGTTTTGATGCTGACTGTTGTCTTTGCTCAATAGACATTATGATGACATCATGATCTTGATGCTGAATTTGTCTTTGTTCAATAGACATTGTGATGACATCTAGTTCTTTATGCTGATGTTGTCTTTGTTCAATAGACATTGTGATGACAAACTAGATTTTTGATGCTGATGTTTCTTTTGTTCAATGATTATTGTAAAGTCATCTAGGATCTTGATGCTGAATGTTGTCTTTGTTCAATAGACATTGTGGGTGACATTTAGCTCTTGATGTGACTGTTGTCTTTGTTCAATAGACATTATGATGAATATATCTCTTGATGCTGACTGTTGTCATTGTTCAAAAGACATTGTGATTTACACTAGTTCTTGATGCTGACTGTTGTTTGTTCAATAGACAAATGATGACATCTAAGTTCTTTATGCTGAATGTTGTCTTTGTTCAATAGACATTGTGATGGGCATTTTGCTCTGATGCTGACTGTTTCTTCGTTCAATAGACAGTGTGAAGACATTTAGCTTTTTTGTGCTGATGTTGTCTTTGTTCAAGAGACTTGTGATGACATTACCTCTTGATGCTGACTGTTGTCTTTGTTCAAGAGACATTTTTGATGACATCTACCCCTTGATGCTGAATGTGTCTTTGTTCAATAGACATTGTGATGCATTTAGCTCTTGATGCTGACTGTTGTCTTTGTTCAATTTGACATTATGATGACATATATCTCTTGATGCTGAATGTTGTTTATTGTTCCATAGACATTGTGATGACATTTAGCTCTTGATGCTGGGCTGTTGTCTTTGTTCAATAGACATAATGATGACATCTAGTTCTTGATGCTGACTGTTGTCTTTGTTCAATAGGACATTGTGATGACATTTAGCTCTTGATGCTGACTGTTGCTTTGTTCAATAGACATTGTGATGACATTTAGCTCTTGGTGCTGATGTTGTCTTTGTTCAATAGACATTGTGATGACTTTAGCTCTTGTGCGACTGGTTGTCTTTGTTCAATAGACATTGTGATGAACATTTAGCTCTTGATGCTGATGTTGTCTTTGTTCAAGAAGACATTGTGATGACATCTACCTCTTGATGCTGATGTTGTCTTTGTTCAACAGACATTGTGATGACATTAGCTCTTGATGCTGACTGTTGTCTTTGTTCAATAACATTGTGATGACATCTGTCTTTGATGCTGACTGTTGTTTTTTGTTCAAAAAGACATGTGACGACATCTAGCTCTTGAGCTGACTGTTGTTTCGTTCTATAGACATTGTGATGACATCCTCTCTTGATGCTGACTGTTGTCTTTGTTCAAAAGGCATTGCGATGACATTAGATCTTGATCCTGACTGTTGTCTTTGTTCAATAGACTTGTGACGACATCTAGCATTTGATGCTGACTGTTGTTTGTTCAAAGAAACATTGTGATGGGCAAACTAGTTCTTGATGCTGGACCTGTTGTCTTTTTCTCAATAGACATTATGATGACATCAAGATCTTGATTCTGACTTTGTCTTTTTTTCCAATATAGACATTGTGATGACATCTAGATCTTGATGCTGACTGTTGTCTTTGTTCAATAGACATTGTGATGACATCTAGATCTTGATGCTGATGTTGTCTTTGTTCAATAGACATTGTGATGACAAATTTTGCTCTTGATGTGACTGCTGTCTTTGTTTAATAGACATTTTGATAACTATAGCTCTTGATGCTGACTGTTGTCTTTGTTTCAAATAGACATTGTGATGACATCTAGCTCTTGATGCTGACTGTTGGCTTTGTTCAATAGACATTGTGATGACATTTGCTCTTGATGCTGACTGTTGTCTTTGTTCATAGACATTGTGATGACATTGCCCCTTGATACTGGACTGTTGTCTTTGGGTTTAATAGACATTGTGATGACATCTAGCTTTGATGCTGTAGTTGTCTTTGTTCAATAGACATTGTGATGACACTACCTCTTGATGCTGACTGTTGTCTTTGTTCAAGAGACATTGTGATGAGTTTTAGCTCTTGATGCTGACTGTTGTCTTTGTTCAATGGACATTGTGATGACATTTAGCTCTTGATGCTGAAATGTTGTCTTTGTTCAATAGACATTGTCATGACATCAGATCTTGATGCTGACTGTTGTCTTTGTTCAACAGACATTTTTGATGAACATTTAGTCTTGATGCTGACTGTTGTCTTTGTTTTAACAGACATTTTAATGACATCTAGTTTTTGATGCTGACTGTTGTTTCGTTCAATAGACATTGTGATTTACATTAGCTCTTGATGCTGACTGTTGGCTTTGTTCAATAGACATTGGTGTGATAAATTTAGCTCTTGATTTCTGACTGTTGTTTCG